>JAVKLA010000042.1:16971701-16996754 GCA_034782735.1 Sagittarius serpentarius | reverse complement strand
TCATACTAAATCCAAAACACAGCGCTGTACCAGCTACTAGGAAGACAATTAACTCTATCCCAGCCGAAACCAGGACACCATATACCTGTCAGTAGTACCACATTTGACCATAGACCTTGGAGGTCACATGCATGTGTGTTTGCCTTAAGCTGTTGGCTGACTCTATGACTACGTTAATCCTCACACGACTTGGAATCTGCAGTCTTTCTGGGTTTACTGCAGCCCAGTAAATTAAGGATGTATTTCGCAATTCAAGCTCTTTGTATTTTCTATGTGCTAAAAATCTTAACCATAGAATTGCTGGAAGCAAATTTATGATAGTATTTAATACATGTCTGTATTTTTGCTGTTTATCCCTATCTTAAATCTGTTGAGTAATCCAGTCAGTCAGAAATTATTATTTAATGTTTACAAATGACCTCCAATGCTCTGAAAATTATTCTGTATTTATACAATAATCTGTTTACTGGAGATTCTAAATTTATTGCTGGTTTTTGCTGTAGAAGCCCCAGGACATGAATGTGTTCAGTGGAAAAGTCTTTTTAGTGCTAATAAAAGGCATGCTTTTGTAAGATTGGGACTGATGTTTACAGCAAAGGAATTTTATTAAAGCTTTTCTTCAATTTCCAACATCCCATTATATTGGAAAAAGTATTAAATGTGCAGCATTTTAAAATCTGCCTTTTGATAAACGGTATTATACATTCCAATTGCGGCGAATATTACAAACAATATATTTTGTATGAAATTTGCAAATTAGGCCTTAAAAATATTGCATTTCATTTGATGCTGGTCAGTTTGCTGCTTTTTACAATTGTGTGTCTTCAATATGATGCAGACTCAACATACATAACCTTTAAACTTTCCAAAGACTGATCTTTATTGTTTGTAAAACAGTTCTATATTTTACCATTACACTTCTGAGATTTCCCAGTTATTGCTTCTAAAAGCTTTCACTAGCAGTGAAAGGCATTGATAACGATATGCTTAAATTCTAATGAGTTGGGCCAGACTCTTCTTTTACACCTCCTGCCTTGCTTAGTTCACAGCTTTCTACCCTGTGTGGGTGGCTCTGCTGGGTGGGAAACTTTGGCTCCTCTAAAAGGGAAGTAGTTTTCTGCTGAGTTCTGCTGAATTTCGTATCTGGTTCAACATCCTTCATCATTTCAGGCATAAAACTTCACTAGGAAAAACGATGAAGCCATATCCAAGACCACCCTGAGGAATTCATCAGCAAGTATCTTGGCTTTCATTTTTGAGTTAAAGGTTACAAAAAACTTTTACTGTGAAGACCTTTTCCACATAGGTTTGCCAGTTTCAAACTAGATTAGCAACAAAGGTATGAATGACAGCTAATATAAGAAGTTGAAAAAGGTAGTCTCAGGTGTTTTATCCCCTTCACAGCCACGCAGTTCCATCTAATGGCACTCTTTTGAAGCAAATAGCATATAAAAACAATAAAAGGGAGCTTCTCGCATCAATCATTTTCTTATTTGGTGCACGTTATGTTATCAAAATTAACTTTTAATCTATTACTTCCTGCTTCTTTAATATTTCAATTTCTATCATTCTCTTTTCATTAATAAGCTTATGATTGCCTGCTTAGTGCTCTGCCAGAACTCATCAAGAGCTCAACCTACAGATTTCCAATTTAGTCATTTTATATCAGATTAATTCAACCAATGAACCACAAATGACATTATTTATGGACATGAGCCACCTAAGTACAGTCTGTTTAAAGCTCTGTACATAGGGAGTACTAATGATGATTAGAACTCAACCCAAAATATTTTGCTTCTTTAAATATGTCTGTTCGGGTGTCACTGTTCCACTTACAAATTAACTAAAGAAAGGCAATGCTGTGCCAATAACTTTTTAGGCAAAGAGTAATACCTTAGCACACTTTTGAAAGACATATTGCTTTTGTCTCTAGATTTAAACCAGTCATAATATATGGTAATTTCATTCCCATGAGCATCTTCTGTATCCTAAAAAGAGGGGTGGAAAAAATCTTGACATTTCTGTGTAATACTTTACACTTCTTAATGTGTAGCCAATTTTTTAAGGGAGTCAAGGAAGAAAACACCATGCCAATGTGTGTTGTAATTACAGTCCATATCACCAATGCAAAACTCTTGTGTGATGTCTGTAATAACTGGAAAGGGTGATCAGATGTTTGAACTTTAAAAACTAACAAGGAAGAGAAGGAAAATCACTTCCGTGGTTTGAGCTCTTCCCCTCATTCTTTATCCCTTGAATCTGCTGTGAAAGTCAGTGCTGAATTCTCGGTGCCTGTAGTCAAAAGATCAGATTTCATCTCATACCACACCCCTTCGTGGCTCCTTAAAACTGAAAAGATTGTCATTGGGGAATCTCACAGCTCTCAGGATTTGGCCTGGTGGATTTGATGGTCTGGAGGCTGTGAGCAGGCAGTCCATGAGACAAAGTTGAACTCCAACATTCACTTTCCTCAACAGGAAAATATTGACTCATTAAAGCTCATCTCACACTTAGATGCCTGTAGAGTTGGAAGCCTGCGGGGTCATTTTGTGTTTGGAGGATCAATATTCACCTTTCTCATCTGTAAATTCAGTGGTATATCTTTTAGCAAGGACTGTATATTCATTCTAAGCCACTTAACTGGCTACAGTGTAGAGCTAAAATAAATAAATAAGTAGCAAATATATCATGATAGATTCTGTTACATTAATGAAGCGTAATTACCAGGAAACATTTCTACAGATCTGTGCTATTAAATCTTTGTGGAATAGCGGGGGCAGGAAGATTAACAAGTTTTCAAATTAGTTAAGAGAATTATCAAGTCTTCATTTAGCTATCAATTATTGGATTTATGTTCACTACTTTAACAATGAAATCCTGAAAGATTCATTGCAAGTAAATACAGAACGTTCAGTGATTGCAATTTAAAAAGTCAAATTTTCTAGCAGATTCCACAATTATTTCCTACTCTAATTAGTATATTAAAAAAAGAAAAAAAAAAAAGAGGACTTGTATCGCAGCCAGTATAAAACTGCCACCTCTATGAAATCAAATATTGCAGTTAGATACAGTACTTAAACCTGTTTTGGTTTTTTTTTAATGTTCTTGGATTAGCTCTTAACTTTGTAAAATTATCTGTGTAGTCTTTGCAGTCTCAGTTTGCACTCAGCTGCCTGCTGAGATTTTTTCAACAGGGGAGCATTTTGAGAAAGCGGACACAGAAATGAGCTTAAAATGAAAACAAGCTTTCAGCCTTAAGAACTGAGTAGACATGTACCAGAGTCTTCTGATGAAATGCTTTTCCTGTCAATTCAACAAAACATATTCTAGGAATGTAAAGAATAGTTCTTGACAAGAAAGTCTCTCACCTCAGAAATGTGAGTAGGATGGTGAAGAGACCTTGAATGTAAAATGTAAAAAAAGAGAGCTTCAAGCCTAGTCACTCAGGTAGACTAGCCTTCTGGATCTTCTGACAAGTGGTTATTGGCTTTTCTTTATGACTTTCCCTGAAAATCTGTAGTTTTTATTCCTTTCTCTTGGTGTTAATTGGAGAAGGGATTTGGTCTCATCAGCCTTGGTGAGTTCCCTAGTCACTGGGCTGTCATATTGGTATCTGTCCATGCCTACCCAATGAATATATCATTAATTGTGCAAAATTCACTCAGTAGCCTGATGGTTATGGCACTTAACTGGGACTCAAGCTCTACTGAGTCTGTACTGCTATTGTTAACAGAAGGGTAAATAAAATCCACTGCTAGACCTGCTGGATTCATGAAAAAAAAATCTCACAAATCTTGTGAACACTTAGTGATGTGATCACTCTAACTACTGCAGTATTTTGCTTATATTACATTTTAACCCTAGCAGCAAAACTTGTCATGAAATAAATAATCTCTCTGACAGTCTCTGTACTTTTCTCCTGCCTAGAAGATCTGTACTTTGAAAAGAAATTATTTTGTCCCTTAATGAGGGCTTATGTTATCTCACACATCTGAATAAACACGCTCCTATACAACATAACATAGTTTTAAATTAAAGAACAGTTTTTGTACCTTGAGGCTCTTTTACAACCCTGTAAAATTTCAATATTATGTTACTTTTCAAAAAAGGAAAATATACCCAAGGGCTAAAGCATGCTGTGCATTTCATTGGAATCCCAATTATTTTCACTGATATGTCTTATCTGCTGTTTATTTTTATGTATTTTTATTTGTCCTCTGGCCTAAAATACATTCTCATGTTTAGATTTTTCTCATCTTTCTTTCAGCACTGTACTGAATCTGTAATACTTTACACTTCTTATTGTGCAGCCAATTTTTTAAGGGAGTTGGGGAAAGACTGTCCCAACAGTTATGATTGGGATTAGAGGAGCTTTCTACTGCAGTCCCAGTTTTGACTGGCAATTTTCCTTAAAGATACAACACTGACGTTTTGGTGTGAAGTAACATTTAAACTGTCACTGATGGAGAATGCGGCCTTAAGACTTCAGATGATGTTGCAATTTTGTCAGTTTTTCTTCTGTTTCCCCTTTTACTGGCAATAATTTTGAGCCTCCCAACTGTATTAAACTCAAGAGGCTTCATAAAATACAGAGGATAAATATGATCTAATTACTCTCATTAAATCAGTTTATTAGTAGTCTTTGTTGGAATTGGTGAGAAACTGTTTTCTTATCTCTTCACAAATTTGGAGTTTTAGCATTTTTCCATCTTAACAAAAAGACAAAATCTTGAAAAAGTTCATGTTCAGATACACAATAAGGTTCAGTCAAATTACTTCAAGCATTTGTTCATCTAATCTTGAAATATTTCAGTTTGATTTTGATGTTTCTTTTTTAACAACTTCTGGTGTAAGTTTTGTTTTAACACAAAAAGGCTTTTAATATAAACTAGCCTATAACTCTGAATTTGTGTAAGTAAAACATTTTGGCAAGATTAGCTCTTTTCTCCTTCAGCATTTTTACAGATACGGAAATCCATTTTCCCTTGGATTATTTTGCTTTCAACTAGTCGGCAGTTGCTTCTTTGAGCAAGAAATGTTAAGTATGTTTCTAAACTTTCCATATTCTCAGTTCCAAGACAAGGGCCGCTGAGGCACCAACTACTTATCCTGACGCGCAGGAAATAAAGTACTAGGTTGGAAATGATGATTCTAGAAAATAAGGTCAAAATAGCTGAAAGAGAGGTATTTATATCACCTTTTAATATCCTTTTATTTGCTGAAGTTTGATGGAATTTGCTAAAAAAAGTGGGGAAACAGCTCTTTCAAACAAGTGATTACTCGCCAGTAGCATACCAAGCTCTCCATACTCTGCTAGAAGGCTATGGCTGAGATTCTTGGACGGCTGCATGCCTTAGGTCTCACGAACTACCTGGTCCACACCAATATCCTGTTAATGCATGCTTTGTTACGGCTTATGGCTGTACCGTATTTCTTGTCTTTATCCGTATTTATGCAGCTACTAAAGAGAATTGTCTTTGAATCATCCACACTCATACTTACATAAAGTTCGGTAAGAACCAATACGGTCTGCTTATCCTAGTTTTGTTATTGTAAATCTGTCACAGCTTTATTATGATAACGTCTAGGAAAATGTTATTTAATATGTAAGGGCAGTGACAGTTGGGAATTTTGCTTTGCTGGTTTAGCTAGCCTCTAGCTTTGATCACCAAGCAATCCATCTTCCTTTATGAAACAAAACAAGCCATTCTAATTAATTGGTTGTTACAATCAGTGATCATCAACTGCAGAAGACTAATTAACCTTAGTAGTAAAGCATAATGTAAGGTTTTTTGTTCATTTGTTTAATGAGTTAAGAAGTCAAGAGAACAGATTTAGTAAAAAGTGTTGAAAACACTAATAAAAAAGCAAACCTGCTCCTCTAGTCTAGCATCCAGTCTCTTGCCTTGCTCAGAAGATAACTGAACAGATAGAAATATAGGAAACTTGTATGTCCTCTGCTTTTTCTGTCCTCTTCTTTAGAAATTCTTTCTTTGTACCTTATTGGCATTTAAATGGATGGTCCATGTTGAACAGAAGGGACATTTTGTAGTTTCCTTGTATAAATTAGTCTGTCCATTCTTCATTGCTGTACATTGTAATGCTGTGAGCCGTTATTCTGGTCAGTCCTCTGGCTTTAAATCTCTTTCAAGTCCTTTGACAGATTTTTCTAGTCTTAGCTAATCCAGTTTACCTGAAGCCCAAGACTGCCAAATTGAATTACACTGCAGTCATTCCTGCTTAGCACCTCATCCATAGTTAATTTCTTGAGCTCCTATGTTTTATCTGTGTATAAATTTTTCATTTGCAACAATACTTTAGTTTAGCAAAGGAAGAGCTCACAAGTCTGAGAGGTTTTTTAATTAGTTCCTTTGTTAGTTCAGAAATTTTTGCTTCATTTTGAACCAGCGGAGTGTATAACTGAGGTTCATAGTCCTTTCAGAAACTCATATTCCAGTTTTGGATGAAACACAGTGAGAGCTATCCATTTCATAACGGGTTTCACCCAGCCCTTGACAGCACACCAGCAGTATGTTGAGTGAGTTCTGAAATGGAAACCCTGCCCTCATCACAGCTGGGTAGAGAAGAGCTCCATCACTGGCACCTTAGGATCGTGATCAAGATGAGAAAAATTGTCTGTAGGCTGTTGGTCAGAAAACACAAACTGAATTTTCAATGTTCCTGATATTCAGTGGTCTGATTACTCCAGTTCATCTGTTTATAGGGCTCTCTGCTAAATTCTAAAACATAGGAAAGAAATGAGGGTCATTAAAGCATGAATCCAAAACACAGTTGTCAGTATATAAAACAGCCTTACAGCTGCTATACTGCAACCCTCAGAGTAAGATTTAACCAGCCTTTGGCTTCCTTTATGTGTAAGGAAATGGGTTCATGCAGAAGGTATCTCAGAGCATGTCAATCACTTTCCAGCTCTGGGAAGAAACAAACTCATATTCTGTATTTTACCTTTGCAAATACCTCCTTCCCTTGCCAAAAGTATTATTTACTATGACTCAGAGAGGTCTAAAGGTAAAAGTACATTTTGTATCCTAAACAGTATATAGACTGAAAATAAGAGACAAATAGATTGTAGACAAGCAAAATGTGAGAATGATTGTTCAGGTGATCTGAAAGGATTTTAGGAAGAAAATATAGGACATAGCTAAATTAATATTTTCTTCTTGGACATAGTGGAAAGCAGAAAGATAATGTGCTATGGCTTGCATCTGAGAAAGGAAAGATATAGTTAAAGAATAAGTCCAGATGATAAATGAGATGATAGGGAAACAGTGACTGAAAAATAGAGAAGCTGATGTGAGAAGAAATATTGTATGCTTGGTTTTGACATAGCGAACTTCTAATGTGGATAAGATGTTCCTGAGAAGAAATCACAATAATAGTACAAAGAGGTAGAAGGATAAACTAGAGAGGACACCTATAAAGTTTCTCAGACTTCCAAGGATTCAAGTGTAGAAAGGTAAGAAGACTAGACTATTATAGGTAAAGCACCAAAATTACATCAAGAGACCATCTAGAGAGAATATAATACTTAATATGATACCTCCTAGCAGAGATGGAAAGAATAGTTAAGAGTAGGTGAAGAAATAACTGCTTCTCCAAGGGACCTCATTTTTGAGGTTGAATGAACCAGAACAAAGTTTCAGAGGGAGGAGGGGAAGAGTGAGAGGAAAAGGAGCTCGGAGGAGGTTGGAGCAGAGTGGTGAGGCTGAAAGATTGGAGTAAAAATGGTTAAATACAACAGTGAGTAGGAAAGGGCACTGCAATTTTTTCACAATTTTATAAAATTCTCCTTAAACAAGCTGACCAGATCTTGAGAAAACAGGGCTGGAGGACAGAGTCAGAGATGCCAGTCAGGCAGAAAGTAGATCACAGACAGTAGGTTTTGAGAGAAGAAAAGTGTTTTATGAAGAAATGCAGCAACATTGGGGAAAAAAGAATCAGATTCATTTGCAGTGAAAAAAATGAGTGCAGTCCCTAGGTTTCCACCAGAGCAGGAGAGAAATAGTAGAAAGAAAGAATAAGAATAAGAATAAGAATAATAAGGTCAAGAAATCAATAGTGAGTAGGAGAAGGACAGTGGAGAGAAGGGGATTGAAAGAGAAACTGTTGATAAAGCCATCTGGGAGCTCACAGAAATAGAGCTCAGTACCCAAGAAAAACATGGTCAAAAAAGTCACCATCTCTTATGAGTGAGATGGTTAATTCAGGATTAGTCCAAATGAGTTGACAGAGATGAAGAAATGTTCAGTCCATTAGTCTCTCATAAGCTAAGTCACAAAGGACGAACGGGGACAAAATCAGAGTGGTGAGGACATAGATGTATAGTTGATCACAGGAAGATAAACAAGGGGAAGTGTATGCTGAAGTGAAATTCAGGTGGGAAGGATGGATTGAAAGTAAGGTGGCACATATTAAGCCAACAGCATTATCTGCACTAAACTGATTCCTGTTTAATAACTTAGCAGCAAAGTATTTAAATCTGTTTTGTTACAAAACCTGTAAAAGTTCTGGGTAATGTTACGCTACATATCTAAATATGTCACTGGTTGAGTCTCACTTTTTCACATGGTAAAATATGCTTTTGAGGAAGCTGCTATAAAATGCTGAAGCTTTCAAAAGTGAAACTGCATAGCTACATTACATTTTAATGGCACCTTGAGCCTCCATGGGTAGGGGAGCCTATGGAGCTACCTATTTGAAGAATATGGGAAAAATGGTTGGTTTGTAATGCATGGTTGCTAGGCTTCATGATTCAAGGTCACAGCAAAGTGAAATTTTAGTAACTCAGTGGAAGTAACTCATGAAATGTGTATCTTGCCTTTTTTGCAAGTATGTCAATTGCAGTCTTCTTCAAATTTTACCTAAAGGTGTGTTTTACCACATGCTGTCTCTAGACTAGATCATGTGCATTCAGTTAGTATCATAAATTAATGTGATTATGTAAATTCTGTCTATCAGTTTGGGACCTTCATGAAGCTCCAGTCACCTTTCATTAAGACATAGCCTGATATAAGATGGGCAATGCTCTTGATGGCCTCATTTGAGAAGCTGGGAATGGTACAGATATCATGAGCTCCATCTCTAGCATCGAATAACCAGACAGACAGCACTGAATATGTTGAGAAATTCAGCAGAATGTTTAGACATTCATAGTACTGAGCTCTGTAAATCAAGCAGTCCTGAATAAGCAACAGGAGCATTAGCCTATTTAGATGCTAAAAAGGATGGGATTTTAAAATTACCCAGCTCCTTACAATATTTATAACTGGTTTGGTTAGCATGCATTTCACTAACATTCATTTTATTCTGACATAGGAAACTGCATTCTGATTATTTTTCCAAACCAGCCTTGAATGGTGGATTTTGACTACACCCTGGATGTGGCTTTGGGATTGACTTCTTTTTTTTTTCATTATCTGTTGTTTGACAAGCCAATTCTATTCAGAAATCATATATGAATTCTTAGGTAATGGATGCTAATTGTAAAAATCCTCAACAGCTTAATCTACTGTAGCCTTCTTGAGAATTTAATAAGCCTCTCTCATAATAAAATGTGTCAGAAGGGGCAAATATTTTGCTAGCACAGCTTGTAACTGATTGTTTGTACCATGGTAGCAAGTATTCACACAACAGAAGTACTGTGCTGTCATTTTTAAAAAGAAACATTTGGTTTAGTGCCTTAAGGGCAAGAATTATTACTATGTTTTTTAAAATGCATTTACTTTCTCACCCCTACCAGCAATATGTCAATTTTTGGTAGGATTGCATGTTATTTGCCTTAGGAAAAGCAAAATCAACATAATGAAGCAGAACACAGCTGAGCTGTCTAAGGATGCTTGGGTTGAGGGGGGTCGTTGATTTTTCCCTTGCAGTTGCAAAGTGATAATAAGATTTCTGAATCTTTTTGCTTCAGAAAAAAACCAAACTCACACTTTTTGGGCAGTAGGGCTTTTTAGAGTTTAGAAGTAAGGAATGTGTTGCATGTGACTGAACTACTGCCATTGACAGAATAAATAGGGCCAGGTTATGAAACCGTACTAAAGGACACAGAGCTGATAAAGGTCCCAGTGTGGGTCTGCCACCTATTTCAGCCCACTGGTTTGTCCCAACAGTTTCGTTCTGCCAAGCAGCTGAATGTCTGCAGAGACATGAGACAATGGGGTTGTGATGGCATTAAACTTGACAGACCCCTGCATTTGGCCGAGAATGAGGACCATTTTAAAGCTTGTCTATCCACAGCTTTTGGGAGGTTCATCAGTCCTGTTGGAACTCTCTGGTGTTACTAAACGCTGCCAAGAAATCGGCCATGATTTGTAGCCTTACTAAGCAACTTGCACCTTTCTGTTTGCACAGCTACTCAGCCACGCAGGGTTCAACATTGTGAATAGAAATATGAGCTGTAGCAGGGAAATGGTGGAAAATGACTGCTATGCCAGATTCGGTGAAAACAATTTTGAAGCTGTCTAATTGCATGAAACAGGCCACTGTGAGGGAGGATCAGCTTTCCTTCCCAAACTAATGTGACGGCTCAGATTAATCTCACATGCCATCAGCAATTCAGCTTCCATGGAGATCTTGGCAAGCTCCGCTAGCAGGAGAAGGCAGACCTGATCAATACAATATTTTAATATCAAAATAATCAGATTCTGGGCAGAGAAAAGGTACCTTCAGCCTCTTGAAAAGTATTCTTTTCTGGTAACAGGGAAAAACCACATAGGCTGTCATAGAAGGAAGGAAAGCAAGCCAATGCCAACAAGAGTATTAAATCTGCTGCACACTTCACCTTTAAGCACTCTGTGCCAAGTTCCAGCATCTCACAGAGCATGCAAAATCCACGGTTGCAAAGTGGCTGCTGAAGATTACTACAAACTGAGGAGCGGTAGAGAAGATTTCAGCTTTAATTATGAACTTCCTGCTATCTCCCCTCCTCCTTTGAAATTCAAGGCACTTCATTTTATTTTTACATAGTTTGGTGTCTGAGATTCCTTTTTATGTTAGTATAAAAATAACGATGAAAAGGAAAATAATTCTCTTATGAAAATTCATGAGAACAGGCAGAGTTTAGACGCTGTGTTATTTATTCAGGAGAGCATAATGACTTTTAAAAACACCAGGATTGTATGTTTGTGTGGATTTCTTGTATTGGTTCTTTTCCTTTGTGTACCTTGCCAGTTTTCGTATCTATGCAGCTGTGGAGCATATGTATTAGGTCTAAAAGTTGCAAATCATTAAGAATTTAGATTCAAAAATAAATTGTCTGTAAGCACAATAATCTGTTAGCTAAGAATGTAAGGGGACCATTCAAACACCATTTTTATGTATTAAAGTGCCCAAAGGCAGAAATGCATTTGCTTCTCCAATGACTTTAATAAAAAATCTTATCATTTTTAGTCCAGGAATAAGTAAGGCCAGGTACTAACATCTCACAAGGATACTTGTACTGGGAGATCCTGATATTGCGCAGAACATGTTGTCTTGGCAGTTTAACAGTATCCATATTTAAATGCCATATTATAGCTGTTTAGACACAGACCTTACTGTTGTTTGAGGGGCTTTGCTCAAGTAGATGCATTTGGGGGTTTCCCTCTGACTCAGAAGCAGTGTTGCTGGATCTCAGAAATTACCTGCAGCAGTTGTATCGAATCAGTCAGTCTAACAGAACACAGTTTTTCTGTCCCTCTAGGTCCTCAGAATCTATGTCAGCTTTTCCAAATCCTCTGTTCCTTTAAAACCCGTAAGAAAATAAAAAGTAAAAGGATTCCTTCACCTTGCAGAACCAATAGCCTTGAGCACCCTGGGCTCTAAGACCCTTTCAAGAGTTGGTTGCTAGGTGGACCTAGTAGGATCCATGCAAGAATCTTCAGGGCATTTTCCCTGCAACATGTGCAAGGACTTATTCTTGCAAAACATACTGCTATACCAAAATTTTCAGCCTTCCCTATATCTAGCTGACAAGTTCTTCCTGGTATGCTGTTTCCCCAGTGCTAATTTTTATACTGCCTTCAGACTGTTGGTAAGAAATAGAGGCTTGACTTTTCCTTGACTCTTCCTTTTCCCTTGAAAATACCCATTTTTCATTTCATTGGAATGACACCTGATACATTTCCACCTCAACAGTTGACATTTTCCTTTTCACTCTTCCCTAAATTTTTCGTCTCTAACTCTATCGTCTGAGTATGGCCTGCTTTCTGAGAATAGTCCTGGGGTACTGGTGCTCTCCAGCAATGGGCAGATTTAATTCCCAGTATAATCTCATTGGTGTCGTTGTTTGAAAGAACAGCAAGCAAGTAGAGTATCCATTTGCTGTGAGAGAAAGTCTCGAACAAGCCTCATTCTGCCAGAGAGGTCCCCAGTCACCACCATGACCCATTAAGAACCTTTGCACATCTACCAAAGTACAGTGAGTAGAGGCCTTTTATTTTTTATGTCTCTTTTAAGCCAGATCTGTTGGGGAGCAAGAGAAAGTAATCAACAGCCTTGGTACAATCAGATAGCTGAAATTATTTCTTTGAATAATGAAATCAAAGAAAGTGGTAGTATCTAAGTCCAATAGGAAGATGCTGAAATGCAAAGCAGCTCTGCACGTTATTATTCTTTGTATGTGAAGGTGTAAATTCCAGGTAGAAAAATTACTCTAATCATATGTCTGTTCTCATTTTACGGTATTTTTATTAAATGAGGAGTCTGTGTCTAATTCAAAAGCTTAGTATCCTTTTTTTTCCGAGGTAATATGTGTAGACTGTTTTCTTCACATAGCTTGATTGGTAGTGGCTCAAGGTATACACAGCTCTTGTGAAAAATATGAAAGGTTGTAGAAATGAGGCCAAACTCTTAGCTCTAATAAACAGAATACAAAAATGATACAAAGAGAGAAGAGAGCATTGCCATTTATACTGGCAAATTTCAGCTCTGTCATTCTTTTTCTCAAGAACAAGAGAAACAGCTTATGCAAAGGAAAGACAGAAACAGCCAGGCACTGCTGGGTTTATCTGTAGTGTGATAAGCTTCCTTCAGGGAGACAAGAACAAACTGTGCACAAGGCATAGGGAAGGTACAGGCAGTACATTTTAAACTCTTTCCACAGTGAATTGTTCCAGCTTCAGGAAACCATTTAAGTTTGCTCTGTCAGAGCTCCTTCCAACTTCTCAGGAAGCACAAATACTTGGTACCTGCTTTGGTGCACTAAACTTTTTAATCTTATTTCAATAGGACTTGATTGATAAGTAGTTGTATGTGACATAAGGCATTTTGGTTTGAGATAAGGTCTAGAAAGAAAGAAAGATGGATGAAGTTAATCCTAATGTGTCCGTGTGAGCTGTAATTGAAAGCTAATGCACATGACACAGGTTATATGGAGAATGCTTGCAGTAGGTGGGCCCACCTGTGGGTGCCAAACTCCTACCTGCCCCTCAGGGAACCTCCAAACCCTTAGGATAGTGAGATCACTTTTGCTGCATGAAAGAGGTCTCTGGAAGAGACCACTGGGACAAGATGGTCTTTTTGCAATCAGCCCGGCTAGGACCAGAACTCCGAGGGCTTTCAGACTTCTGGCTTTAGAGCAGAGGAAAGCGGAACAAGAGTTTCTGTCCCTGTAGCGCTTTAGGTGTCAAGGCATCTGCAAGCCCCAACCTTGGGACCTCAGGGTCTCTTGCAGCCTGAGATAAAGTGGCACACCACCATCTAGACCTCCAGTGGCAGTGTCATTATAAAACTTCAGTAACACCAATTTATCTCTACAAAATAATATGTCAAGGTAGTATTTTGTAGTTACGGCCTCTTTTATCAAAAAATTCCTGACCAGCTCAATATTATTCAGACAGGACCTGAAGTAAGTAGTTGTAGTATTTTAGGGAGCAGAAACACAGGGAGGTGAGCGTTGCAAGTAATTGCAACCTGTACTGAATGAAATTCTATGCTTGTGTAACGTCACTGACACAGTGATTTCAAGAACAAGAAGAGACACTACCAATCGCTGTTTTGTTTACCTGATAGTTTCTGTTAGAAGAAATTGTGTAACTTGTTTGTTGGGGGGCTTTTTAAGAAACTCTCTGCTGTTATTTGCAGCAGACCTTTGAAAATTCGTCTAACAAAAACTCCTTTGGGTAAAGAAGTGTCTTTTTCTTGTCCATTAAAATTACTAAATAGGTTCTAAAGTCCTAAGGAGGAACATCTACTTACTGTCTCCTTCCTCCTAAAACTTTGGCAGGACTTTCAAAATAACAGCCTGCCAACTTGTATTCAGAGGAGCCTGATTTGTAATTGCACTAAACCCACCAATGCTTAATCTGCTAACTTACTGTATGTGCATTTAGGAATAACTAGTCTTGAAGAGGAGTAACATACTTTAATGCTGTAAATTTTCTTCTGGATGAAACGTCTGAATTCTAGTGCATTTTATATCTTTACTAATACTAAAGTTCATTTACAGCTTCAATTGAATTTGCACTTGGACAATCAAATATAACTACATGAAAGCACAGAATTGGTCTTGCTTACAAAATCTGTTGATATTTTGGCTGCTTCTAGCTGGCAGTGATAAGACAAATATTAATTGAAACCAAAAAAAGTTGATCTAATTTGCCATTTTAGATTATGTTACAATTTCTCAATTGTTTTTCTGAGTTATAGTCATTATCTTATGTAGCAATATTACACAGCTTATTAAAATACAATATGCCCATGTTTTCTGATAAGCTGTTGTCTCAAAATTGGACACTGATACTCTCAGTTTGCACATTCTGTATCAAATTTACAAGGTCCTATTTTTAATTTCATGTCTTTATAGACCACCTAATCATATCGTACTATATTCACCACAGCTTCACCTAGAGACTCCATCAACAAGAGAAATCAGCTGCACAGCAAAGACTAAGAGATCATTTTCTTCTCAATAAGTAATTAAAATCTGTCAATTAGTTCAGTAAATGGTAAGAAAATGAACTTTGTGCAATAATTTGGAAGTAAGTATCGGGTGAAACTAAGCTTACCCATTCCATATCCACTCTTACTTCCTGTGTTGTGGTTGTGATGCCCTCCAGGTTTCACCCTAAAAGATAAATTATTCTCTTTTAAAAATGGTACTTTAAAATATTTTAAAATTTCAAATTTTCCAAGAGCGTTTCAAGGCAAATAAAAATGAAATCATTCATAGTTCTAGGACCTGTGTACAATTTAAAATTAAATGTAAATAAACCAAATTGTAAACGTAAATAAACAAAACATCATTTTTGTGCCAGCGACTTTATTTTGGCCTCTGGCTTTGCCGGGGTTTTTTTTCCATGCGTGCTCTTCTGTGCCGTGCTGGAGAGAATCGCTGTAAGCAAAGATGCAGAGACCCCTGAACAGCACAGCCCATATCGTCCACCCAGAGAGTTGGCCAGGAGTTAAGGCTGTGGATTTTTTGGAAAAAACATGACTCGTTTGAGGCATGGGGTCTGATCAACTTGCGCTGAATGGACGGCGGAGTTCAAGCCCCCACAGCAGGCTGTCCCTGGGCCGAGAGCCGGCTGGGAAGGGGCTGGCTGATTCGCCTCCCTGGGGCTGCCAGCTGGGGCAAGGCTGCCAGCTGCGCCCCTCAGCTCTGGCCCGGGCTGAGCTTCTGGCTGCCCAGGGCACACCTGGAAGCATTAAAATCTTGGGTGGAGCCAGCTTTCCTCGAGCTTCTGAGCTCCCTCTTCCACGGCCAAAGCCTTCTGCCTGGCCGAGCTGTGCCGAAGCGCCGGCGCGTGTGCCTTTGGGGCAGCTACCGCGTACGGTCCTGGCACCTGGCTGATGGCATCTGGAGACCCTGCCGCGTTCTCCCTGTTCCTGTGCGAGGAAAACAGATGTAGGCTCCCTGTATTTTCACAGTATGTGGTAAGTAGTATGTCTCTGTAATGAGGAATGAAGTTGAGTCGGTGTACGTTCTCCCTGTGGTGAAGTGTGAATGTTTTAAAGCGCTTAAATTTCTTTAAGCATTAAAATGTTAAGAGGCTGAATTCTGTAAGACGTAACTGCTCTGTAAATCTTACGCCTTTCGGTGTGTCAGTTCACCAGCCTGAAACGTAAAAGCAGGTAGGGTTTGCCTGTGAGTCTTAATACTTGAGCGAGACGTCCGTGTCTATTTGCTTCTAGAATACTGAAAATACTTGGCCCTCTTGTCCGTATGAATGTGACAGACTTCTACCCCAGTGGGGAGTTTCTGGTTTGTTCTTTCTGCACAGTTGTTATTTTCTAATGGTTTGTGGTAGATCCTTTCAACTCTGAGCCTTAAAGTAGGATTAAAGTTGGTTAAGTTGTCAGGAAAAAAAAATAAGGCCTCGTTTGCTTTGGCATGGCTTGCTCCTGACATATTTATTCTAAAACAAGATGATTAGCATAGCAAAACATGTTCCCAGAGTATGTGAATGCACATTTCCATTGAGAAGGGATTTGCTGGCTGGCTGCTTATGGCAGCCAATATTCTTGTCTAGGTTTTAATTTGTTTGTTTGGATGTTTGATGTGGTGTTAGGGGTTATAGGATTGAAAAGCTTCCAAAAGTCTTATCCAGCCTCTCAAAATATCGCTTCAGAAAAATACATGTTTACTTTTGGAAGATAGATGTTCTCCCTAGGAAATAGGTGCTTACCTATATTTTTGGCGAGGGTGTGGAATCTGGGTATCCAGTTAAAACTTTCAGCTGTTGCTCACTTGGCCAAGCTGACAAAAATTATTTTTGACTTGCTTCAGATACAGTGACACTTTGCGCTATTGTTTCTGACAAAACTGTAGCTTGAAAAGAATATATTCATTTTTGAAAGCCAGATTGTTTCTTGCAAGCAAAATGGCTGCTGTACCGTGCTGCCAATTACACCACATGTGCAGAAGTTAGGATTGCTGCGGGTTTCTTGCAGCAATCCCCTGCCTTGTTAAGCACATTACACAAAGTGCTACTAAAATTGCTAACTTTTTAAAAGAATAAAATGCTTTGAGATGTACTCCACTGTGAATTCTTCTTGTTATGAAGTATCACTGTCTTTGAGAGAATAAATTTCTTCTTATTATCAAAAGAAGATCCTGAAGATGAATGTCGGGGGAGGAAGAGAATAATGTTTCCTTCAGGGTCAGTAAGTGAAACACTTGCTGCAAATCAAGCTCAGGTGAAACCATTATCGTTCCTAGCTAAGGGGGAGGCTCTGCCTTCACGCAGGTGGCTTGCTGTTGGCTTCAAGGCGGCGGCAGCAGCAAGAACAGAGCTTAGGCGTAAGGCTGTGCATGTTCTTCATGTTCTTTTTACTCGTGGTAAAGTAATGGAAAGGGCCACCAGGCTTGATGAGCTGCTGAAATGACTTGAAATGGACAAATTAAATTACTTTTTTTTTTTTTTTTTAAGTGAGGATGAGAGGATGGAAAGCATTTTTAGCTCCAGAGGAATCTTCCAATAGAAACTGGCTTTGCAATATCAATCTTGAAGGGACCAAAGCAGGATTAAAGAAATTTAAGAGCTGGGGGGTGTAAGGCTGTGCAGAGAGGGACAAGCAGCTCTGTCCAGAGTGGACTTTTCTTTTAAGGTTATAATGTAAAATGCCTGAATGTAGTTTGATCCACAAACACTATACAATGTATTTTATACTTGCTACTCGGAGCCTCAAGATCCTGTGGTTTGTTAGGCATCAGTCTAGCTAAGAACTTCAGTCTGCATTTAATTTTGATGAGGTGCTCATTAGTTCAGTCGCTCATCTCCATCCTGCGTGCTTTGTGACTAAAGGCTTTGATGACGATGGCACTAAATCATACACTTCAGTTTTAGCATTTCTTAGATATTTTTCTATAACTAATCCTAAAACTTTCGTCTTAACAATTTTACACGTAGACAAGGGTCTGTCTTTTGAGACTGTGGAAATCAAAGTCTGTGAAAAGGTAACAAGTCTGCTTTGTGTCATGATCCTCCTTCTGCAGTTCCTGAAGGAGGAGCACAGCACCTTTCACATCTGTCTTCAGTCTCTGCTCATCAGTATCTATAGTACTACATCCAAACGTATTTTTGACTCTGAGTTTATGCATTTCTAGAAGCGCAGGGCCATAAGTAAAGTGAACAAGGAAATTTTCTTGTCAAGCTGAAAAGGCAAAAGAAATGCCTGTAATTGAAACAGTTTGAGAAAATAAGATAATCATTACATTTTAGTAACAAAGCATTGTTAGAGGCAAGGGAGCTGCAGAAAAGTCAGTTACTCTGGAAAACTTAAATAAATGGTTTGTACAGCCCTAGCATAAGATAGCAGGTCTGCAGTTGTATTTGGGGGTTCAGAGCCAAGCAACCACCCATCCGCAGCATTTAGTGTCTGGTATAATGGTAACTCTGCAAGGCAGAATGCATCGGAAAGAGGGAAAGCTGCTCCGCGCATTAAGAAAACTTCTTCAAAATAACAAGGGAATTTAGTCTTAAACACCAGGCTTCTATTTTCATAGTTTATGGTATCATGATTAGATTCCTTCTGTGGACACAAGCTTCTTAATGGTACTAGTCATCACTGTGACAAAGGTTAGACTTGAAGAAAACTAGAACTGAGATGAAAGAATAGAGTTTTTATTATTTTAGCAGCTGAATGTGTCATTACATCAGAGTCAGTATTGTGTAGCAAATTGCAAGCTGTAGTGAAATTGCTTTAAAAAAATATCTGTATATATTTTTCTAAAACTGTGATGAAGTCATTCAGTGGCGGATTGAAATGTATTTCTAGCTGAACTGTTATATCCTTTTTTTTTTTTACTGTGGTATGAGAACAGATGGCAGTTATTTTTTTTAACAGTCTCCGGCAAAGCTGATGCGATGCCTTGCCTTCCCTTGTAAATGCTTTCAAGTGAAAGACAAGTACACATGGCCAAAGTGAATCTGCACTGGAACATTGACTTGTGGTTTCTAAAGCAAAATTTTAATCAGCTTACAACAGTAGGCTGGTGATAATTACTTAATGTTGTATCAGTCAAGTAGTTCATTATGACAGGAAAATGAGCTATTTATCAGAATCAATTGCACATGTTTTGCAATAACTTTTTTGAGCAGATGTCTTTTTCATAGACATTTTTAATGCAATAATTGAGTAGTCCATGACTTGAGGACAACTGCAGTCACTCCCATGGTACAAAAGCATTTGTAGACTTGGAGATGCTCTCTGTCACTTTATAGCATTCCTGGGGGACTGTGATTGATCTGAGAAGAGCAGCTGCTCAGTAGCTGGCGTGTAGAGAGGGCTACTGCACGTACAATGACAAAGTTGTTTGGTGATTTTATACACTTTCATAACGTTAATATAAATTGCAGTGTTTTTCAGAGGGTTTTGTTTTAAAATTGTCACTGCCTTAACAATAACTTGGCAACTTGGAGAAGGCCTGGTGAAGATGTCTCTAAATACAACCTGATATAACGTTACTTGCCTGCTTCACCAGAAACGCTGTGTAGTCCAGCAAAATGCTGTATTCTTAAGTGAAGTCATTTGTAGTTATAAGTCAAAATGAAGCTGCCAAGTATTGTAAATCTAGGACTGCCTACCAATTTATGACTTTTTAGATTGCCTGCTGTAACGTGCCATATTACAGAAGCATTGTTAGGAGCTATATTTAATTTACTTGCTTTAAATCAACACTACTGAAAATCCTGCTTTGCCTTATTCAGAGAAGCTTTCATTCTTCTGTTTTATACAAGCGTGTTCAAAAAAACCTTGTGTCTCTTATTCTACAGCCTTCGACAAAAGAAAGGAAACTTGGCCCAGAAGCACTGGACTGGACCAGCTAACATAGTAAAATGCAAGCCTTGTCCCATGACGCACGCCAACGCTGTGTGTGGATCTGATGGACATACATATACTACCAAGGTAAGTTCTGCTTGTGACCTGAAATCCTGTCAGTAGTGCTCTTCCAGGCTGCAGTATGAAGATGAAATAGCTTTCGTTAATAGGCAGTATTAAATTATAGTCTACTTTAGTTTTGGAATATTTTTTGTCTAAAAAGTGCTGATAAATGTAGATTTTTACATATTTGACAAACCGCAAATCAGAATGATAAATTAGAATCATAACTTTCATGATTCATGTTTCTTTAAGTAGCTTGTTCTTGCTAATGGAGTAGAACACTTTCAGTATCAATGATGCAACAGAAAAAATTTGATCAGATTGGCTTGTTCCGACAAGAGGATTTTGGGATAGTTCCTGTTCTTAAGATTTGGTCTCCAAATGGTAAAATAACTTGGCACTGTCACTTTTCTGTGACAGATTTTATTATTATTATTATTTTTCCCAGGCTGCATGGGTAACATGTTACAGTTCATTTAAACCATAGTTTTAATGCGTTTGTGTGCCAGATGCAGCATATATGGTACCATAAAAAAAAAAAATCCCCATAATCCAGTGGGGATAAATTGGCTCATTGTTGTATTGAAAATACGATCACCTTAGGGCTTGACTCAATAAAAGAATCTGGCTTCACAGCCATTCAGCAGTCCAGATCTCCCATTACCAAATAAAGCCTTCCATGTCTCGGATACATGTTCCATAAACAGCAGTTCAGGCACTGGAAATCATGTTTAGGGAATATCTCTAAGATTTTCTTCTCTTCCTGCATGCAAGGTAAGGTTTGACAACCAGTAAAAAATCCAAAAATAGCCCCCCCAAAATCCAGGAAAATAAAGTGATCGGGGAAGAAATTATCTGCTGTGATGTGACAGTGATGATGGGACTGCAGCTACGTTATCTTCTCAGCTGGGCAGCTTGAATTCTTCATCCATTAACAGTCACAAATATTAAAAGGTTGCCATGGCTGATTCATTTAAGCCCTTTTCTATTGTGGCTGAAGGATTTGCATGGCCAAAGGAGCAAATCAGCAGAAACTCTCTCATCCTTGCACACATAGACTGCAGAAAAAGGGCTCCAAGTTGCCTGTTAAACAAGCTACTATTTAATGCTCTCTAGGAGTATGTAAAGCAGTAATTTAGCATTGGTATTTAGGATTAAAATTGGGCTCATTTTGAAAACAACTTTTTCTGCCTGAACTCTTGAGAGATTATAAGATATGCTGTAGTAAATAGCTTTCATTGCATATTCTGTCATCCTATTGAGCTCATTTCTGTGCATCTTGCCTGCATCTCTGGTGGCTCTGAGTCTTTTTTTGACCTTCTATGTTTCTTACCATAAGATATAAATGATTTTCATCAGAAATTCTGCCAATGTCATAAATTCACCAAACTATTGTGACTATGATATAAGCCTGACAGCTACAATGAAAACATCAAAAAACTCCTGTTGCTGACATGCTTTACTGTCAAAGACATACCTCCCAGAAGTTGCCTCTGTTTGAGTGGTATTATTTTTTTTAAAGAAGACTTTTAAAAGATTTATTCTGAAGCAACTTCGTCTCATCTTCATTTATTGTGTGTTTAACTATCAATTGCTCCTGTCCTAGCAATTGAAAATTACAGCATCCTGTTGGTCTCTCAGGTGCAACAACTTATTTTCCACAAATTTTGTCCTCCTTCTCTATCACTGCCTGGGGAAGGTAGGGCTTCGTTGCTTTTTGGGTACCGTTCCACAGGAGTGATTGCTTGTCATGTTGCATATTTGTAGTGGCTTTTTCTAAGTTTTTTTTTTTTTTGCTTGAAGGCTCCTGTAGCGTCATGGTGATTGGTAATCTTTCTGTAACGTCCAGTCCTTGTGAAAGGATACATGTCTGCTTGACCTTTACCCAATATCAAGGAGATGCCTATAGCAGTACTATTGTTCTTTGCTATATACAGTACATTGTAAACCTGTGAGCATGTTATTGCAGGAACCTGCAGAACATCATTGTCTCTCTACAATTTCTTCAAAAAGCTCTGCTTCGTTGATTTTTTTTTTAATTTTTTTTATTTCAAAGGACAAATTTTGGTAAATGAGCTGAAAATACTTTAGGCTGAGCATTAAAACTAAATGGTATACTTTAATGCCCTAACAAATAACATTTTTATGGTCAGTAATGATCATGGGTTTCTGGTATCTTGTATGAATAGAATACTACTGCTTCCTTCAAATTCACCCTTAGTTTTCACCAGATAATGTGATCCCTCTTTCTTGCCCTTAAATCACTAAAATCAAAACTTTTCTTTGGTAATTCTTTTTCACATGCAGTGCTATTGGCAAGTATTATTTCTGGCACTGCAGTGCTTGCATATTCCAGTATTGACTGTGAAAATGCAAAAAGGTAGACATTTGAGTGTGGGCAAATACCATACTGCTTTGCATTTGTATGTATGTATTCATATCTGGCTCTGCATCAGCTGCTTGGTGAACGTGTAATGATATTCTGGGCAAATGAAAGGGTTCTTGCTAAGCTTGTAAACAAAAGATGGAGAGTAGCCACTACATTTCAGGGGGGGAAAGTCTTCCGAAATTGTATATTGGCCATCTACTCACATAGGCAGACAGGCGGTGTACACATCCACACCAGCATTTTGATCCATCCTGGCTCAGTTTGATTTTTGCCTTTCCGTGCCAGCACAGCAGGGCATTAGGCGGGAGACAGGCTTTGGGCGTATAGCTCGTGGCCTGGCAGAGCAGCATCAAAGCTTTTCACTAATGACTGGGGGCCACTATTCAACGCTATCAGTAATGTTTGTACAGGGAATTGCTCTTTCCATGCTTTGAACTGTTAGTGGAGGTAAAAATGAATGAAAAGGAAAGGATACAACAGAAGTATGACTGACTGATAAAATGCAGATGAAACGTGGGTGTCAATAAATGCATGGTAATTCACATTAAGAGAAAATCACCAAATACACACATCACAGGCTCTCATCTAGCCACTTCATCTCAGAATAAGTCTGACTGTTTCTCAGAAAACCATTGTAATGATCACTGCCAGGCAAAAATGCAAATAAAGCGTTAAAAAGGAACTGAACAGCACAAAACATTATTATATTTCTTTGTTAATTCCTGGACTTGTCATTGCCTTTGGTTATCATCGCTTCATCTCAAAGCTGGCGTAGTAGAACCAGGAAATGCTCAGAGAAGGGCAGCAATGGCTGTCAGAGGTGTGGAACCTGAAAGGAAGCACAGAATGAACTAGAACGCTTCAGCATTACTTTACATGAAATAATGACTAATATTGGAAAAGGAAAGTTGTACTTCATACTTCATTACGCAAGATCTGATGAAATTATAAGTCAGTGGTTTCAAAACAAAGAAAATATTTTTATTCTTTCAGCTCAAAATAAAGTTGTGAAATTCACTGCAGCACAGTGTTGTGCGGGCCAAAGATATAAATGGGATTTATCCAAATCCATGGAGAACGGATCCACTGCAGGCTGGTAAACCTCTAGCACGCTGAGTCCCTAAGCCAGTCATGACCAGAAGCTGGGATGATCGGTGTAGTTCAGCAGGACTGACTTGTTCTGTTTCTAATTTGCTCTTTCTTTCACTCCTTTGTAGTTTTCTTACTTTTTAAGAGTCTGCAACTTGGCAGGATACCAGGCTGAGGCATGGCAGGGCTGAACTAATGTGATTCTTATGCAAAAGTGGAGGCATCCATATCTTTAGATAAGGCGAGCTGATAATGGAGCTAAGGTACTCCTCTTCGTCAAAGTACTGTTCTTTAAGAAAGGAAGATATTCCTTTTCCATTTCAACTTTGGCTTGAGTTGAAACTTCTTTTTAAACAGGTTCTGAGTATTCCTTGTGTCATTGCTTGGCATTTTTAGTTTTTACCCCTTAAGTTTAGTTTCAGACCTTAAAGCAAAATTAGGACTGCAGAACTTGATCTGGAATGATGCTCAACAGAGCTTGAGTAATGTGGAGGAATTTGATTTGTTCTCTTTTTTTGTGAAAACTTCAAGAAATCTTTTAAGGATTCAGTTCTAGGAAAGTAACATAAAACGCGTTTTTAGTTGTTGTTCTTTTAAATGATGTCTTAGTAATTCCTGATTGGACAATAAAATCTTCCATTCATAAAGGCTGTATGGCAAAATAGCAAAAGCATTATCATCTTGCTGGTTTGCACTGTTTGATAATCCTCAGACTGTTACGCTCTTTGTTCTAGTGCTTTCTGCAGAGATTGCATTTTGCTCATGTTAATTATAGCGCTGGTGATTCTGGGAACTGACTGTGCCCATCCACCTCAATTATAAGAGATTAGGATTCTCTGAAGGCAGCCATTTGCAGAGCAGCAGAGGAACAGTTATTGGCCCACAGAAATATGGGCTATGTGGCATATCCTTGAGGACCGTTACTGCAATGTGGTGTTACACCTGGATGTCTCTAGAGATGCTCAGTGACTGATACTGTGGGTAGAAAAAGAGTGAAACAGAATCATGGTAATGTTTTGGGTTAATGGCAGGTCCAAGCATCCTCAGGAAGTCAGTGCGACACAGTTTTTTGAGGTTTTCTAACTAAATGGCTTTTCCTCAAAACCAACTTCATTTTTTAATTAGTGAAATTTCCTTCATGAAGAAAGATATTGTCGACTTAGATGCAAGAATTTCTTGATAAAACTGGGGAAAGTGATGCAACCCAAAGCACTCAATAATACCGGAGTCATAGAAGAAAGAAAAAAAATGTAAACTATAAACCACCACGTTTAAGCTTACTGGTCCATTTAGATAGAGGCTCAGAATTTTTAACTTGGTCTGTCAGTTCTACCAAATACGTCGAAGCCTTCAACCTCTCAACTAATTTATTGAAGGCTAGTCAAAGGAATCTTTTTATCTCTTTCATCTTCCATTGGAAAATATTCAAAGGTGTTGGTTTCCAACACAAAGGTAAATGGGGAAAATGTTGAAAATTGAGAAGTCCATGCCCAGATCTTGTGCTATGAGGGATTTTAAGTGTCACCTAAACTGTCACAAAAGGAGACACAAGATAGTGAGTACTTTGATGGATCTTAAGTTGATTTAGCTTCCTATGTGGCAGTTGTACTGCTTGAAAAAAAATCTCACCACCCTTTAGCCATTAAACCTTTCTGGTTCTTTTTCTGAAGTGTTGTGATGGGTTGACCCTGGCTGGACGCCAGGTACCCACCAAAGCCGCTCTCTCACTCCCCCTCCTTAATTAAACA
>JAVKLA010000042.1:16925005-16971601 GCA_034782735.1 Sagittarius serpentarius | reverse complement strand
CATTCTTAAAGCCAGCTGGCATTGGCTATAACGAACACAGGGGAAGCTTCTAGCAACTTTTAAAGAAGCCACCCCTGCGCCCCCCCCACTACCAAAACCTTGCCACGTAAACCCATTACAAGTGTCTTAACCCAGATCAACAACGGAGATAAGTTTTTATTTCATCTGTTTCACAGTAATGCCAAAGCTGAAGGGGATGAAGATGTTTGGCTATGGTGTGCAGTGGGTTTTTTGTTCTTGTTTTCTTTTCCAGATGATGAACTAATTCTTCTGAGAGATGGGATTCTGTAGTCACACCAATAATTCAGTGGTTGTGCATGACAAAATTTGAATATGGATGTGGCCTGTATCTGGTCAGTCCTCATGCCTGTTTCCAGCAATTGTTCCTAGCATTTTTTTTGGACTTGCATAATTTTGTTATATTTCTGGAAACTTTAGAAACTCTATCATCCTTTCCTTAACTTTGAACTCTATGGGCTTTAAGTTTGTCAAAAATTTCACTGAGTCTCTGGTTACTGCTTGAAACGTAAATGCACGTTCTCTCCCATATTATAAAACTTTGTAAAGAAATTGCTGTTTCCTGGGTATAACAGTTCTACTTAATACTCTGACAATACAAAGCACTTCCATAGTACACTGCAGTCAGAGTTTTCAAAGCTCTTTAAAGTACTAATGAATTAAGCTTACGAGGTAAGTAAGGCCTGTAAAGAACACTATGTAATTAGTTAATGTTTTCGTCAGCATCACATTAAGAAGAATAACTCTGTAGCTGTCAGTTTTGCAGGAAGTTTAATTAAGCTAGTTAATAAAGCAATTACCTGAACATGACTATGACTGCACTTAACTAATCAGAAAATGAAAATAAGGATGATCTTAAATTACAAAACATACCACCTCAATGACTAATGGTCCCTTCAAAGATGGAAAGGTACCTTGGTATAATTATTATGCTTCTAATTAGGTACATTGTTGTTCTGCAAATTTTAATTAAATCATTGCAAACTAATTAAGTCCATGATCATGTCT
The DNA here is from genome assembly GCA_034782735.1 of Sagittarius serpentarius. NCBI lineage: Eukaryota > Metazoa > Chordata > Aves > Accipitriformes > Sagittariidae > Sagittarius > Sagittarius serpentarius. Next base: position 16,970,575 of record JAVKLA010000042.1, on the reverse strand, counting down.
TTTTGTTTGAAAATGGAAAAAATCATCTGTTGTCATAACATTAGGTAACGAATTTGATGTGCAAGAGAAATAATTTTCCAACAATCTTGAAATGGGAGAAAAAATAATGACCAAAATGACAAGACACTATTAGTTAAATGTGTGCAGTGTGAGGGCTGCTACATTTAATTAGGAGTCTGTATTCAGAAGTACAATTAACGAATATTTGTTAGTGTCCAAGTGTTGAGTATTTAGTGCAACATGGTTTGGTTCTTCATAATCCAATTGTCAGCTGGATTACCTGTGCTCTAGGTGTGGGGTGCTGTTATCCAGCTGTGGTTTTGCACAGCTTTCCCTGTCTGTGGTTTGTCTAAGGGATGACTCAGCCTTCCCTGATGGAAAACAAGATGCTCGGCAGAGGCTTAGCAAGCGTTACGACCTGTTGTGTCTTCAGTTAGATGAAGAGTTGGATTAAATTCTGTGTTAACTTTTAGCTTTGGTTTGGTTTTGTAAGGGAAAATTAAGGAAATAAGGGGAGCGGGGGAAGACAGGAAGAGTAAGGTAGGATATGGTTAAAGAAATCCACAAAGAAGAAAATTAAGTCATCCTTATACATTTGCTTCCTGTACGAAGTTTAAAAATTGTTGGTGGGAGGTACAAGAATAAATTATTCTTTCATCTCCCTTCCTTTTTTTCTTCACCTTCTTATTTTAATCTATGAACTCAATTCTTTGCTCTTGAGTTCAGAGTTGAGGCCTGATGTAGTCTATCATGGCTTCAACCTGTACATGGTAGATCTGGTACGTTACCCAATTCTTCCACTGACTTATGTTGGGATGCTGGGCAATTTGTGTTTTCTTCATTTGTAGTTTGGAAAGATCTGGACTCTCTCCCTTAATGAAATACTGGGAAAGCTACTTTGAAGTCATGATGAAAAAAGCTTGCATGATTTAGGGCTTGCAGGGGTGTGATGTTGTTGGTTGTTTGAGTTAACTCAAATGTGTCTGTATAAGACATGACAGCACCATTGCTAAATTTCCTAGATTTTTCTGATCAAGCTCAGGATTTTTAATGGAATATTCAGGTATCTTTTTGAGGAGATCGATAGGTTTCATGGGATGTGACTGTTCTGATGGAGTTTTCTACAGGAAAAATATTTTATGGTGTTGTTACTACTTCTTTATTCCAGTAGTAGGTTTTCAACATTCATTCCTATTTCATTATTTGATTCATTTTGTTGCAGGGAGTTTCCTAACTGTAGTAAAACATCTGGCACGATGCTTTCAGCATTACTGACTTTATTCTCACAAATAACAACAGAGAATAACTCCAGAGGACTGTGGGAGAACTAGAATTTGCCTAATGCCGAGTACCTTTGTAGACTTGTTTGACTCAGGCATATTTTAGCTAATGTATTCCCAATAAGGTAGATGTTCCCTCAGCCTGTAGTCTCGGCCAGTGAGACTTGAGCCCTATAATCCTAAAAGCTATGTGAAGCTGTTATTGCGTAATCAAGTCCTAAATAATAAACTTTGTCTCTCAGAAGGCAAAACACATAAAGCTCTGTACTGTGCCTACTGCAGCTGCACAGTTTGTTTGGCTTGAAGCATGAGGTGAGCAATGTTATTGGATTAAATGCTGTTTATCCTAAAGACATCCTGTTGTTTATATGTTTTTTTTCCTCTGCATGGTCTGAAGGAATGAGCAGAGAATCAAGAATAAGGTCAACCTCAGTTCTTGCGTACCTTGTAATCCATGCCAATGTCTTAAGATAGTTATGCCTAAGGGGTATTTTTGCATATGCTCAAAGAATGACATTTCTCTTTTGGTCAATTAATGCACTCAAAAAAGTGGCTTTCTGTCTTTTATGTTCTTTTCAGTGCTGCCTCGCAGGGGTGTTTTGGCCACAAATAAGCAATCCAGGACAAGGAGATCTGTGCTTTCCTCTGGTTAGGGTAACCTTTGTTAAACTCTGAGAGAGCTGGGAAATACAGCTTTTGAACTCCGCTTAAAGAACCATGCAATTCAGCAAATTCCTTAGCTTCCTTTCAAATCCCATTTAGTTTTATGTTGAAGTGGAGAAGCTTTTGCTTTTCAGTGGTGTCAGATAATAAATTCAAATTCCCAAACAATCCTCTACCAATTTTATATCCTAACTAGGAAAAACTAGGCCTGCGTAACCACTGATCTGTGCATTGTGGCTACTTCTGTGACAGCTTCCTAGCTAAACTCCATGAATATATACATGTTTGCAAGATTTTTCACCTAGCATAGTACAAATTGTGAGAACAGCCAAAAATAGAGGCTTCTACATTGAATCAACAGAGAGAGGAAAAAATTAAGAGCTCTGGGCAGTTTTTACAGGGTAAGGGCTGCTTTGTCATATTGCCATGTTTGAGATTCTATGAATTAATAATAAATTGCTGTGGCTCAAGACATGTTCTTTCAGAGACTGCTTGTTGCTATCCCTTTAGTCTTTGGAGAAGGAGTCTTCATTATTACAGCTCTGCAAACACAGACTGGCAAAGAAAAAAAGGTATCTTTTTAAACACATGAAGAATCATCTTATACAGAGGGTTTTGTTGGGTTTTTTTTTGTGGGAAACTGGCTACTTAAAACTCTGAAAGCCCCTGGTCAGTGTGGGAAAGAGAAGAGGGTTGCTTTGGTTCTGCTGGAGACTGGTGATCTCTTGTATCCTGCATAAAGGCAGGACAGAGAAATACTGGAGGCGTTCTGGGGACAGAGTTAGATGAATCACAACCTAGTTTTGTTCTTTCGTGGTATAATATCTTTTAAGAGAGATTAGTTAGAATTCCTACTGCTTTGATTTCTACTGGGGCCAGTGAGCAAAAGGCCCTGACAGAAAGCAAAATTTATCCAAAGTTGTACCTCCAAGTTTTAACAACTACGGGTTAAGCATGTTGGTCTAATTGGGGTATGGCACTGTTTATCTCCTTCCTCTAACCTTGCCTAGCAGGGAAGGGATATTTTTAGTTTGTTTCTCCAACATTGCTCAGTCCAAAACAATTTGGCTTTGACAGACTGGATTCTTTGTGATTAATATATTTTGACAGTTTCTAAATCCGTATTTTTTTCTTTAATTCCTGAATCTGTTATTTTACCATAGTTAAGGCTTGTCAGAGTTGAATGTTTTAATTATCAAGTTAAGACCACAGAACCTGGGGGAAATGGCAATAAAATGTCTCTATTAGTCATGTTGCTGCAAGTGGTAATTCATTCTTCATATTATTTTTGTAACTTGAGTATAGAGAAAACACTGCTCTAAACTCCGTAAAAAAACCTTTTCAATATGTAGCGGCAGTAGTGATGTATAAATATCATGCTGGGAAATGCAGTATAAGAACCTGTGCAGAATAAAATAACCTTCAGGTTTTGAACAAACGCACACCATCACCGAGTGATGGGAAGAGATGAAGTTTCAGGCAGCGTAAGGTTGTTTCTCTCACATCTGACCCCCTTAAATTCTTTACAAGCCAGTTTTCCCAAATGGCTCTGATAATACTCATACAGCTCTGTAAAGCAACTGAAAGAGCTCATTTTTTTAGTGCTGCAGAAGTGCAGGATATTGTGGTGGTTGTCTTGAGTTTCACCAGTGCTCCCACAGGGTAATAAACACTAAATAAGTCAAACAAAAGTAGTACACTGTTGTGGGGGTTTTATGCTTTTTTAAATAGCATTCATTTAAATTGAGTAGAATTCAATTGATAAGATACATTTAAGTGAATCTTCCTTAAATTGGATATATTAATTTCATGTTTACCCACCGAGAATCTCTAGTCTTAGTAATTAGACCTGCCGTCTGATAAAGCAGCTCCTCATGTTTACGTGTCAGTTGTTACCAGATTACTCCCAAAAAACCTGTGAAGGGGGGTGGAGGATGGGGGGAGCGGGGGGAAGTCAGACATGTCTAAAATAGTCTTTGCCAAGGTATTGACAAAGAACAATGAATATTTGGGGATTTTGTTATGACAGTTTGTAGCATCCTAAAATAATTTTAAATTGGATTAATATTGCATTCTGCTTTTGGTGTTTAGTAGGGGGTTTGGGTTGTTTTGTGGTTTTGTTTTTTTTAAAGTGGGGACACACACTGACTTTCTTTACATAGCAAAGACCAATGCTGAAGAGGGGCAAATTATTGCAGGAAATGTTTGTTGCTCCCTATACCTTTCTGATTTGCCCACGTATGCTTTTTTGGAGGGATGAAATAACGTTTAGAATGTCACTGATTTTCTCCTTCCCATTTATGAGCTTCTACGGTGTTGAAGGCAATGTTTTTATTGAAGCACCCAGGTAACTTTTGCCAATAATTAGAAATCTGAATATGTAACATTCCCACTGTTGGCTGCTCAGCATTCCAAAAACCCAGAAAAACAACCTTTTGCTAAGGAGTGTTTTTAAATATGTGTGCTGAAGTCTTACTGAATTAAATGAGTCTACATCTCATTAGCATCTTGAAAAATGAAGTTTATGCCCATCTTTAGGCTAGAAGATGTAGGCCTACATCAGCCATGTTTTACACAGTAAATGAACGTCTTGGTTAGTTCTCTAGATCAGTCCAAATGTTTGGGTGTTTTTCCTGTTGCTGGTTGTTCTGTAGCTGAATGCTTTTTTTAGTTTTTTTGTGGGGTTGGTTTTTTTGGTTTGGTTTGGTGCTTTTTTAATTCTCATTACCACATTGCATTAGATTTATAAAAAGATATGGCAAAAAGTATTTGCTGATGAAACGCATCACCAGCGATGACTTGCTTGGGCATGTTACCCCAAAGGAGAGAACATTAGATGCTGCCAGAAGAAAAGCGTAACTTGGGGCTTTTTCTTTTCACGTGTGTGGAAGAAGCCAACACTGAATGACAGAAGACGATGTGCTTTTATTAATAAGCTTCTACATTAAAATTACAGCAGGTGCTCGGGGAGAGAGAAGCAGCAGTGAGTAGACTATGCCTTGTGTACTTTGAATTACTGTGTCAGTAATGATGGATGGAGCAAACAATAAAATTTGACCTGTCACACTATGCTTATGAGGCTATAAGCCTTAAGGCATTTGTAATTGGCTTCAGCCAGCAATGTTAATGAAGGTGGATTGGAAAATTAGGTTATTTGAATGATACAGGCTGCTTTACATTTTTAGTTTTCAAAAGAAAAGGCTAGAAACTCAAAGGGACTGAAGCTGTAAGGCTTGTTCTTTGTAAACTGTCTCTTGTCCCTTTATAATAGAGCAGGCAAAGGAATAGTTTTTAGATAACGGGTTCATACTGTGTAGAACACGAGTTACTTAAAATGGTTCTGTGGGACATAGTTTTTAAACAGTGTGTGGGAGTGTGCATGGCACATAGTTTCCATTAACAGTTATGGGATTTATGTGTGTATCTTTACGTTATGCATCATGCTCAAATGTGCCCCTATAGTATAATTGAACTAGGAAACGCATCTTGCGGTTGACATTACTCAGTGAGTTGTCAGTGTAGCATGAAGTGCACAACTGAACACACTTCTCATATATGAAAAAAATCTGTGCAGTATAGATGCACAACTAAACTGGGTTTTAAATAGTCATGCACAAAGTATTGTGTTGTATTAAATGTGTTTAGTTGGCATTAGAAAGAAATCGCATTGATACTGCACACATGATATTCAGGAGATATTGTAATAGTTGTTGCAGGTACAGTGATATGAGTATTTTTCCAGTGAAAGCATTTTATAGAAAAATGTCAGTCTAAGCTCACAGTGTTTTCATCAAAACCACTACTCTGAACTTTCACTGAATTTAAAGCAAAATTCAGAGAGGAACCTCTCTGGGCCCTCAAAATATCCGTACCCTGGGCTGGAAATCAGCTGAGAACCTGCTCAGTGATAACATGCAGGTTGATAGTTCTTCCTGAGGAGATAGGGAGGAGTTGGTTTTTGTTTTCTGTTTTTGTTTGGGTGTTCTGTTTTGGTGTTTTGTGGTTGTTTTTTTTAAAGTGAAGTGGTGGAGGTGGGACAGAGTCCTCCAAACCCTCAAAACATGGAGTCATCCAGATTACCTTCTAATGGTATTGTAAGGATTGGGCCATTTCTAGATGACTTTCTCTTTTCCCTTCAAGAGCTATTCGTGTCCTCTTTGCCGTTTCCCCCTCCCTGTACCTCCAGGTACTCTGCATTAAGGTCTTTACTCCATTCAGCCAAAGGAAATGGCAGGGAGGGAGTTTGGGTTGAGGAGAGGACCTGGGAGCCTTGCCATGATCAGCTGCAGACAGCGTAGAAGGTGGTTTGGAACTGATGGTCTTGCGATAGAGTCTGTGGGAAGGAGAAAGAAGAATGCCGATAATATTATAGTGGGGGTGGGAAGATGTAGGGGACATGAAGTCATGGAAAAATTGGACCGTTTCACTATTTGCAGAACAACTCTCACGTTCTGGGCCTGTGCCCAGTCACTGGTAATTAGATGATACAAGTGGAGTTCTCCAGTTCACTGAGGGTTTTCTACCCAGAGGTAACAGTACACAAAACAAAAACGGAGAGCTCAACTAGTTGCATTCCCCTCATCTGTGATATTTTCATCATAAATGGAGGAAAGCAGAGAAAAGAGTTTAAAATCTATGTACTTATACCCATTAATTTTTCTTTCCGTATGCTTCAAACTGTTCTCCGATGGTGTGTGCTTCGCTTTTACCCACTTTAATGTGTTATATATAGAAATAAAGATGTAAGGAGACAGGATCACAGTCAAAAATAAAACATTCTTCTAGTTTGCTGTAATGTAATCCTAGTAAAAGTGGTTTCTGCTGCAAATATACTTTTTTTTTCCCTAGAAGAAAATGGTATATATTTTGTTCCACGTGTATGACAGTGGAGGATATTTTCTTATTAATACAAGTTTTGTGTTCCATTGTTGTTACCTGTTCAAATTGAGAAAAGAACGTGAAGCAGGTCATTTTAGGTCTAGCCAGCTGTACTCACTTTTTCTTGCAGGCGATCTTGATGAAAAGGTAGGGAAATAAAGGAGAGAGGGAAGCTTCCTAGTTTAGATTTCAGTAATGCTGGTTGTGAGATCTCAGTATGAATTTCTGCAGATTGATAGAGCAGACATCTAAAAAGACTCTTGGTAACCTGCATTGTCAGGTCAAAAAATACTTCTTTTTTTAAAAATGAGTGATATGAGGGGGAGAGAGTGCCGAAATGTCTTTTAAAGAAAAGTTTCCTCAGGTAGCACGGACAGGGAGAAGAGCCTTTAAGAGCTTAAGTGGTTAAATGGGGTTGGTGATGGCTTTCTTCAGTCAGTGGTGCAGATATAGCGCTATATTGCATTTCATGATGACAGCGAGTTCAAAAATGCAAGAAATTATTAATAGAAAAGCAGACGCTTTCAGAGGGGAGATGACACTGTTATTCAAGCTGTCTCTTCCAATTCCTGTGTAGGATAGAAAAGACAGGAAAACCTTGCAGGATGCAGTTCTAATCTGGGGTTCTGCCCAGCCTTGCAGCGTTCACCCCGCAGGACCTCTGCAAACAGGTCTCGTGTCCTGGGGCGATACATGGCAGCATCATGCAAATCCTCCCTATTTGATTGTGTGTCTTCTGCAGATTACATCCACCCCCGTGTGAACTCTGGGGTGGCAGACTGGGACTGCTGATGGGGCTCAGTCAGCAGGGGAATATTTTTGTCCTGTTCCTGCATGTTTGTACACAGCCATGCACCACATGGTCCTTGAAAATTGGCCTGCAGTCTTCATATTTTGTGTTGAGACATAGAATTTCTTTTCTTTCAGACATGTAATCATATCGTGTAAAGCATTTTGTCTGCCACCATGTACTCTTTTGGCTTTAGGTGAACCTTTGTTTTTATTTTCTGTGTTATATTTGGGCTGCTTCTAGTTCCAGTTAGAGGCTAACTGAAGTGTTAGATTGGTCCAGCTAACTGGAGAGATGGAATCTGGCTTTTTTTTAGTTAGTCAGAAGCTGCGTCCTTCTCTCACGTGTGATAAAGTGCATCTTTTCCACAGCTTTCTCACACCTCCCTGGCTTAGGGTGACAGAATGTCTGTAAAAACTGGTTTCTGTTTTGACTGTAAATGCTCTGAAACAGCTCTCTTCCTCCATCATGCTTAAAGTAGAGAACAGATTTGAAGACTTGAAGGCCATAGCTGGATTTCCAGTGGCAGCTCCAAACAAAATGACCTCTTCTTAGCAGCACCCTGTTGGAGTGCAGGATGCTCTCCCTTCGCGGCACAGCTCCCTTCAGAGGCTGGGGGGCAATGCTTAGCACCTTAAGCTTGAGCAGATGCAGATCCCAAATGCTTTGCTGTGAAGCAGGCTGCTGGGTGAACTCCAGACTTGCATGAAGTACTACAGTATTCGCTCAAATGAAGGCCAAGTTTGTGTAACAGTCAGGCTTACAAACCACAGCGCGGTGCTCTTAGCAGCGTGTGTGTACTGGTATGAGTGGAGTGCCTTTGCATCTCTTGCACTCACTTAGACAGTCAGCGCACAGACAGGGCCCATGACAAATAAAGATATCTGTGGACACTTTGTCTTATAGTTGGGAGTCCACAACACCCGTAATTGTGCCCACTTCACCAGGGTGCAGTGGTAACTTAGTTGGTTTTAGATTTCTGTGTGGTTATTTTTCAGTTATGTGATCTGAGCTAACTTGGTTAATTCAAAGCATTATTATAACATCAGGAATTTTTCCTCGTTTCACCATTTCTTGCAAGACTGAGAATAAAGAAAGAATAAAAGATTCTCTTTCAAAATCTCAGCTTGTAAGACAATTTAATATAAATTTTGGGCACAGGTGAACAAAAGACAAAGAGAATGTTGCCAGTATTGTTTCACAGAATGAGACTGCTGCCAAAGCTGAATTGTAGTTATTGAGATGCTTTTCATCTTCCCCCTTTGTCTTTCTAAATGTCTTGAGGCTGGAATTAGCCCTACCCCTAAATTTAAAACTCAAGTTATCAACAAAAAAACACTACTTCAACCTGTAGGATTTATATCTGCACGGACCAATACTATTGACCCTGCCAAACAGAAACCTACTGTAGCACTTCAGTTTTAATACTGACCTAAGGTAAAAGTAGAACAGATGTTTTCAGAGAGACAATGAAAGGGAAAACTGTTCTCGAATGGAGGCATAGGCAAGAGTATATATCCAGAAATGTACAGGACTGCTTATCAATTTTTTTTTCTTTAAAAAAAAAAAGACAATACTATAGGTGATGGTATAGTTAATTCCCTTGTGGACGTGAAAGACTGGCTTCCATAATTCTTATTTCCATTATTTTTGCTCCATTACTTTCACAAGTACTTACTAGGCAAAGAAGAGGATCTGTGTGACATTATTTTGTCTTTTAGTGTCATTCAGAGTGCAGCTGGGATAAAAGGTGAGGGTAAATCCGAGGATGGAGGCGATCTTTACATATTTATAGCCAGCAATAGCACATGGGAGTGAGATGAACCTCCAGTGAAATAAATAGGATATTAAATGGAAATGTGAAAACTGTCTGTGTCCTCAGATATTTTAAACCTAAAATGAAGGTATAATTGCTTATTCTGCCTGTCAAACCAATGACATCCTCAAAGCTTTAGTCATTTTTGGATATGACTTAAAGTATACTTTACTTCCACCCTTTGGTTAAGAGTCGGTGCATAAATAACAACTTGCAAGACTTACTGACCCAGGTCACAATCAACTACCTGTTCTTATTTTTGTGGGCAACTTTTTTATTCTGACCTAATTATAATAGAGTTGTAAATGGAAGATCACAAATAAAAATGGCATAAATTGTTATTACTTCTCTTAGCTGCCTCTCTGAGAATAACATATAGAATTAATAAATGGAATTAATTATCTGTGGAAATGACATCATTACACAGCAAAAGCAACACCAGGACTATCTATAAATTTCAGGCAGAATATCTGCAGATATAAAGCTGAACTCTCTGCAGAAAGTATGAAATAATTAATTTCATTCACAGGGGTTCTTACCGGGGATTGCGGATGCACAGTTTGAAAAAAAAAAAAAAACCTGTCTTATTAAGTACAAATTAGATTAGATAAAGTGCTAAAAGCCTCCTGTAGATCAAGGCTTCAACTTGTTAATGGACTTTTTCCCTCTTAACTTCAGATTTTCAAGTTATTTCAGGAATATCTTGCCTTTCACACAAATGAAAGCTACTTGCTAGAAGTTCCAATTTTAAAGTCTCTGTGTTTAACATTCTCAAGAGAGGTATGTCAGAGAGGCACCTGCCACCCAGGGGGGCTAAATGCTGTAAGTTATAGTGTGAAGCTTGAAGACATTTACAGATCATATGTAGCCAACTTAAATTGCAGGGAGACTGAAATGAAAGGCTGTTTCAGCTGACGTGCTGCACTAGGCTGGAATATGGTCTGGTTTGTGCTGGATGCCAAACCAGGACCGTAAGATTCACATCATGACCAAATTCTGCCGAAGCTGGTATCAAAAGCCTCTCAGTTCAAACAGTACAAAATAACCAGCAAAAGCCTCTACAAGGAAAGTGGAAGAGGAATGCTAGCCTGTACAGAGACCTCTCTATTTTCAAAACTAAAATCTGTCATCATACAGCCTGCATAGGAGGGTTAGTATCAGGTGTCTTTTATTGCTTAAGTATGTCTTACACAGGCAACACTGAGCAAAGAAAACGCTTTTGAGTTATATAACTCTTTGATGGGATGCCATAAGGTCTTTCATTTTAAGCCAGTAAATTCCAGAGCAGTCATTTAAAGACTACACTTTTCCTTAAATCTAAAAGCATGTTCTAAGTCTTGTTGTGTTTAGTTTGAACACTTATCTGCTATGGCTGATCCTTTATTTACAGACTGTGAGTTACATCACCTGCAGGCTCTCTGACATACCTTTTGCCGTACCTTTTGCCTCCCGTAAGGCAGCTTTCCCAGGAGAAGGCACCAGGAGAACAAAGAATGTGGTCAGCCCAAGTACGAGCATGGGCTAAGCAGAAATCAGGGTGAAGGCTTGTGCTCCTGTAGGATGCACCGCTATGTGTGGTGACAAGGGATGTGTCAACGATAATATCTGCAGGCCGCGTACTTTCAATGGGAAGTTAGTTTTACCTGCCATAAGCTGCCAGTATTACTAATTCAACAAACTTTAACCAGTTACTTTTGCCGGGCACCGGGACTGCCATTTCATCTGTGCACCAGAGGTGGGGTGAGACTCTGCACCCTTCCATGAGGGAAGGCACAATCAACCTTTTGGATTTTCCTATGCAAATTTTGTTCAGCTTTGATGGGGTATCAGTGCTTTTGATAAAGCTATCCTGTAGATGCTGGTGTCTAGCACAGGGGTTAGATGGGGACACTTGAGTGTTCAAAGACATTTGTCTACTTTCTTTTCAGCAGTAAATTTACTTACAGGAGATACTGAATCCAGTCTTGCAGCTCTAAGTGTTCCTACTGATGCCAAAAGATATGGGCTGCAGGTTGAGGGCAGTTAACTGTTATTGTGTTCACTTATGTATTTCTTAGGACCATGTAGAGTCTATAAAAAGAAAAAGAAGCTGTTCCTTGGGGGATGGAAATAGGAAATAGGGCATGTAAAGATTAATTCAGAATGCATTTATGAGGCAAGAATGTTATAAGCTCATATGGTCGTATACAGAGAGAGCTGTCAAATACAGTGAAATATTAGATAAATATTAGATTAATAAAATGAATAATATATAAATTGATGGCTGTGACTACAGGTTAGGATTAAGCAGAAGGCATATCTGAATTCAATCTGCAGCAAACAGCTTCCATCTGTGCTAAAGGCTCACAGCGTCAAAAAAATATAATAACAGGAGATGTTCCATGCTGTTGTTTAATTAGCTCTGTGCAATTAGCAGGAAAGGCAGTCAGGATTTTTGGGGCACAAAAGCCATTGGTTGGGGCCAAAAACTGAGGCTCCAAAAGTGGCTAATACAGCACTATGAGGGTAATGCTGTGATCCCGGGGTATTTGCCATAGATTTGCACTGTGATGTTGCAATATAGCCTAATGCCCGATAAGAAGTTTGTTAGGTTCTTTTAGTCAGCTTTCTCAGATTCCTGCAATAATAGAAATGTATGAATAATAGATAGTTTTTAGATGATGTGATAGCTGTAATTCAGGAATGAAGGGATGAAAAACTCATGTAGACTTACAGATGGAAGTGAATCATATTTCTACTGTTGTGGTAATTTTGGCATTATTGTTATCTAAATTTTAGCTCGCTCTTCTGTTTGTTGATTCCATATATTTTTATTAGAGTAGTTTTCAGACCTAAATCATAACTGCAAAGTAGTAGGAGGTCATTTTGAGCAACACCGAGGCTAATCTGTGACTAAGGAACAGTGATTGTATTGGCTGGGAAAATCAAATGAGAAGAATTATTCACTTATCTCCTTGTGGAACAACCCCGCAGGCTGATGCAATGGGATATCTGAATGATAGTCAGCAATAGTTTCCTGGTATTGCAGCCTTAAATCTTCTCATTCATTCTGGTCTTCTATTAGTTTAACTTATGGCATTTCTTTTCCCTAAGTAGACAGTTACTGGAAAGTTGGGGGGTTTTATTCTCCTTATATCTAAGCCTTTTTAACTAATGTTTTTCTTTTGATGCACTATCATAAACTTTTCAATATTGTCAGTGGAAGAACGAGACTCTACACAGCACAGAATGTGAAGGCTTTGAATAAGCCTGGTGACTTCCAAGTAACTGTCTGCAGTGAAGCTTGTAAACTTCTGTAGAAATGGCTTAGAAAAAAGCTTTCTTCATTATCGCTGTTTATCTCTACATTGACACAGTGAGTGAAACCTAGTCCATCAATGTCTAAAATTTTATCATCTAATTCTTCTTCAGGGAAGAGACTGTGCAACTTCAATATCAAATCTTGCAGTTTACCAGTAAATTGAGTGACCCACTTAAAGACACCTTTAGAAGAGAATCTGAGATGTGAGCTGACGCTGAAACTCCAGTATCTTCTTCCCTTGGGCAAAAACTCTCAAGACTAAGCATACACTCTGCTTTAAGGGTGGCAGATTACTCTGTGGGATTTATTGCTTTGTTAATATGCTCAAGGCATCATCTTTCACTACTGCAAGAGCCGAGAGCACTGTGGATTTTTCTGTTCGTTGTTCATCTCTAGCTCCCTCGTTTTACAGCTTTGGCTTTGGGTTCTATCCTGGGTTTGGGAGGAGAATCATCCGCCACATCCCAAAATCTGATATTCTCTTATCCTTGTGTTTCCTTGTGTACCAACAGTCATTTCCCTGCTTTTGGTCAGCTCCAGGATGGCACTGTTAGAAATTTAAAAAGCTGTTCCATTGACTCCACAGGCTTTCCCAGGGTGCACTGTTTGTCAGTTTAGTGACTTTAGTTTCATCTCTGTATCAATGGTTTTGGGAAGGTGAAGAGAAGGGAAAGGTCCTTTCCCATTCCTTCTTTCCTCTAATGAGCTGATCCCCTTGGTTTTGTGCTTTCTCTCCCCCCTCCATTCCCCGCCCCCCCATCTTCAAGGGAGAGCTCTTCTGTCTCCACAGGCACTGCCCCTGCCTGTCCCGAGCTGCACTGAGCAACCATCACCACTTCTACCCCCCTTCTTTTTTTTTTTTTTTCCATTTTATCCCAGGGCACAAGACACACTGCCATGATATCAATACATTTTGTAATACAGACTTTGATATTTAATAGCTAAATGCCTCCTTGTTACTGAGCATCATCTTTGTTTTGGGAGCAGGGAGGAGATGGTGGGATGAGCCGAGCAGTCATGCATCATTACACAGAGAATATGGTGTGGCTATAAAAAGCAAGAATGTATGCAGGGAAAGCATTTTCTTTAGCACATCCAGGAGGCTAGGAAGGAAAGCCGGCTGTATAATTCATGTTAGGTGCCCTTCCTGCTGATCATGAATTTAGTCTTGATCTTGGCAAATCAGTCACACTTAGAGAGTGACAAGGAACTGTAGCACTGGTGACAGCCTGTATTGCAAATATTTTTAAGGTCTTGGGTAGAGCACAGTGTTAGCCCAAAATACAGGCTCAAGGCCTCACTAGACGGGCGCTCTTGTCAGGGGCAAGTGTGACAATCTAATCTGTCTTAAATTAAATGTTTTTCTACCCAGGGAGTTGTGCAAATCAGTCGCATTCCCTCAGTTTCCAACCATCAGCCTAGGCACTGCTTGGGGGATAGATTTCCTTGGTGATCCCATGTACAGGGCTGCAGTTGACTTCTGCACACTGCTGTCATCTTTCAGCATCACTCTGACAGCACACTTCACCCATTCTCATTTCATTTTTAAACCAAATGATCCAGATCACATCCCCTCCTCAGCACCGTGATGAGGGGAACCGTCTCTGCTGAGATGAGACAACCGAGAGACCAGGAGAATGCTTAAGGGCAGCGAGGTTCTCTCCATCTGGCTGGTCAGGCTGTGGTCAAGGGACCTTTCCTGAGGGATGGAGGCCAGTATTCACCAACTTATTAAATGCCTCCCCATGGAAGTGAGGGCTCGGAAACCCTAACCATGCTATCCAGGGCAAAGGAGCAGGTGCTACAAAGTAAGACAAACTCTACAGTCTCTTAAGTGTATTACTTTAAGTCAACACAATGACTCTTCATTTCAGTGTCTTCTGATAGAGCCTTCAGACAGTGTACCAAACAGTGGCAATTAAAATATTTACATTGTTTTCAGCATTTTAATACAATTAATTATTCATTAAGTGTATATATGCATCCCACTAATTGTGTGAGCTAATGAACAGCAAAAATAAGTCACTTTATCCTTCTGTCTTCAACAACGTTCACTCATCAAAATGCTCGTAGTCTCCATAATGTTCAAGAGAAAAATACCACTGCTAAAATGACATTTGAACCTTCAAATGCTGAAGATGGTCCTTCCAGCAGCAGCTCAAAGGATAGCTGGTAGTGCTAGAAGGCCAAGAGGACAAGTCTGAAGCTTGGCGCAAACATGGAGATACCCAGCCTGAGAATTTAGTGTCTAAGGCATTAGAAGTCTGCAGGTTGAGCAGATCAAATCTCATCTGAGTGTCAACTCTATAAACGCCTGTTATCAGTCACTGTGGGGATTAATTATGTGGCAAACTAACTGCAGTAGTCATCGGTTGGATTAGCCTCACTCTCCTTGATTCTGCAGGGAGTTAAACCCTTTCCGAATCCAGAGGAGCAAAGGCGATGTTGTAGGGGCTGTCTGAGGCATGTTGCAGTATTCGGCCAATACTGTCTCTAGGACCTAATTTTTCAGCCTCCCCTCTGAGCAGGGGCTGACTCTGTGCTTGGAATTTCAATTGTAAAAGCAGGACTTGGGCAAGGATGCTTCAGTTCCTTGCAATTCAAACGTGACGTCCTCTGGACAAGTCGGGTACTGTGTCAGAAACCACAGGCAGCTCTTTTTCAACTGCAAGAAATGGTTTCAAGGCTTAATACTGAAGTATTCCAGAAACTGGTTCCAAAGAAGCAGTTATCTTTGACCTCTAATTTGGTGAAGCTTCAGCAGTAATTTACAATATTATTATTATAGTCTGGAAGGGTGATGTATTGGCGTTTAGAAGGGTAATTTCTGAGTTCTTTTGAGGACATGCAGGAATGCCTCAGACCTGTGAGGGGGGAAAAGGGAGGTGTTTGTCTGGAGCGTCACAGCAGCATGAACTGCTGCGACCGGCTTTGAGCTCAGCCGTTTGGAACGAATGTAACATTCGTGTAAATGGCGAATAAGTGCACATACCAATAAATGGATAGCTACCTGGTCAACAAAATGCATTGTATTAGACATGAGAGCTTTGCTGTATTATTCTATGAAGTAGCTTTTTCAAAGGGAGTTGTAAAAAAAAAAAAAAAAAAAAAAAAACAAACCCTCTTGCTGATTAAAACAGTTCAAATAGCAATGGTATACAACTGGCTATTTGATACTATGTGAAAAATATTGATTTGTTATCTAGGTAAAGCTTTTGATTCTTGAGCTATTTGTATTTTAGAAAAAAAAAATCTTAGCCTAATGGGCTGAATCCCCTTCAAAAGTGTAAATGCATTTACCATACATTTTTCATGGACTTTGAAGCATGCAAATGTGACTTCAAACTGCAGTTTTATTTAGGCTTCTATGGGGGTAAACTTTAGCAGGAACATTCTTGTATTCTATTTTGTTCAGTCCTGTAATATTACACAGAAGCTAGAATAGATGGCATTTTCCAGTTCAAAGGGTCCACTAATATTTATGAGGTCATTGTACATCTCATTGCAGGAAAACACTTTTAATCTTCTGGAGTCTTAAAGTTCTTTGGGAGATAACATCTAAGTTTTACTAATAAGTTTCACTCATTCTTGATGAATTTGTTTTGGAGAATAATAAGATATGCCACAATCCTCATCTGCACAGTGGCCAGCTGGAGACTGGGAATATATTAATCCCAAGAATTAGTAATTTTGTTAGTGTCCAGACTATATGACACCTTCTGCAGTTCTACTGTTACGGTTTTCTTAGTGCAAACTGACTGGATTTCAAGCTGACCTGTTAAATGGAGAAAAACTGAGGAGTTTTAACAGGTTGGTGTGCATCATTATGTGCAACTGTTAGCAGAAATAAGTGGAAAAATTCTTTTACTTTTCTAAAAAAAACTGTAGCATTCAGCTGTAAGGGTTGGATTTTTTTTTTTTTTTTACAGAATTTGTTGCTCGTAGGCTTTTCCAACTTGAAATAACTTGTTTCCAACCATTCGTTTTGCTAAGAGACAATAGTTTTATTTTTATTATTGGACCTAGTGCCACTCAACACCAAGCTAAGTCAATAAAAGAAGACTGTATCGCCAGGTACGAGCATGAGACTTGCCAAGAACCAGTTCTGTAATCTGAACCAATGAGTTTCTGTAGAAGGATTGCTGTGTTGGTCAATTTATGTTTTTGAGTAAGCAGTGGATTCTGACAGGTGGTCTGTGGGCGTCTGGTATGGGGTCCATGAATTACTTTGCTTGGTGTAGGGTCCGTGAACTACTTTTCTTGGTCAAGAAAGGTATGCAAGAAAAGCAAAGCTATTTTCAGGAGGCTTAAAGTCATGCTATAGTGGACTGAATTTTTAGGAGCCAGTAAATAAACAAAAGTCTGAAAGTCCCCTGTATTAGAGTGCGTGTTTAGTACTCTAATCTGGTTAATTGGGTGTTGTCATCTCTCTGGATTTAAAGATCATCGCTCCCTTCGTACAACCCATTATATTGCGTGCTGGTGCAGAGCATTTGCTATTTCCTGCTGCAGAATTGGCTGCACTTGAGCAGTAGTATGTATTTAAACCCTTATAAATACATGGGACTTTGACTCCTTTGTAGATGAAAGGAGCCATATAAATGGTAATTTCATTGCATAATTGTCTTAGTAAATATTTTTTGAAAAATATTTAGTAGGTTAGATGTAGTACATCAACACCAGTCAAACTGCTTTGGGATCTTTTCTGAGGATTAACGAATGCTCTGTTAGCTGCCTGGTGTTTATAGAACGTACGCTATTTCTCTCACCAAACCTGCCTCAGTATAAATGTTCATGCCTTACCTTGTATTGCACCAAGATTGCAGCAACTTCTCCCTAGAAATGCCCACAAGGTTATAAACTTTCTTGAGAAATTTAGTGCCTTGACCTATGGTAAGTGTGAGAGTAAGAGCAGAGTATATAAGTTGTAAAGGGTTTTGTTGTTTGGGTTTTGGTTTTTTTTGTTTAGGAGGCATGCATGCTGTAGAATATCATATTAGAATAGTAAAAATGCTTCAACTTTGGAGGAGGTTCTTGAAGCCTTTAGGATTTCTTCAGGGTCCATGACCTCTTCTTCTGCTCCCTTAAGGCCAAATGCTCAAGCTATTCAGATAGTCTTGCTGTTGAACTCACTGAAGTAGCAAAGCTGAAATCAAACCTGTGTTGTAAACTAGAATTTTGTGTTTCTTGTTAGGCACTTCATTAAACCAGAGCAGTTTTTTTTTAGATGAACATTTGTCATCTTCGTGTCAGGTTTCTCAAAGAACATGGTGAATTAACAAGACATGTTTAATGCAATGTTGACAGGAAGGTTGATGACAATTCAGAAGGTGGCAAGGAGAGAAATAATATGTGCTGCTCCATGTGAAAACTACAAGAAACCAGAATAAGTTGTAATTCGGCTTGTCTTAAATGGAGGTATTTATTTGTTCTACAGTGAATGTAATTAAAAATGTTTTAAGCACTTCCCCCCTTCAGCAATATTCACTACTGTCTATCAGTTCCTGCTGCAGTAGGACCTAGAAGGTGGGTGCCCACTGGGCTGAATTATTTTGCCAAAAATGTGTTTGAGACAGGGGTCTTCTGCCCTGCATACTTTGAAAGGGAAAATGTTCAAGCATCTGCCTGGTTCAGACTCTGTACGATCAAGGTCACATGGCTGAGAAAGGCAGAGGGAAAAGCGGAAATGAAGGCAAATGTCATGGTCACATCCTGATGAGAGTGGGTGCTGTGTTTTATGGCTACATGGCTTTCTCCCATCATTACCCTTGTTGAGCTAGTCCAGTTACTCAGAGGACTGAGAAGGGGCCACAGGACATCAAGGCGTGTGGTTTCTTTGCACTTAACCGTGACACGTGCAGACTTCTGCATATTTATATAGCTTATGGAAAATTCCTAGAGGTTCCCAGGCCTCTCTCTAAAGCTGCAATAATTTTCTGTTGAAGGGATGATCAAAGCATAAAGCAACTAAGTTTGAGTAGCTTTCTGTTCTTGAGCCGTCTGTGGCTGGGTTCTGATTTGCCTTATGCAATGAATGCTTTTGCATTGAGTGAGAGAACACCCTTGAAGAGAAGTCAGCAATAAGTAAGGATTGCAAATACAGTATTTGTTCTTTTGGGGAAAGCTACCAATCTTGGTAATCACAGGGCTCCTTTTCTAACTTGATTAGAATTACAGTTGTGACTGCCAAATCAAACAAATTGGCGTGCAGTGGTCGGAACTTAAAAACCCATCAATTACGTACGCTCCTCTGTCTGCAGTTGCCTTTGCACTAAGGACAACCTGATTACTTTTGTTGTTAGTTCAGCTTGCCTGTTGTACGTTTTTTCTGTAAAGCCAATCTTATTTTTGAAATCCTCCTTTCTGCAGTCTAAGTCAAAATAGGAGAAGACTGTTATTTACGTTATGAATCCTCTGCCAAAGTTCAAGCGTTGAAAGTTGTGTTCTTGACAGGAAGAGGAAACAAGAAAATCTTAAGAGTTTATTATGCCAACTCATAGCTAATTACACAAGCTTAAATAAGAATGTCATTTGCACTAATTTCGTTACCTTGTTCCAAGCTCTATGCCTGCATTCAGTTAAAATGTAAAATTCCTTGTTCCAGTATCCAGACGATGCGATATCAGGGTTGTGAAACAAGGGGATTACCTGGTTTGGGGAACTGGCTTGTAAGAGACTTTTATTCCAGGATCTCCTCCTTTATGCATGGGCAGAAGACGCACTAATGTTTGAGGTGCTTGAAAGTTGTGATCCTAAATGCTCTGACCTTCTGAGAGGCACCAGCCTCTTAGCACAGAAAAATGACTTTTCCCTGCCCCCCCCAGTTTCAGAATTCATATTTTGAGCTTTTACCAGCAAACAGCTTATTTGAGCCATTTAAAACATCAAAGGAGGTGTTCCTTGGCTTGGGTACATCTTTAATTTAAAGCAGATTTATTAAAGGCCGAAATAGGATAATGCTGCAAAAGGATTAGCTGTGGTTACTTGATTTCCGAGCAGACAGACTAATTCTGCTTTCTTTGTATGGGTGTCTTTCACATTGAGTCCATTCACTGAGCATTGAACTAGGCCTGGGGTTTGGTTCTTTTTCCTTTTTAATTTTTCACTGTTTCTATTGTCATCTTTAGAAATTGGAAGCATTGCTGAAAGCTTTAACTTCAAAGCTTAAGCCAGCTTACTCTTCATTGGTTGCTATGCTTCAAAATACATTCCTGAAGCTTCTTTGCTAATAACTGCCAAATGTTTTGTTTCAGTGGTTCTTATCATTGGGGCTTTCAGTTTGGCTTTTGTTTTGACTTATTCTTCACAAAATAAAAATTCTGAGAAGGCAATTAAAAAATAGGTTGGCATCCTTAGCACTTAAATCTTGTTGCTATTCTGAAAGCAACCAGAGCAGTGGTACTGCTTGTTTTATACTAGTACTTACACTTCAGATTTGCTCTGTCTATAAACAACAGAGAAAAACTTTCTGAGATCTGAAAGTTTACTTGATACTGTACACTTCATACATCAGTAACAAGGAAGGAACACTGCCAGGGCCACATCATGGTCCGTGAAACCTGGGCAAACCTATTGTGAACTAGTTAATGTAATAGACTTGATGGGAAAGGAGTGGGATAATGAGCCTGGAGAAGCTTGGCCTTCTGAAATTTATTACCAGTGATGTTATCTGGGAACAGGAGAACTCAGACTGACCTTCCTGTCTCACACAGAAAGACCAAGTCTGGCTAGAAAAGGATGACACAACATTTGAAAACCAAGTGTGCATGCTGTAAAAGCAGACGTTTCCACTTTTACAGAGGCACTTCAGGACTTGGTCATATGTTTGGCATATGAATGGTAGCACAAGTAACTATTGAGTTTGGTAATAAGAAGGAATATATTTTAGCGGCTCGCCGCACCACCAAGTTGTCAAACAAGCCAGGGTGGTCTTTCAGTGTATCTGTATCCTTTTCCCCCCACCGTTTTTCACTCGTTCTAGAAACAAAAATGTAGTGAGTTTTAAGAAATCATTGCTAGCTGAGGGCGTATGAGCTCAGAAGCCCCAAGTACAGCGCCTAGCCTGACCCTTGTTCTCTTCTCTCAGTCTGTTTTGGAAGCTCCCCAGACCCTTGTCCATGTGGGCTCTGAGATGTTTCCAAATACTTCCTCCTCCCCAATAATTTTGTAACACAGACCTTGGGAAGCACAAAATTTTATGACCATGACATGCTGGTTTAAGAGTTACTTGTTATTTGTGGCAAGGAGAAGTAACAGGCAGCAGAAAACAAATTCAACAGACTAATTCAGCAGTGTTTCAAGAGGTAAAGCAGGTGTAGTATCAACTTTTCTTCAACTTTAATTTGTAAAAATACGTACATTGGAGAGTGGGTTAAAATGTACTTCTGAACTGTTCCTAGCCTGTACAGCCATAGCGGTCAGAATCTCATCCCTAATAACGTACTGTCAGATCCATCAGACACCTTAAAGTAACTGCAAATACAGTACTAAATACAGGAGCCTCACCTAATGCCAATACCCGTTTCTAGCTTTAGGCTCCTTACGTGCTATAGTTCTCCTACAGAAGGCATATGACTCTGCAGTTACTGATTGATGGGGAGAGCTGGTTGAGAGATTTTTGAGAAGCTAAGATATTGCCATCATACCAATTGCATAAAAGCCTGAAGGGAACGTGCCTACCCTTTATAGTGGTCACCAGAGGCTGCTTTTTCCCAGGTATGGATAGATGGATACGAGAATGACTGTGAGTAGATGCAGCACTGCCGCATCTGAAATCTAGATTGATACAGTTGCATGGCATAGCCAAATTGCTCTCCTTAAAATGTCATATTGCTCTGTTCAAAATGTCATTGCCTGGGTGGAAACCCTGTGCTTGGGGGTCTGAATGTCTTGCATTGCCTTCCCTCTGCCATATGTAGGCAGTTGTTTAGGTGGTAACCGGAGTATCTGTATGTGCATAGAGCCACAGATCATTACCTTTTGATTATGTTCATGTTATCTGATGTGTCATCTCCATGAGAGAAATTAAATTGCCTTTAGTAATTTGAAGCAAGTAAAAATGACAAATAATCGTTCTCATGTGATCAGTAAATGGCTACAGAATGAGAATGCATCTCAATTACATGGCAAGTACATTTCAAGCAGCATTGATCGTTCCAAATCTCCAATTGTTTTCCTGTGATTTTTCTTTACTTCTAAACGAAGATGGCTTTGGTCTATTAAAAAAAAAAAAAAAAAAAGTTGCTTCTTTCCACTTTGAATAACGCTGTTAGCTATGAACTCTCAGCTCATCATTATGTTGAGTTAGAATAGCGAATGATTTCCGAGACAAAAGCAATATAATTTTATATATATATAAAAATGAAAGAAAACAAAAGCAGTAGGAAAGTGATTTTGCAAGCCCACACCTTGGGATGTGGCAGACTAGCGTACTGGAAAGCAAAAACTCCCATGTGCAGCTAGAAAATGGTCATCATTAGTGAACTATCATGCAAATCCTGCAGGAAGAAAAAGGAGTAGATATTTAGCAACAGGAAATGCTTTTGTATGTGACTATAGAATGCGGGCTATAAGATACGTTTTTAATTTTCTTTTTTTAAGTAAGCCAGCATTGCTGCCTACATTTGCATTTGGATTCTGATCCTGCAAATATTCCTGACTAGAGAATTAGCATCTCCAACGACGGTTCATAGCGGTAATTACCAGACATAGTGCATGATTATGCCACGCAATGAAGCATCCTGCAGAGATCCCCAAGTTGGTGCCAACCTGCAGCAGCGAGTACCTGTGTGCGGGAGGAGGCTTGGGTGCGGAGCTGGCTCTATCTCTGGGCTGCCTGAGAGCCAGAGCTGCCCCTTGGGCGTGAGTGACTTTGCATCATCTCCTCGGCACCTCAGCTCCTGCATTCGTGCGCAAGGAACCAGCTCGCACAGCCCAGAGGATGGGCAGGACCTTGGTACTCGAATGATCAAACCGCAGGCTGAAGCCCAGGTTTCAGTCTGAGAATGTGCTTCTGCTGGGGAGAAGACAAGCGTGTGCCTACCTTGTAGTAGCCATTGCATGGTAACTGGCAGAGGCAGAATCAGGAGAGCAGGCTAGTTTGCAGATTTAACACGGGCTGGTACTTTGGGTTAAATCTCAGGAAGGAGGAGGGATGGGTGTCTTTATTTTGACTCTGTCATTCATAGTGACAGAAGTGCTTCGTCTTCATTTGCCTTTTAACTTGTCTTGGTCTCTTCAGCCAGTGAAAGAAAAATTGAAATCAGCATTGCACAAATGTTTCCACTTATGAATTGACTCTTCTGTGTCAAGTTCCAGCCCTGCTTGGCCCCTGCTGCTCCAATAAGCACCTGAATTTCTTACAAGATGATAAATCAACTGAGATATGCCTCCCCCCAACCCCCTTAGCCTAAGTGTTTCCAGAACTGGCATCTAAATTACTTGTAAAAACAGATTTAATTTCTATATGACATGCTAGATTTTGGTGCCTAGAACTATTTTCTGGTTTGCACAAAAAAATGGCAACCATTTGTTTTCATTGTTACACTCCATTAATAAATGGTTCCTTGAATGTCCTCTGCCTCCTGTGTCCAGTGCTGTGACCTTATATGCCATAGCATCTAGCTGATGCAATTAACTGCATTTTTAAAAAAATTCCTGCTTCACATTGAGCTGATTGCCAGCTATTTCTCAGGGCAATTAGTTTTGTATTAGAACAGAATTTTGTCCTTCGATGGTCTGTCCAGATGTCCCCAGATTAGCTGATTTTGCTCTGTCTGTAAGGGCAGTTTGCGGTAGCACGAGTACATGATAAATTTCCTTGGTTAGCAGCCCTGCCATTCAAACACTGAAATGGTTCAACATGCCTACAAGCAGTCACCCTACTAACTCTTCAGCTATCAGTCAGTTCGGGAAGTGGCTCTTTTTTTTTTCCTTTCTTTCTTTCTTTTGTGGTTTGTTTGTTTTAAGTCTGTAGTTCGTTCTTCTTTGGGTAGTTTTAATCAGCAGGGTAACACTTAAATGCAAAGCTTTCGGCTACTTTGACTCCATTTACAAATATGCAAGATCAACCAAGTAGTCCTTCAGAAACAAATTAATGGCAGAACACTTAGGAATCCGTATTTTGATTGCGGTGTGGTCAGATACTTTGCTCCAGGGTCATTGCTTCAGCTGTGCCCTTACCCTGGGTTTCCACACCACGGGGGAGAGCTGCCCGGCGCTGGCCTGAGAGCGCACGGTTGGCATGCCTGCCCCCATGGCTCTGCCCTGCTCCTTTCCCCCCGCCTCTTCTCCTGGCTGTGGCGTGTAGGACTTGTACCCCATGGTCACAGGCTCACTTCTAAGGCTTTCTCATGCACTGATTTGAAGGCAAGGAAGAGACATGAACTCTTCTTAGGAGCAGGGCTGACCCCTCTACGGAGCAGTCAGGCTCTTTGTTTTCTAAAACAGCTCTTTGACTTTAACGGACGAAAACAAGGAGCCCCCTCTGCTCTTCTGCTGCTGAGAAGTTGAAAGCTCTCTTTCGAGAGGTGTGCGTGCTTCTGATTATAGTGCGGTGCTACAAAATACGCAATTAAAGCCATTCTGAATTGCGTGATAGCTGCCTCTTGCACCTCAGCTCGCTCTTTTCTGAAGCCCAGGCCAGGAACCAATTGTCTACTCGCGGCGGATGAACCCTTCTGCCTTTGTGGTTGCTGGGGAGTTGGTAGTCAGTTGTTTAAACTTATGCTGAGAGTCAAAAATGTAATTTACTAATTGCATATGGCTGGGACCTAATTAAAAAAAGGAACTGAAAAGTTTAAAAAAAGAAAAAATGTTGTTGTGTTTTAAAATCTTAAAATCGCCAAGCATTACTTTAGAGACCTGCGCTATGTACTTGGAGCACCTGCGGCTGGCAATATTAATGATGTGACCTCCTGATTTAGAGCGATGTTTAAGGATCGCCCAGGTCTCCATGCTTTCCCTCTGCTCCCGTGGTTAATTCTACCCGGAGGGCGAAGTCCTGCAGCTCTCCCTCATTAGCGCTGCAGGATTGCAGAGGGCAGAGCTGTGGAGTTTAGAGCAATTTGTGGTCCTCAGAGCTTTGCTGCATGAGACCTTTTGCTGTTACTGCATTCAGCTGCGTAGATCTGTTCAGCCTATTTAATAACAGTGCCTTGGAACCTGGATTTCTGTCTTCTTGACCCCACACCTGGAAGCTGTTCTTTTTTTCTAGCAGACTATGAACCACTAGCCTGTCAGCTAAGTGTGCAATGAGCGACTTTCTCAAATATTTGTTGTTTACCTGAGATATAATAAGGTCCTTCACGTCACTTCTTGCAGACAGGGGAATTTCTCTGCCAATCAGCTATAACATCTGCTTCAAAGCTACAGCTAGCACACATTTTAAAAATGGCTCAATATGTAGATTGTTTGCGTTAATTAGAGTTTATTCCACCACTGGTACGCATGCTTAACTCCCATTAATATCATCAGCAGCTATATATTCTCATAAGGAGAACGGAGCTCCTAATTAGAACTCCAGGTTTTTAAAATATCTTTGTACAGCTTTTATTGCAAAGATAAAGCTCTGTATGTTCACCTGGTAGCTATTCTAATAGAAAACAAATGTTTGTTTGTTTGCTGTTCTTTCTGCTTGAAGGGTAAGCTCCCTACAGCAGGGCTTCTTGCCCGGCATGGGCTCTGCTCCCGGGTCAGACTGCTTCACGTTACTGCAATAAAAATAAAGGGGAGGCTGGGGGAAAACAAACAAACAAAGTGTGTGCCCAGAGAAACGAGATGGCTATACTAGCTAGCAAAAATGCTAGTCTGGCCCTAGAATAGCCACTTCTGTCAACATAAAGCCCACCCGAGTGGTCAGTCCTGGGGACAGAGCTTGGTCTGTATTTTCAGTGCCCGCTCTGAGGCGTGGAGCTCTCTTGCCCTGTCCCAGTGCAGCCTCTCTCCTTCTCCAGAGCCCAGGGCAGCAGGGCCTGGGGTTTGCAGAGCAGCAAAGAGGCAGCAGAACTGTGTGGCAGGGAGAAGTGAGAAGGGGCCATACAAGCCTGTCACATAGCCCAAAATCTGGGACTCGTGTCACAACTTTGCATGCAGTATGCAATACTGCACCATATGATGTTTCTTTTGGTATTTAAAGAAAAGATACTGAATTTTTTTTTTTTATTGTGCCAAGTTTATAAAACAAAAACAAACAAAAAAAAAAACACAAAAAACCCAAACACCAAACATCTCTTGGTCTGAGGATGTTCCAAATATAGCACTTTTTTTCCATCTGATGAAAACTGGAAACAGAGGCTTATAAAGAAAATACTGATAAGAGTCCTAGCTAAGGAAGCAATGGCAAGTACTGCTCTAAAGCATGTAAACAAACAACCCCTCTCAAATGAGCGTCTGAATTCCAATGGATTCTAATTATCTGCTAAGACAGATAGGTATGAAAAACTACTGATACAAAGAAACTCTCTGGACTAAAAAAATGTATCTGCTGTAATTTCAGGAAGTTTTAGCTTCTGCCAGTGGCAGGTACTGAGTAAAAGATAAGGTCGAAAATAATGAGCTTTTGTTATTTGTATCTGAAGTTTAGAAGAGACATTGTGAGTGAACAAAAGATGCACCATAAAACAACCACTGCACTGAAATAATTCTCAATGGAAATGTAAAAAGCTGCAGGGTGCTAAAGAAGATGCAGTGTCTTCCAGGCGAGAGCACTGCTCAACAACAGTTTTAGAGCCACTACTATTAGTAAGATGTAATATTTCAGGTTTTTAACATACATTTTAATTAGTATACTATAAAATTTAACTTCCTATTCCAATTTTCAGTCTTTCTCAAAAGAGACTTCATGGTAGTTTATCTTCATCATGTATATTGTCTGCTGATTCCTACATGCTCCCACCAACAAAAATGTGGTTCTCTCCTTTTTAATTCACGTTTCAATTAATGACAGAAGCAATAGAAGTTTGGAAGCTAACATTTTCTTCTTTATTAGCATAACTACAAGAAATTTTAAATCATGGATTTTGTACCATGGATTTTATGCATTAAGACCAAATCAGGGTCTCGGAGAGGCTCCCCTCTGCTGAACCCTGAATAAAGCGTGCTCTCTCCTCACCCCCTCCCCTGGTGTTTGTTATCAAGGCTGTGAGACCGCCCAGGATACTGAGCCCGTGCAAAGTGCTCCGGTTGTCTGTCCTCTCCGTGGCCCTCCGAAGAGGAGCAATGTTAGGCACAGAGTACGTCCCAGGCCGTGTGGGGCACCTGCAGCAGAATCTCAGTTAAATCCGCATTCCCGATGAAAGCTGCTGTCAGGGCTAGGATCTGGTAGTATTTACCCTACATATTGTAACTAGAATGACAATGAAGGAATGCACAGCGACGTCATTACTGAGTGAGCTGCCAGTCTTCATCTCAGCATGTGTAGTTAATGCATCAAATACTGTCAGTGTGCACTAAGGCCATTTCTGCTGTTGGGAGCGTTTATTGTGGCAGCGTTCCTGTCCGCTCTCCTCCACTGGCGGGGGAGGATTAGCTGCTCTCAGCAGGGCCCAGCTGGGGATCTGCCGGTGGAAGAAGTTGCTTCCGAAGCCGCTGTCTCACCTGTAGCTGACTGGCTGCCAGCGGGGGTTTCAGCTCTGCAGCAGAGCGCGGAGGTGCACATTGCTCGATACCAGCCGGGAGGCAGCTCGCCTGGCTGCTCCGTACCGATGCTCCTGATGGCCTGCGGCCGCCTGGGCACTGCTGTCCCTTCTTTCACCCGACTGCTGCCTTACTTGGCTGCATTTTAAGCAAATACATGAGTTCCTTGTGTCAGGGTGCAAAGCTTTTCAAGGCATTAATGTGGTCTGGAGGCTGTACTAAGCTGTCCACGTAGACATTCATCAGTCAAATATACACCCTTGTGTAAAAGATCACAGTAACTTATTCGGTAATGTTACTTACGTGCAGGTTGGATCAAAACCTGGCTGCCAAAAGTTGAAAGCCAGTATAAAGACAGAAATGCGCTGTTTTATTACATCATTTAAAAAAAAAAATAAAATCTAGATTCTACTCTATCAGAGACTACAGGCTGGAGACTGACAGACAAGAATAAAATAGCTGGGAATAAATTTTATGTAGCTATTTTCTTTCTCCCTCAAATGTGAATGCTTATGCAAAACACATTGCTTTAGATTCACTGACAATAAAGAGGGAATCATTATACGAGTAGTGGATTCTCAGGGGAACACTTTAGCCAAAATACACTCCGCAATAATTTCCCACATCTTAGTTGAATAAATTAATTTATGAATTTTCCATGAATATGTTCAACTGTTTCTCCCCTCATATATTTTATTGATCTCCATATACATTTAGCAACAAATAACAGAGCTGCTTTTCCATTTGCAGTAAAATAGTTTAGAGATGTTTATGTGGGCCTTGGGGTTCGTAGTAAACAAATGCGGTTCGAACACCAGGGACGTAGCAGAGAAACATGAAGCTTGGCAGGACCCAGGGAGCTTTACTAGGAGAAGAGCTCAGCAGAGAGTCAAGGCATATCCAGTCATACCACGAGCGAGATGGGTTCCCTGAAATCAGAGGGACCAGCCCCAAACTGTGGGACTGCTCCCCAAGAGTCCTGCATAGAATCACTGCAAGGAGCTTCGTGGCTCCTGTCTGCAAAAATTGTAATGTCCTTTTGGTGTTAAAGACTGATAGGTTGGGTCGTTCCCTCATTTAATATGTTTTGTCCTGTAGTGCATATCTTTTTGTTTTCATGTGAGAAGGAGATGAGGATGGCAAAATGAAAGAGGGTATTTGTTTTTTCTCCACAAAAATAGAAACGCAATGTCTGTGGTTTGGGGGAAGCCAACAGGCTCCTTCTAGACTGTAGATCCAGTGGCAGAGTAGTCCAAAAACTTCATTATTCCTCCACAAGACATCTTCTGTGGCCACTCTGCTGCTGAATATCACTACTACTTGTGTAGGTTAATACAGTGAGTAAGCACACCATCACATGGGAAGTATGGTAGCTCCATGTTTTTCTTTAGGGAAGGGAAAACCAGTTACATACAGTGATGTGTTGAAAAGTAATCAGTATTTCCCTAATTTAATATTAAAGACAATGGGGTTCTTTGATCTTCCTCCCCCAACACCAAGCTGACACCCCAATTCTATATGTATACAAACTCACGTCCCAGACAATATGGTGGGAATGTAATGTGCTTAATTATAGGTGTGAATTTACTCACATGTGACTGCACCATTGTGGTCTTCAAGTTTAGCTCTTCTTGCCCTGCACACTCAGATAATAGACAAACGTTTTAAAGCAGTTTCTTTTTTGGTTTATTTTGAGCTTTTTGGTTGCCATTTTTATCAGTCATAAGGAAAGCTGAGGAAAAACTTGCCTTGCTGTTTCCAAGTATAAAACTCTTTCTTTCTTAACTGTGCATAATAACAGGCTTGAAATAGGCCCTATCATCTTAAAGGTGGTATTTGAAGTATAATTGCTAATGCTTAGATACATAATTTACATTTATTATGTATAATACAATATGTAACTACTTGATGTTCTGTAAGGGACTAAATGATCAACTCCAGCTGCAGGAAGAAGATTTATGCCTGTGTTCTCCATAACATATTGACTACCAGAATACACTGCAGAAAAAGAGTCGTCACCTTCGGGACTGTGTGCTCAGAGAGTGTTCTCCTTCCTCCTGTTCTGTTCTCTTTCTGATGTGCTTTCTCTTGTGTTTGTCTTCTGTCCAAAAAGCATAGATTAAGCAAGTGTATTTATGGAGCAAACAGATAAAAAATAAGTACTTATATTCCCTTCAGTCTTGCAAGAAATTAGTGTAAAGCGCAAGCTAAGCTTGCACATGTTTGTGTGTGGCCGTGCATTTTCTAAATCAGAAGGGCAAAACATCACACAGAGCATGCAGCAACCAGGGTGCATTGAAGTTCAGAATGGCTGGGAGATAATGTCAACAGAATAGGATGCAGGCACAGGATAATGGTCTCCTGCTGCTAGATTAAAGCCTGGGCAAAGATGAGCCCTTTTAACAAAAACAAACAGAGGCAAAGCCAGGATATTTGTAGTACTTTCAAAGCAGGAGGCATTTATCTTGTAACAACATCCCGTTCTGTTCTCTTGGCTTCCACTGCACCAAAAGAACGGAAGATGATGCTGTGCTTTTTGTCAGTGGCTGTTGCTAGATGAGCCACGGTTGCCCACTGCATCCTCTTCGGGTAACGCCATGGTCTTATGTTGTGTGTCCTTCGGCCTTCAAAAAAGCTGCACGTTTCAAAACACATTGTGTCACACTGTGTAAGCACGCTGGCCTACTTTTAAATGAAAAGGAATTAATCTATAATAAAACTCAGGCTTAACAAAGGGGTTTCACAGCCCAACATTTCCGATTTCCCCTGGCAGGAGGCAGTCTCTGCAGGGAGGAGCGCCAGCCTCAGCGCTGCAGGCAAAACTCCCTCTTGCATTAAAAGCCCTCAGATTCTGATCTGGTAAAATCAGCGCTTGAAGAAGACAAAAAATGGAACCGAATTTAGTTCATTAGGTATCAAGCCAAAGAGGACGCCTCGCACATTTTTGTTCCTGCTTCTGCGTGCTGTTTTCTTTTACTCCATTTTATTAGTATATTAGTCCGGTCTCCAGCAACCGTGCTGCTGGGCACAGTCTGGGGAAAATATCATTGGGGCAGTAGCTGCAGAGAGGACAGCTACGCAGGCACAAAGCCCTTAGAGGAAAGTCAGCACTAAAATATATGTAATGCAAACAGTAAAGGCTATGAATAGTATGTTATAAATCGGGGCTTTTTAACTAGCATGCTTTTGCAATATTAATTCTCCTGAGTTGCCTCATTTGTCCCAATACTGCACGTGTCCTGCTGTCCTAAATGGTTTGAATGTGGTGGCTGTCAAGAGGTGCTGTAAATCCCATCTGCTGAGGTTTGAAGGAAGGGAAAGAAAGAAGTAACAATATGCAGATGTAGGGAACTATTCTGTACTGCTCATGGTTTAATCTTCACTCTTCAGTTGTATGATTTTGTTGTATTTCTGGAGTTGATTGCATGATGGATGGCTATTTTTAGGGATGGTAGTGTTAACTGTTAAGGCAATTTATAGTTATTGGTAGGAGTCATTTAACATTTCCTCCTCGTTCAGAGAAGCTGACTTGTTGAAGGACCAGTCTCATCAGCTGATGAGCTGATTTCTTTCAGTTCTCACTATCATTAGGATTGGTGTCTTTTCATGGATGTTATTCAGACCAAGCCCATTGCTTGCAGTGGAAGTTGAGAGCTCCCAGCTCCTCAAAAGACCAAACTAATAAATCATTAGTGGTAACGGGTGACAGATGGCATGATTTCACACCTGAAACATGGTAATGCAGCATAGGAAACACATGGGATTCTGGAGGTTTGTATTTCCTTCCCAGCTTTGCCACCAATCTCTTAGGTGACCTGGAAGAAATCGTTACAACTTTCTGTGCCGCAGATTCCATATATTTAAGCAGGGAAAAACAACAGTGCTTTACGAGGCATATTTAGAAGCGCCATGCATAGGAAGTAGCTATTATTGTTATCTGTAATAATAAAAACAATGGCATTTTCAATAGAGGCTGAAGTTTTGCAATTTGTCCAATGCCATTACTGCTAAATGCAATTTCTCATTTAATCCACAGCTGCTGCTTTTATATCTTGTCCTAATTCAAAACGTATTTTTGCTTTTTTTATGATTCTAGTGCAAGTTGGAGTTTCATGCGTGTACTTCTGGCAAAACCATCACAGCTCGATGTGAAGGGCCCTGCCCCTGCCTTCCAGGACCTGAAAGTTCAAAACACAAGACGGAGAAGACCGGTAGGTTGAGCTGTTAATGAAATTGTAGCAGATTAATTGGTTCCTGCTATGTTCTTAGAAAAATGTAAGACAGACATTTCTTAACTGGTAGATTTTATATATAACGCTTTCTGAGAAAATGCTAAGGTACAACTAATCCTTTTCTAAACATGTAGTGCTTTCAAACATCTTAACTGCTGCAAAACTAACATAAGATAAAAGAAGATAGAAAAGAAAAAAATACTACTTGATGGTTCATTACTTCGTAAGTTAAAAAATGTAGTTAGTAGCCTGTGTGTTTACCAGGAAGTTATTTAAAGTCACACATATATATTTCATGGGATCTGAATTATCATTTTAATCTTTATTAACACTATCTTTAAAAGTCCAATATATATCAACTAGATATACATATCTGTATTTATATATGAAATTGTTTCAGCAACAAACTTATGGCAAATGATGTTACATAAAACTGAAGGCTGGGGTCTCAGCACAAAGGGCCATGTTCCCGGCCGGCTCTCTGGTGAGTTCTCTCTTTAGGTCTGAAAGCCTGATGAGCTAATTCACTCCCCCAGGTCTTTTCCAAGGAAGTAAGCAGAAGGTGTCTGGGAGTGACCTCAGCCAAAGGGAATTAGTTCTTGCAGAAGAGACTGACTAAAAGCAGAAATCCAAGAGCAGAGCAAGTGCCACAGCCAGGTTCTGTCTAAGATTTTCCACTCTGCTTTGGGGAAAGCCCTTTGGAAGGGTAAAGAGTTGTTACTTGTGGCTGTAGTTTCTTGATACGAGTCCAGATGTGCTGGTGAGAGCATCTGTGGCAAAGTGAATACTAGCCTGTTTTTAAGTAGTGTTGTCTCCCCTCTCTTAGGTGGAGTGCTAAGAGGGTTAATCCACTTACAGCTGCCAGGCTCCTGTCTGTATTAGTAGCTCACAAAACCAAAGTGGTGACTTAAGCAGGGTTTGCTCTGTCATGTTGAGCAGTGAAATGTGTTTATTTGCCTTGTACACCCCATGGAGTACAAAGAAGAGGAAGCTTTAACAATGGTCCGTTTGACCCAAAATATTTGATAACCTCTCCTTGCTCTTACTCCTTCCCACCATGGACATGTTCTGACAGTAGCAGGCACAGAAACAAAAAAAAAGTTTAAACAACACTTCCTCTGGTTAGTTAGGCCCTGTCACTTCAGCTGAAAACACTGATGAAGCTTTTGGTGGTGCTCCACACACCGTATCCTCTAGCACAGCACCAGTTTTCATATTAGGCCTCCATCTGCTTTCTAGAATAAGTAGTGATTCTCCAGCCTAGATTTTGAAGATTCAGGTTTATTCCAATTTTTGCAAACCACATTTTTCTGCATAGCTATCAAACTTAGATGAAGTATTTTAGATGGCAAAATTCTGATATCAATATATAACTGTAATATTGCTTTATGTGGATTGAATCTTTTGGTTACAATATACCCACTGATAAATTGCCTTATTCATATTTTCTATTTCTTTTTCTTTGCCCTTTCTATTTCTTTGCCCTTATCAGAAGGAGTATCAGATTAATAAATCTTCAGTGACATTTTAAGCTTACAATTTCATTCACACAAGAGAAAAAAGATTCTAATAACCCTTATCTTGATAAATGCAATTTGACAGGGTATATGTATTCTGAAACCCAGGCTGTTGTTTTGCTTGACTCAAAACTTTAACTCCAGCCAACAAGGCATTAATTTAATGGATTGGGTGATCTGCAGAACAACTTTCCTGATGGCTTTTTCAAGAGGCCAAACTTGAGCTAACAGTACTCCTGCCATTGCCCTGGTGACAAGGATATTAAATGCCTCAATTCTGCCATCTTCAGTGTGGCACAAAGAGAGTGCTCTGCCCCCTTGGAGGAGCACAGTCGCCTGGGAAATAAAGGAAATCATTGCCACCTGTGTATGGAAACGTTCAAAACACTGAAGACACTAGTCATCTCCTGCATCAAGTGTATGCAAACAAACTGCTTATGAGCCTGATTATAGTGTCATAAGCAAGATACTTGTACAGGCATGGGAGTGATTGTGTGCGTATATACATATATGCAAAAAATAATAGCAGTATAATATTTTGCTTTATCACTGTCTGTTTCTTTCCGGAGTTAGGAGCTGAAAAGCCCACAAAAGGATTTGGTATTGAGAATCAAATAACCAATAGCAAAGGGACTTTCTAACTTCCTTATCTTAAATCTTCTTCTGGATCTTTGAATGTGCCAGTAACGTGCCAGTTAAAGACGTCTTTAACTTACCTTCTCAGTCTCCTTTCTTCAGACATTGTCTCTTCAGCTGACCCACTGAGTGTAATGGGGCCTCAAACTGAATATTTCAGTCTGTCAGTCTCTTAACAAAGAGCTCCCAGGAGTTTCCATGAGAAAATATGAGTAAATTCTATATACCAGTATAAATTTTACCCACGTGCAACTTTAGCAGCGTCTGAAAAGGGATATGGTATTGTGTGCACCTGCCCTTTGCAGCCTGGAAGCTAACCAGCTTTCCATAAGTTTATGGGAGAATTATGAATTCTAACTGCTGCCCACAAAAAATTTCCGTAGCACTGCCTTTCGTAAGATTCCTTTATTTGCTCAACAAGTAGCGTCACCTGGTTTTGGAGAAATAAGCCCTGACTAGTATCTGAGGTGACACGTGTGAGATGTTGCTGTGGTTTAACCGCGACAGACGTACAAGGCAATCACGTGGCAGAGCGTGGCAGTCCCCTGGAGCCTGGTCACAGCAGCACTTGCGTGATCTCCCCGTCATCAGATCCCCAGACCTCTCAGCCTGGAGCTTCTGACTAGCGTTTTGGTTACTTGGTACCTTAGTGTTTTCCCTAGTCTTCACACAAAATTATTTTCCTCGTATAGTATGATAGTATCA
The DNA here is from genome assembly GCA_034782735.1 of Sagittarius serpentarius. Lineage (NCBI taxonomy): Eukaryota > Metazoa > Chordata > Aves > Accipitriformes > Sagittariidae > Sagittarius > Sagittarius serpentarius. Next base: position 16,936,123 of record JAVKLA010000042.1, on the reverse strand, counting down.
TTAATATTGGTGAATTGTTATTAAAATTGGTAGTTTGATTTCTCATATAAGAATTTGTATAAAAGAATGGTGTAGACAGCTGGGACTCAGTTTCTGCTGCTTATTTAGTTGCCAGGTTTGTGAAATCCATTCAAATACAGGGTAATCTTAAGTAGAAAATGACAGAGAGCTAAAGCTCAAGCTTCATACAGACACGTCAGTGGAAAAATGCTAAGGAGAATTACAGTGCAAATGCTTCCAGCAAAATGGAAATGCAGCTCTTAGAGCTACCGCATAAACTTTTTTATGCCTATTATACAACAAGGTTAAACGTATGTGGTTGTGAACTTCCAATTTGAAGACAGTTTGCATTAATCTTTATACATTCATTCAATCATATTCAAATATTATTCCATAATAAATTACTTTCAAAAATTAAAAATGTAAAGGAACATTTAATTTCCAGAGTACTGTAATTCTAAATGTCATGACCTTTTTTTATACGCTTGTGAATAAAATTGGCAGCAGCATCAAAGAAAAGTAATCTAAGTGTATGTGCTCAGAGGTAACAATTGACTGCAGTGTCTGTGTTGTATTCCTTCCTCCTCCCTGGGCTCCTTCAAAAACATCTCTGCTTTGAGGATGAAAATCAAGACTAATAATCATGTTAAAAATCTGAATTACTTCTATAGTGCTAACTGGTACTATGGAGATGTTAATAAAATAACACAAATGCTGCCAAAAGAAAACTACACCAGAATTACTACCTTTAATGGCAAATAACAACAATATAATGTTTCTACCATCAAGTTAAATCTTTGAAGAGATGGCAAGATCATGGTCTTCATTTTCATAAATGGAATTTTGAGTCAGAGTCTGAGAGGTAGAAGACAGGACTCTGTGAGGGTACTAAGGAAAGATTTTGGAAAAGAGAAGCCCTAATGCTTTTTCTCTTTTCTTTTTGAGGCCCATTTAGGTTCCTTTGGTTTATCAAAACACTTGATATGCTTCATTATTCACAGCAGTATCCCAGCTTTACAATATGCTTCCATGATAGCCACTGATTTTCAACTCAGCTACCCAGAGACAAAGGTTGAGCTGTAATCTGCCCTGAGGTTAGCTGCCCTTTCAGAGCGTATGTGCCCTTTTATCTAATACTGTAAAATGAATAAGGCTGTAATTTCAACAAAACAAAGGGACTGGTAACAGACTCTTAGTGGCACCTAAGAGAGAGAAGTTATTTAAAACACAAAGTCCTGTCTGCTGGTGGTTTTCAGGTACCTCTTTCCAAAAGCGCTGCAATATTAACTAGAGTTCTCATCAAGCATAACTTATTTTGACAGTAGTTGAAGCTTCTAAAACCCCTCCATAAACAAAGGACTTCAGATGAGAAACAACCAGTTTTAGTTTTTCCGAACCTACTGGCAAGGGAAGAGATCTCTTTCCCTTGACTGTGCAGTTCATTCTGTCAAAAAGACAACATTGTGCAGTGATCGGGGCATCTCTCAGCAAATGTGAATTCCGAGTTGCGGTAACGTGGTTCTGTCGGCTTCCCCCCCCCATACCTGTGCGACTCCTGTTTGTTACATGTGTTAGCGGAGTAGTAGCTCAGGTAGGCTGGTGTTTAACAGCATGTCAGAGCTCTTTCTGACCATACCTCCTCTTGTGTTTTCTAAGAAGTTGAGTGCTGTACTCCCAACATACTAGTCTTAGTTTGTTGCCACCAGGGTTGCAGAGCCACTGGAGCGTGAATGGATGCAGTAATTCAAAGTCGGTTGGTCCCTATCTCTACATTGTGTCTTTTTGACCTTGCAGAAATGCCCAAGGCAACTTCTAAGAGAATGCTATTATCTTGATAAGGGAAATGTAAGGTCAATAGGCAGAAGCAAGTATATTCAGTTATACTGAGCGTTGTTTAAATTTCTAAAGGGAACCAAGAGAACACTGTTAAGTTACAGGAATAGGTCTTGGCAAGCTCGATCAAGAATCTACCTTGTTTAGGGTATAGTTTATAGAATTGTAGCATTTAACTACCAGCCCTATTGAGTGTGATGGATGAGAAGGTCTGATGTTCCATTCCTTTATAAAAAGAGCACTCAGTGCATGGAGTTCATTCGAAAAAATCACAATCGTGTTTCCCAAATGAGTTGTATTGCTTCTTGTGCCTGAATGACTGACAACTAAAAGAATTCAAACTCTTGGAACTAAGTCTTTCTTTGAAATCCACTTTCAGCAAATATTTCAGTTTCAAATTGCTATTCACAAGTTTTTGTGACTGCAGAGTACATAATTTTAAAGTTTATGAAGTATGAATCATGAACATGGTTGACTTGAAATTGGTTCCTGGGTTTGATTTGCCAGGAAATTTTTCCTTTTCTGGCTTTAGCTTTGAAAAAAGACTACTCCTGATACTGAATTTCCAGGTAGATTTTTGAATGACCTATTTGAGTCTCAAATTCTCGGAATGGTAAAACAGTAACATTCTAAAATTAAGATTACTGAGAGTTTCAAAGCTTTAGTATACCTCATTAAAACCATGGCGGGTTTTTTTCCTGTTTTACAGAGGAGAAATCATGTTTGTTCAAACCAAAGAGTAACTTTCAGTGCAGGGCAGAGATAAGGACATGGAACACAGTGATGTGTGTTCCAGACACTGGCATGATCCTCCTCTGGACTTCATCAGTAAAGAGTAGGATTATTAGCTTTAAACTTTGCAGGATCTGATATTTTTGCTCCAAAATTTTCTGTATGAATACTGAATTCTCTGTATAAATACTGCAATTCACTCCTTTAATTTGTTATGTGATGAAATGACCTTACCCAAGTAAATCTGAGTTATGTAGTATCTTTAATAATTATAATAATAATTATAACTCTTTTATTACTAGGATTTTGCCTGCAAGCTTTCACACAAACAGATCAGTCTTTATTATTCCTTTTCTGAAAGCGTGAAAGATTAACTTTTTTCATTTCTGCTAGATATTGTCTGTGAGTAGTGAAGTGGTTGCACCCAATTAATATTTGATTAAAAGAAAGTGAGAAGCAAGCAAGAACAGATACCTTTGCTCTTCGTGGATGACTGTTACCGTCACCCGCTCCTATAGGAAGCAAAAGCAAATAGCTTCAAGACTGAGGCAGCAAAATCAAGTTCTTGCCAGGGTCAGAAGGAAGAGCAAAGTAATGGTAGCTGGGGATGTTTTGTTTTGCTGCTTGACCTCACATGTATCTTCCTTTTGTGCACCAGCCAAAAGCTGGAGCTTATGAGGGAGAAGCTGCACATTCTACATATTTTCATGGGAAAACTTGTATTTTTGTAGGAGTGTTATGTTAAATAGAACGCGCAGTCTGAGAGCCAAATGAATAAGACGTTCACATGCTGAAAAGGAACAGAGTAAAAAAGCTAATAATGCGAATGAGACATGTGGATTGATTGCTATACAAATGGCAGTTTTTCCTGATAGGTTTTTTTATATTCCTACACCACATCGCTCTGATATCTTCTGCTATGTCTGTGAAGGAGGTGTGGTTTATCAAGACTCATGTGTAGAGTTAGCCTTGGAATAGCTCAGGAGGGAGCCATTAAATGCAAGTCCTTTTACTGTGGCTCAGAAAGACGGTGATGCCCATTCAAGAGGTTTGATTGAGAGGCCACTGGGCCCAACTCTTTGCTGAAGGAAATGTTGGTGTGATTGTGTGGTCAATGCTTAACCACATCCACGAACTACAGAGGATTGCTTAGCAAAGCTTCGTGTTTTTTTAAACTCCCTATCTGGGTGGGAGTCCTCCATGCGCTCAGTACATATAAGGCTCTTTCTGGTCTGTTTTGAAGACCTGATCATCCTGAAGCATTTATAACTGAGGAATAGATGTTGCTGAATTGGAAACATTAAAACTGTTGCTATTTATATCACTCCGAAATTATATCACTTACATTCCCATCAAATCATACATCTTCTTTGCATTGATTTCTAGGCTAGCTACATATAATGAGGTGATCAATAGTAGTTACTGCTCCCCTTCAAATTCAGTGAAACATCTTTAATCAATGTAATTTAACCTCAAAAACGTCCAAAAATTTTGTAATGACTTTGCCATATTGCAGAAGCGAGGTGGAAGGAATTTCCATGGTGTACAATTAACAAGTCAACATGCAGAACAGTTTCAGGTACAGCAAAACCCTTGCAGATAAATCACTTGCAGAATCTTTTAGGGTTTTGTTAGCAAATCAGGACAGACCTGGTAAGGCCTTACGATAAGTAGCTATCACACCTTAAAAGTATGGTACTTCCATGAAGAAGGCAAGGAGGCATCTTGAATCATGTAGAGCCAGATAATTTTGTAAGGCTTCCTTTTAAATATTTTCATGAAAGCAATAAGAATGTAGAAGGAAAAGGCACAGTATAACCTCGTATGCAAATATTGCCCCATTCTGTCCCAAAATCAGCTGACGTATACCTGCTTTGAGGTGGAAAGGATCACCAGCTTCCACAGGGGTTGTATGCATCAGGATTCACTGTGAAGACCTCACATAATGGTCTTCCCTCTCAGTTTATGCAGCTTTTAATATTCCTTTTTTTGAGGAAAAACTAAGGCTTTGTATCTACATTCCAAAGTTAGCAAAAAACTTGGGAAAAAAAGAAAGTAAAGAATGCAGAACATGGCCATCAATAAACAAAAGACATTAGTCATGCTAGGAAGGGAAGTGGGAGAAGGGTACTACACATAGTTAGATTTGAACTATCATTTTGAACCTATGTGTTTTTCTAGGTCCTAGCAAATAATTCTCAATAATCTTTTTTGAGAAGCTGCACTTTTTCCTACAGTGAGAGCTGAAAATATTAATTTCTTGGCTTTCATTGTCTAGAATGCAAAAAAATTAAATTACGTAATTATCAATTAAAAAACCAACTTGTGCTGCGAGTTGAGTCTTGTCACTGCAAACACTTGTACTCAGCAGTTACTGCTTGAGTAAGTAGGTCCATTGTCTTTGGTGAATGAGGTAATCTGATTAAGGATATCAATATTTGAAATACAAGGCCTTTAGCTATTTATAGAATTCATGTGGTATTTTTCCTGTTCCCAAATACAATTGACTGTGACTGTGTAATTAGCCAACACATAATGTGAATTGTGAACTTTATAATTGACAAAACAATTCTAAATTTCTTTTTCACCAATATGTGAGCATCATATTTTTGGGTGCAGGTGTGAACAGTCATAATGGTATAGTTGAAGGGCTCAAACCTTCACAAAGAAAGACTATAAAGAGATTGCAAACATCATATCAAAAATCACTTTTCAATTTGAGCAAATACTATTGGATTTTTCACCACTATTCATTCTGCACATACTGAGGTTTTGAATTATGTGAAAAGTATCTATACAACAGAAATGAAATGCATATTTTCAGACTGCTGCATTTTCCATGTAGCTGTGTTTGTACAGAAGAATGCCTGCCCAAAATCTTTGTTAGGCTGGAAGAGTAAATTCAGGTTTGAACCTACGATACCTGAATGCTTTTTTACCAGAGAGTATAAATTAAAATATTTTTTGTACTTTGAACAGTTATACACAGAAAGCACTCGGGTGTATATGTGAAGCCAGCTTTTACACGAACTTGAAAAGGAGAAAGAATTCTTCCCTGTAGAAGTCGTTTTGCATTTTGATCTGGCTCTAAGGTTTTGGAACTTGGCACAGGAGCATTGATCATAGCAGACCCCAGACGGATAACAAGTTAGGGACAATACCATCCATTGACTAGCTGTCACTTCTTTGGCGTGATCTTCCTTGGATTTGATCAAATTACAGCAGGCTGCAAAATACAACAGACAGCTTCTGCTCTAGAGGCAAAAGTGACAGAAAGGAGGAAAAAGCAGCGCTAGCATCAGCGTATTCCTCACTTTGCTTCTTTGAGGTACTTGCTGAAACAATGTTGGCTGTAGTAGCAACATCACTGTCAGGAGGATTTGCACTTTCAGTAAATGCACCTCTTTAACAAGGTAACATGCCAATGGAATAACGGTGAGCCAGAATTCCTGTCATAATTTTCTGAGGTTGAACCAGGACATGAGACAACTCTTCATCATCGCTAAATAAAGACTAATCCCAGACGGCAGCAGGAGACAGGAACTGTATAAAAATAACTGTGTCATGCTGTAATTATATTGAAAACAGTAGGATTTTTAAAAATCCTTTTGAAATCTTATGAAAGAAAACTTTTAAGGTTGTGCTACTTCTCTGGCAGCTCTCTATGGCTAAGGCAAGTCCTTGTGTTTTCATAAACACTTATAGCTGTACCGTTACTCCAGACTGATCAGTGGATATGGGTTTCACCCCTTGCTCAGGAGTGGTCACCACCTAAAATGGAAATATTACAAACAAATTGATTTGGTAGGTCTCATCCATATAACCAGTAGCTGCAGATTGCTCACCTCCCCATTAAATTCAACACGGCGGCTCCAGAGTTGTAGCCGGCAAGGTCTGTTCCAGCGTGGGGCACGCACAACGCTGCGGAGGAATGAGTTTGGCGGGCGCTGGAGGTGGCTGCCTCGCAGGGACATGCTCAGCAGCGTGGGCCGGCTGGCAGGCCCGAAGCTCAGCAGTCGCGCAGCTGCTGTGAGCCAGAGAGGAGCGGATGTTTCTAGTGTGGACAACCCTGTTTGAGGCACCCGACTTGGGAAACCCAAAGCTGAAGTGGGCACGGGTCCCAAGGGCACTGTAGGCATAACCTGTGTCACTCACCCTGCAGAGAGCTTCCCACTTTGATACGCGAAGGATACAAACGCCGCTGGGGTGTATAAGCCCACAAAATACAGTCAGAGCATAGCTCGATGCTAATCAGAGTTTCATAAACACTTATTAAACAAAATGTTAAAATGGCTATTGATTTTATTATTTTTTTTTTTTTACCATAAAGAAAAGGTTAGAAAATGACAGACATAGTAAACGCTAGTAACAATTTTCAGACAAGAAGTAATTTGGTTTTTGGATTGCCAACAGAAGACTATTGAAGTGGCACACTGTGTTAATAGAAACACCATCTAGTAACAGCAGGTGTTTGTGTGCTGATAATGATAATTAGAGCACTAAAATCTCTCTCATCATAAACAAAACCAAATAAATAAGACTGGTTTCATATAATTTTTTCTCATGGATATTGATTTCTGCATTTTGGGGAATATTTCCCCAACATTTAATACAAGAAAATGTTTGTAAAATCTCCAGAAACCTGACAGTGAAATAAATTACAGTATTTATCACTGCAGTGTTAAGCTAAAACATCCCTAGGGTGAGGAAGAAAACCCAGACCTTTTCAATAAAATACAGGAGAAAATAAGACTTTTGAAATTTTGAATACATTTTTTTCTGCTGTCTGGGGTTTTTTTTCCTTTGGTATCTTAAGGACTAAATTCCATTTTTGGTTACTCCACTATAAATCTGGAGTAGTTCCATCAACAATGTTGAGCTAGTTGCTTTTGGTAAAGTTGTTCTGAGTCTATAATGTATAAAGGAATACAGACTAGAGACTAATTGATCGTTCTAGAGAGTTTGTTACTTTTTATGCAGCATTTTGTCAAATTAGTTCTGTTTTTTTCTAATTGCCTGTTTATTAGTGCAGAAGAAAGGAGATGGTATTTGAGATATCACCACCTCATTCCAAATATATATGCTTACATATTTCAGAGCTTTCACTGTCCCAACAGGGACATTACTACATTCATTTTCCTCTGAAGAATTGCATTTTTTTGTAATTCAGTTTAACGGACTGTGTGTAAATCAAAAAAAAAAAAAAAAGTTATCTGCTTCCTGTAAAGCAGACGTCTCTCCTTAGAGATGGAGTAGAATGAGAACCAGGATCTGCATTCGTGAGTTACTAAAATCTGAACGATTTGGCTCAAGTCCATCTCTGTCAGACAAGAGTCCATCATCCACAGAGAAAACACTTACTAAAATATCCTGCAGCACAGAAAATAAATGTCAATATTAGAGAAGCTTCTAGGCAACCTGCACGGTATCTTTATGTCCTAAATGTTAAACCACACGTTACCTATCTAGTTATTTTTTCAGATACAGACTCAAACTCTGAAGACTGGGATCAGTCATGCAAAATTGCAGTTTTATCTTCCCTGCAGGTGTCCAGCCTCTCTGGAGACGTCCTTGGGACTAGCTTGGATAGTCAGATCTGTATTTGGAGCTAAATTATAAAGCCATAGTCCCCTACAAGCATTCAGACATACCTTTATAAAATTTCTAATTAATAGTAGCACAGGAAGTGGCTAAGCTAATGTCCAAGCAGTCTGTTTACTGTATGATGATTTTCAAACAGTTTTAGTAACAATTTTCTAATACTGTGTTCCACTAAGAGTTTCATGACTAATTTGTTTAGGAGGGTATGTTTATGGAAAAACAGTTTAGTTTCCGTTATGAGAATATACTTTACACAAGGATATCACTGTAATCTTGGATTTAATAAATTATGGCCTTGGCTCCATCTTGCTTGTCTAAAGGTAATTTCACGTATCATCGTCTCCTATTTCTCAATTTGTTTACAGTGATAGTCAGGGCCTAGGAGTTATCAGGCACAGACAACAGGCAGATTCTTTTACTGTCTTAAATTGTAAGTATGGTCTGTAACAGCAAGTGCTCACTTATCAGGCAATCCCAGTCAACAAGAAAAATGAAAACTGGGTAAAATAAAATCATGTCACAGTCATTTCAGGCAGCAAGTTGCATGTTACAAATGCCTCATTGATCTTTCATGATTGAAATTCAGGTTTAGGCTTTCAGTTCTTGAAAAGGTTGCAAATATTCTTGGAGTCTAAGATGGAAAAAAAAAGTAGAAAGGGTACGATCTTTTGAAAAACACAGTGTCCTGAGCATTTTAGTTGAGACAACCAAAATTAGGCTTCATTTGGGACTGCAAAGTGAGAAAAAACCCATATATATCTCTTTGCAACATGATTTTGCCAAACAAATACCGTACATGGTTGTTGATCTCTGTAATATCTCGCTGTGAAAAAGGAATGACTAAGTATTTTTCAAGCATAATACATCTTTTGTTAACATTATGTTATAATATTCAGGTATGGTTAAGAAGATAGTTATATATAGAAGGCATCTCATTCTGGTTTGTGGTTTTCACAAGGGGATTAATTAGCTTCTGCTTAAGGTATGTTCAATTGAAACGAAACACAGGAAAACGCCAGAAACAATTTTGTCTCTGGAAGCCCCAGTGCTGACGTACCAGTATAGCACTTTTCCTGATAAGAACGTAAGGACCTGAAAAATACTGAAGTCGCAGGGAAGCTTTGCAGACCTTGAGTTTTCCTTGCATCAAACCCAAGGTTTATTTCTAGCTGATCTCGCCCAGAAAAAGTGAGATCCTACAGTTCCAAAGTGCAGGGAGATTGGCCTGTGTAACGTTGCAAAGCCTTCCCTCGTTTGCAGTCCTTTCTTCTGAGCCCGTTGAGCTGGAGAAGCATTGGAAGAAGTGTCTCATAGATGAAGCACCTTATCTCCAAATTACATTGTTGGTGGGCAGCAGAGAATTATTTTGAGGGAAATTGCCAAAAGCACAAAACTAATCCGTGTTTATGCATCATTCTTCCCTTTCATTTTATATATTGACACTACCATTCTGGACATTTTAAATAAAAAAATCTTTCATACTGACCTTCACTTGGTACGTTTAAGATTGTTAAATGAAGCTTATATATGAATCACTTTCCTCAATTTAGTAAAATCCTGTAAACAAACAAGAAATTCTCAACCAAAAAACCAGATCAGAATGTTTAAAGCACGGGGGTTTTTTATTAGCAAATATAATTTTGAAGTGTTTTGAGTTTTTTTTAATATTGAGGAGGAAAGATATATGGTGACTGCTATATAGCATATACAGTAACTGCATTTGAGAATGCTGTTACCCAGAAGGCAACAAATAATTAAAATAGATTTTTCAATAAAGAAGCAAGTAGGAGGAAGCATTATCTGTTCAGTTTATGTTTTTAAGAAAAGAAGTCAAGTTGGCTGCAAAAACACTAGACAGTATTTCACATTTCTTTTAAAAAGTTTCTTTTTGTATTTTCAACTGGATGTCCTTGAGAACTGGAGCAATAGAAATGGGAAGGAGTTCATTAGCACAAAATGCGTAATTATACACTTGGGGTCTAATAATATGAACATCTGCTTTAATCTAAGAGCTCTTCGGCTAGAGAAGTCTAAAGGAGAAAATGACCTCAGTGTGCTATAGCTGGTCACAGAATAACTATGAGCAACTATGAGCTGTGAAAAAGACTTAAGTAATCCTCAGGTATGTCAGGAGAGGCATTTCTAGAAATATTGGTAATACTTTACAGGGCATTGGTAAGACCTCATCTGGAGTCTTTTGTAAATTTGGATCAGCAATGTTCATCAGAGATGATTTCAAGATGGAATAGGAGAGAGAGTGAGTTTTTCTTTTTCCCTGCCTCAGTTTAGAGCTAAGCCGCTCCTGTCACTGACTTCTTTGTGCTTGGTACAAAAACAAAGTAAAAAGTCCCATCTCCGAGAAGTTAACGCTACAGCACTGTTGAAAAGATGTATTAACAGGCACTTTAGAGCCAATATTAGCCTGGTACAGGTATTTAAATGATAGTATAACTATAGCTTTAAGGCAGTTCTTTCAGTATGCATTAATTCAAAAAGTGTATGTTTTTGCACATAATTTCATAGATTTTTTCTTTTTAGTCATATAGTTTAGGGTGTTAAATGAATGAGGAATTTGAGGAAGGGGGAAAAGACATCTGCTACTTGTAAGAGATTTGGAAAATGAGAGCTCATGGCAGCGTTTCACACTGTCGAGGTTCTTCTGTTGCGAAGGCAACCTTGCAAACGTCTATCCATTTGTGTACCCAGACTGACTTTCTTTCTTTCTTTCTTTTTCTCGCTGTCTTTTTTAAGACCTGTTTGTTAAACATCACTAGATTCTATTTTGTCATTACCAACACTACCATAGTAAAGGTGATTGAGGAGTTTCTGTTCTTGGGCTGCTGTAATTTCCATCACAGTTTTGCAAGACTGTACAAAGGTGTCGTGGTTTAACCCCAGCCAGCAACACAGCACCACGCAGCCGCTCACTCGCTCCCCCCCCACCCAGTGGGA
>JAVKLA010000042.1:16858182-16924905 GCA_034782735.1 Sagittarius serpentarius | reverse complement strand
ATACTGAACTGAAAACACAGCGCTGTACCAGCTGCTAGGAAGACAATTAACTCTATCCCAGCCGAAACCAGGACAAAAGGTTATGTGTTACTGCTGAGTCTTGGGTCACAAGGCATTTGGCTACATTCTTGTGACAAAGAATTCATAAAACAGAATTTATGTGGTGCTTTATGGAACCAGCTGATTAACTGCAGCCCTCAATAAAGGAAAGATGCTGTGTGCAATTGAAGTACAAGTATAAAAGAGTAACAATAAAGAAGGTGCAAGTGAAAACAATATTTTAAGCTTCTGAGAAGCTTCATTGGCAGGTCTTTGCATTTCAAAAGAAATTCAGAACCTGCTGATATGTGGTGGTGCTATTTCATGTTGCATGACACTGCTGTTAAGAACAAGGGTTCAGAAACAAACTCCTCCTCCTGACCTTGGGAAACTGAATTACATTAAAGCAGCTTTCGGTTTAAGCAAGCCTGGACTTGTGTGTCACGTGCTAAGAACTAGTGAAGGCCACAGAGTAGCTCCTGCATTTAACTTACTCTAAAGAGAGATTATTTCCGTATTTTACAGCAAAAAGCTACCAGGTTCCAAACACATTTATGGTTGGTTGGTTGATTAGGGATAGTTTTTATCAGCATATGTCACAAGAAGTGATTATATTTGTAAATATTTGCACCTTAGGTTTGTAAACAGTCCCCATTAATATTCCAATTGTTATTGGAATTCCAATTTCTCTAATTGGAAATTTTGAAAAAAAACACAAAAAGAGTTTGAGGTCACTCAGTATAATGTATGTTTACAAGTGGAAGTGACTGAGGGTTGGTGCATTTTTTCTTCCCTCTGTAGTTTGCACAAGATTTTGCTACACATGATCTAAAGGTTTATCTTCAAGCTTGCTCTGATTATTTAGTAACCTCAAAAAGTGTTATAGCATACCCATTGGAAAACCTGAAATGTGTTTGGATAAAAGACTGGTTCTTTGTGGTAGAGTTGCTGTGAATATAAAACTGTCGTATGGCTGACTCTTTTGCTAATGCTAAAGACAGTGCTTCTCTGGCAACATTGAAAGTGAAAAATACTCTATTTTATTTCTCCTGGTGCTTCAAATACATTAATATGGATTAAATGTGTTATATTTTGGACTGGTGGAATGCCTAAGAAAAGTGTTACATGAATTTAGATTAAAAAGCAGTTATTTTTCAAGTAGATAGTCAATGGGGAAGTTCAGAAGCTTATTTCACTGGTATGGCAAGGGATTGAGAGCAGCAAGAAAGTTTTTAGTCGTGAAATAATGGAATTATAGCTATCGGTGCAAACTGTGAATATATTATCATGTCCTTGCCCAATGTCTATCCTAAAGGAGAGTTAACAAATTTGTGCAATCTTTCTTAAAAAGCAACCATAAATGCAAATATTATATACTATTAAATTACAGCTTCATATTCTAGATGACAGCAAGACAAATTTTAGCATGCCCAGTGATAGAGCATTTTCCTTGGCAACATTTTGACCGGCATATTTTCTTACCCTAATTCAGACGTGAGAGAATACCAGTCTCCAAGCTCTTCACAGTCTTTGAGTAATTGCCATTTGTTTTTGCCCTTCACCTCTTTGCTCTTCTGAAAACAGATTGTATTCCACAGCAGGGTTTCTGTGATGAGAGGTAAAGTAAACCCTCCTCTAGCAATTGGATGCTTTGACTTACTAAAGTCACTGCTGCCTGAAAGAGAAATTGGCTTCCCGTGAGAACATGTGAGCAATAAAAAAATAAAGCTGTAGATGAGTTTGTATAAGGGCACATAAAATCCAGCTCCTTCACTGTAGACGTTTTTGTGAGAAGTAGAAAACTGATTCACTTATTACTAGTGTGACCGTTGTATTTGTTTAAGTCATTTTAGAAGTCCAAAGACTCTTTACAAGTGTTTATTTCCCTGAGGAGCCAAATGCAGGATTCTGTATTGCAAGTGAAGTATGCCAGCCTTTAACAAGATTATGAGTCTTTTCCATGGGTCTGCAGTGTGAAAAATGTCCTTAGCTGTAGGTCACAATGAAAAGAGGAGAAGAAAGTAGCCAGAAGAGATCCAGCCAGCCAGCCAGCTGGTTTTATGGGTACGTTGTTAGACTGGCTGTAAAGGACTGGTTTCAAATCTAGACTGGCGTTTACAAAGAAGCTGGGTGTACACATTCTATTGAAAATACTAGTCTTAATGCTGTAGGGCAGAGCAGTTACAGTATTAGATACTTTCAGGAAATTTATTTTAATAGAACAGAATGCTCTGGGCTTCTGCAAATGACTTCTCTTCCTCCTTCAGAGTACCCAGATGCAAAGCTAAACTTAACTTGCTTTATTTCACAGATTACTGTTTTGAATACATATTCCAGGCATTATAGCAAGGATGAAGAGTGGCATTGATGCCACAATGATAAGTGCTCTGTAAATGCCTACACAGACAGATAAGGCATGTGGATAGTCATTCACCAGCTAATTCAGGATAATAAATGAAATCTAAGTGAGATGTAATTTGTGTTGTTAATAAGTCTCTTCTCATGTTAGTAACATGCAAATCTATGCAAAATGATTTGTTTTGCATAAAGAAATTGGCTTGGAAAGATGCCATGTGGCCTAGCTACAGAAGGTCCTTAACAAATTACATTTATTGTGCAGTGCTTGCTCCCTCACATTACTCTTCTCAGATAACCTGTATAATCTTAATGTAAGTAAGCACAGTCTGGGTGTTTGAATACATTCTTAATCCAGTTCCTCTTGCTGCCATTAAATACTAACCGACATGCCTGTTGTGGGCATTTTAACACTTTGTGCCATCGAAACCCTTTATATGAGTTCTTTAGGCACTTTGCTAATGTTAATGGATTCAACCTCACGTTGCTTTAGGGATTCTTTTTTATGCACTGGTAAACAAATGCACACACAGTTTCTGTGATTCATGTAACATACTGCAGGAAACCTCTAGCAGAGGTTTAAAGCTCTTGTTTTAATTCCTGGACTCAGCTTCCTTCCAAAACAATAATTACTCTCCTCCGTAGAAAGACATTTCAGTTGGACTGCCAGAGGGCTCTTTTCCAGTTGCTGCTTAGGCCTTTTTTGTGCAGACACTTACCTTGCTTCAGAGACTATTGTGTCATGCACATCCTTTTAATTTCTGTTCAGATTTTGGAGACCAACTTCTCCCTCACTTTTTTAAATGGCTGTCTTCTGCTGAGAAGTGTTAATACCATTTGCAGAGACCATCTGCCCTCTCGCCAAGTCAGAGTACTTGGGTTCTGTCATGCTTGCCAGCTTCTCCACTTTCAGCAAAGTTTCTTCTCCTCTCTCTCCCCATACATTTCTAAATACAAATTAGGAATAGCAGTCAGCTTTTTGTAAGGCTCTGTCAGTCCTATGGATAAATTCCGTGTTTATTCTTTCTCCCTCTCCATTTGATTCCCCACTGACTTTCATATGTGCTTGTCTTCTCTTCTGGCCTTTTTCCCTAAAACCAGTACTGTGCAAATAGATTTTTCAGTTTACTGACTGGACTGGAAAGTAAGGATTTGGGAGCATAATTCTTCATGGTAAAGCAAAGGACCTTTTTAGAAAACTCTTTAAAAATGAAATTTGACAGTTCTTGAAGCAGACACATCTCTTTGAAATGAATGTGCTTAATTTCAGCATTTCAGTGCTTCAGCTTGTCGATCTCAATTTGTAAATTATTTTGATTGTCTCAAAACTCCATTTTCCAGCACAGAAACTGTATGGCAAATAATAATAATAATAATAACAATAGTAGTCATCATTTTCTCCCCAGGAGTGCAGTAACTTCCCATGATATTAGGTATTTTCTCTTAGCGATGATTTTGCTTGTATGTAACTCCGCTTGCTTGTGAAGTTCTGGCATACTTCAGAGACACTTTGACACTGCATCTGTATTTCAGCCTCCTGTTCACATTTTTAATCTGCCTCTGCTCTAAATAGCAAAAAATCACGGGAAGCTGGAAGAACGTTCTGGAGCGGTGTGACTGTGCATTCTCCTAAATGGCACTGGGCGTTGGCCATCATCACAGAGCATTAGGCTAAATGAACCTGGTATGACTATCCCTATTCTTTTATTCCTTAGCATCCTATCCCCTAGGCAATTGCTTGTCTCCCTACGTCTCAGAATACGCCCATTATTCCTTTCCGTCCTGCTCAGGGTGAACCTGCTCACATGCCCTTCGAATGCGAGGTCAAATGTCCTTGTCACTTGGCCAAAATGGAGCCAGCTCCAGCAAGAGGACGTGAAAGTGAATCTCCATTTCTCTTCTTGTGCACTGGAGTAATCTAAGGATAGTTCATAGTTGCTCTGTGCATTGTCAGTGTTGTGACAGATTATCCTTCCATATCAAGGAGACATAACTAGCTCCTGCATCGACCACATCAGTGATTCAAATTACTCCTGAAATAGCATTTGCTGCTCTCTGTTGAAGTATGTGGTAATCAGTTCCAAAAAGCTGCAGTGACAATTCTCATTTCTGGGTGTTAGAAATCATACTTTACCATATTATGAAAGGAAATGAATGTTTTTTTTACTAAAGTGCTTTGAGTACTTAACATATATGGTATACAGTAAGTGGTAAGTATTAACATTATAGAAAACTTTTTTTCCATCTTTTAATGATTGTTTTCCTTCAAACAGCCTTTAAATCTCTCAGTATTAGTGACTTGCAGCACACACAGAGGTCTGGCAGATGCCAAAAAGTCAGAAGCTGTAGGGAATACCTATTTTCAGTGGAGTTCTCCATACGGTAGAGTTATCAGTTGCTTTAACACTCTCTGGACAATCAGCCAGCCAAGATCTCTGCCTGCTGTAAATTCACATAGCTCCATTAAAGTCAGTACTGATTTCTACCAGTGGAGGACCTGTCCTGGAGTATACACAGTTTGATGGCCACCTCCTTTCAACAGAAATAAAGCCAACTCTGAAAGAACAGGAGTTTAAAGCAGTTTGGTTCACGCCAATTCATAGGAAGTGTGACCCTTCGCATTGCTATTATGTATATTTAGGATTCTGTTAACAGCCTTCTTAGAAAATGAGAATTATGTATAATGTGGGAGTGTGTTCCCTTAGCTGCCCTAAAGATACCTATTAAACACTATTAGAATTACTTGCAAGAGCAAACATGCTATTAACAAATGCAGGATTTGTGCATTAATTCAAAGGTTTATTACCATGTTTCTCTCCTCATCTCACACCTGAATGTCACAAGCCTGGGAATTATACAAGATCATGTTTTCACGTTTTTTCAATAAAAGCATCTTGTGAACCTTCCTGAATGGGGTTTTAAAACCTTTGATAATTGAAATCATTCTCAGATAATTGTTTGGTTTTCAAAGTACACCTGAAAGTGAGAGAGGTGGCGGAGTCCATCTTTCAGATGTGATTAATTCAACCCCTTTTCTGTATGCAATATGATACAGTTTTTAATTACATGTTTGTCTGCCATTTAGTCCATAGCATCATTTTCTCATTCAGTACAGAATGTTCCTGTTTTGGCCATATGTCGCGTTGCATAGTAGAGGAGACAACGGTTACGTTGCATTTCTCCAAAGCTGCAGAGCACAAGAGGCAGCAAATTGAAAAGGGTGAAGAAAATAAAGAAAAAAAAGTCACGTAGGCAGAGCAGTTGATGTGTGCTGCCCTGGAGAAATTAATTCTTGTGCAGTTCCTGGCACTGATTTCCATTGTAATGCTGCTCATCTTCCTAAGCCAGATTTTTCATGAAGGGTCGCTAGGTGCGTCTTCTAATATTCCAGGTTCCTGATTTGAAACTCTGAGGCTTCATTTACAGAAGTGCTGAGCACCCACAACTGAAGTGAATGGTCAGTGTGAAGTGAACTTGTTAACAGTTTTCAGATACTGTGAAAAAGCTCGTCCTCAATACCTGGAACTAGATAGCCAAAAATGGACTAGCAGGGTCCTTCTTATATTACAAATGCTTTGCTTTATAATTTGAATTGCTATATAATAATCTCTGTGAATGGTAGACTGACAACAAACAGCACTGGTGATGGATTAAACACCCTCCCTTCAGAGTTTAATTAAACTTAGCAGCTCTTTATTGCTTTGTAGGCTACAAAGCAATAGAGATTATTGCCATTTTAGTAGGGAATAGAGAGTAGCTTCTCTGCATGTTGGTTGTGGTTTTCCCCCTTTCTGAAAGTCGTCCTAGACACAAGCAGAACGTTAACTTGCTTACAAGTTTCAGCTGCTTGAAACACCGTATCCCCCTTTTCTTAGGGTAAGTAACTAGGACATAGCATTAGAGCTTCGTAGAAACTCAAGCGGAGCGCTCTGACAATCTCAGCAGTGTCTCATGAGGAGAGTTCTCCCCAGCCCACACAAAGGAGAGACAAATCATCGTGTTTGAACTGCTGAACCCCCACACCCTAAATATTTCTGCTTGGACCATATGTTATCAAGCTCTCAGGAGTTTTGTGATAGAGGCAGGAAAAAGAATTAATGAAAAAAGGATCCGGCCTACCTCCACTGAATGGTCTGCAGATACCTGTGTAAGGGCCTGAATGCCTTTAAACTGGGGAACAGGTTTTCAAATACCCCTTCCAGCCAGAGCTGCACTTCTCTCTGTATAATAGGATTCTTTCTAAAATCCCATTAAAGAGGAGTTTTCTCCCTTCTGGGGTTTTTTTGTTGTTGTTGTTGTTCATTTCTAAGAATTTTCCTGTAAGGAAGGCACACTATAGTAAAGTTTTACACCTTCATGATAGAGCAGCCTTCGTATTTTTTATTAATTCATTTGACACCTATAGTGCCATTCCCTTGTTTCTGTATACCCATGAGTGCGTGGTGGGCTACATTATCACTCCATATATATTTTATATTTTTTTCTATTTATATATTTATTTTACATATATGTTTTTTATATATATGTTTTTATATATATATATTTTGTACTGCTTGTCCAGCCCTTCTTAGAAAAAAACTTTCTGCTGCTGGTACAGAAATCATTCCAGGAACCAACCTCTTTTCTCAACCTGTCTCCCCATCCCTTTTCCTGGGAGAATTTTTGTGCTTAGCTATGGGAAAGTAATGGCAGGGCAGCATCAAAGAGTCAAAAGGAGATTCTTTAGTTTTAATGCAATACACTCAGATGACGGGTCATATCCTTCACATTTGCTCCCTGCTTTCATTGAATGGATACATTGGCTTCTCCCTATTTTCTCTCAACACTTGCAATCCCCTCTTTTCTTGCGTGACCTTGGGATCCTTTGCAGTTAATGCCACAGTTTAAAACAGTAATGAGAGAAGAGGATTACCTGCCATTTACTTTGCAAAGTACTCAGTACTAGGTTCACTTTTGATTACTTTTTAAGTTTCGTACAAAAAAACCAACAAACAAACAACAAAAACACAACAGCAGGAAGAGGATTAGCATTGGGTCATAATATACTTTCCATTTCGAAACCATTTTCTCTATTTGAGGCATTCAAACCTTTTAAGGGTGAAGGGTGACTAAAGCTCCCCACATCTCCATAAAGAGTAGATTGTTTCACACAGCATAAATACATACGAACTACTGGCAGAATAAAATTAGTACCTATCACACAGCCATCTTACTCCTTTCCTGAATAATTTTTATCACTGTCATGAGAAGTCATAGTCTGCCATTTACTTTTCTTCCTAGCTTTTTTCTGGTTTGCAGAATATGAACATACAGTATATATAACCTATAAAAGAGTCCCTTGCAGTATGAAGTTAACCTTTTAAAGATTCAGTATTTTGATTATTTACTATTTACCATTCCACCTGTTCCTCTCAGATTACCAAGGCAGCCAAGGAACAGGAGTGACCAGGGAGTCAAACTGAAGAAGCATGAAAAGGTCATATTAGAAAATGTATAATGCATTTAGTGCATATTATTCTGCTGTCTCTTAAAGACTTTATGGGGGATTAAAAACCTCCCTCTTGTGACAGAGATCATAATGAGAACTGAAAATGTCACAACATAGATTGATTTTATGTTAATGATTGTAGCAAGAATGGGAAAGATTCAGATACTACTTTTTCCGCTAAACCTGCTATTGCGACATTGCAGTGTTGTGCTGCTTCATGTTTTCAGCATTCATGGCGTGTTCACGCTCAGGCTGAAGACAAAGCGCCTCCCTTGTAGGAACTGGCACTCATCTTACCTTGTGCTTCGCACACCTGCAAATAAAGGAAGGTAACAAAGAGTTTCCTACATGTAAATTTAAGGAAGCCAGACCAATAGCTCCATCACTCTGAGCCTGATCATTATCACCAGCACAGCTCCTCCTCATTGGACTTGGAGGTGAAGAACAAGCAAAGCAAAACTAAATTTCCCTCCATGTTGGGCTTCCTGGGCAACTTCAATATTCTTTTCCTCTGTTGATAGGCTCTGTATGTTGGTATCCATACAGTCTTATAGCTGGAGAAAACACAAATACTTTTGAGTCTAGCTTAGACCGTGCTTTAGAATAAAATGTAAATGTATGCAGTTTGTGTGCAGGCCTGCATTACTTGCATGCTGTTATTACCTGCTTTGCTTATTCTGGACTCTGTTCATGTTTGGGAAAAGGAGGGACTGAATGTTAGCACCCTCCTTACATTATTCTGGGGATGAGAATAAAATGTACACAGTAATGTAGATGATCTAAAAGGACCTCATCGACCTGGTAGAACTGAATGACTTTCAAGTGAACAAGTCAGGCAAGTATTGCAGTGATGGTGCTGTGTTTTCCTCTGTCTCTAGAAGGTACCAACTTCAGCAGAATAACCACAAAAACACTTTCACGAGTAGCCTTAAGGTATTTGTGTAACACCTAGTGGTCAACAGTTTTGAAAAAGAGGTTGGTAAAGCAGGGTGGAGTTCAAAGCAACTGGTTGCTCTCTTAAAACTGCTAGTGATCTGGATTTTGCCCTTTTATATTCTTCTCAGAAGGATATTGAAATATATTTTGCAGAAATGGCTCACTAGTGTTTCGGATGTCTCATAGGTATGTAGATAAGAAGGAAAAGATTAATATCACTGTAGCCTAATTCTAAACAGGATACCAAGATACTTTTCCCCAAAGCACTTTCTAACCACTTATTCTGCTAACTTTCTGTGAATTCCTTGAGAATATAGTATAGCCTTGGGTTTAGCTGCACATGGAATCATTCTTGAAGGAAGCAGATGTGTTTTTTCCTGTCTATAAATAACTTCATATGTAAACAAGCTCTTACTGATACCACACAAGAATTCTGGGAAGACACAGTAAAATAAAAACACAGATTTGCAGAAAAAGGTTTTTAAAAGCCCAGTAATAAATGCCATACTTAAGGAACTGACAGATATCTGCCAGGAGACAAATAAACGGGAACAACAGATAACAGTGAATGGAAGCTTCCTCCAAGATTTGCCGCTTACATGAAAAACTCACAGTTTGAAAAAGAGCAAGGTAGGCATTCAGATTTCAGCATTAAGTACCCATTTATGTTCTCATTTTCCTGAAAGGAAGAAAAAGTTGCCAGAGTTATAACTTCAGAAGTGAAAAATGTAGTTGCTTGATATTACCAAATCGAAAGTCCCATCTTTCCGTTTTTTACCTTACTGTTAGCTACTGGAACTTTGGGAGTCTGAATAAAAGAGGAAATAGAGAACTTCAGTTGACTCTCTCAAGAGCTGTTGATGTTATACATAAAGATGTAGCTGATCATTTTAATTGGAAAATCAATGAGGAAATGAGAAGAGTTGAGACACTGTGTGGCATGGCAATGAAAGGCAAACAGAAGGGAAGCCTGCGTCTCCTCATCCCTCTTATCAGATCTTCCTTCCGAAGCTGTGCTCCTGTCCTCCAGTGCACCTCAGTCTCTTTCTTTTCGCTCTCGATCCCCCCTCAGCTGGCTTACACACACTCTACGTATCAGCATCCTGCGCTGTCCGCTCTCCCCAGCTCGTATGCTGCTATTCCAGCTGTAGAGCCACCTAGTCTCCTGGCAAACAGTTACACTCTTCCCACACTCAGAATCTGTCGTCTGCCACTAAAAACTTCAGTTCATAACCAGTGAACTACCTGAGCCACACATGGATTGGCTCTTTCCCCACATCCGTTTGTTTGATCCTGACTCTCTTCTCATGAGCAGAAGACTTCATGAACAGATTCTCTCTAGAAAATGCTTCTCTTTTATATATGAGCTACTCCCGCTCTTCAGCCCTGATCTTTCATCCTATTTATATAATCTTCATTGTATATTATTCCTCATCTTAACCGCATGAATAACTTGAGGAAAAGATCGTATAATAAATGTTATTCACTTTGTTATAAATATTCACAGGTAAATCTGCAAAGGATACTCTGCAGTGTGAGCAAATGTTCTTTTCAGAACAAAGGCATGCCCATTAAGTAAAAACTTATTGCATGGCTTCAGCTTAAAACCTGGAGGAATTTCATCTGACTTTCATCTGATTTTAATTCAAGAATTTGCTTGCGTGCATAAAGTCATTTCAATTAGTTTCTTCCCATTATCTCTGCAGCCCTGTGAGTAATTGCTGCTGTCTGTGAAAGAGCATGTGTTAGTATTTTGTTAGACAACATTGCAACAGATGACTTTGTACTCTGATTTCCAGAGAGTGATAAACGTGCTAAAGGGTAACTTTTCCAAAAAGGCCAGTCTCTTTGAACTTGCAAGCCTATGTGACAAGTAAACAGGGTTCTTGATTTATAATATTCCGTGTGGAACATATTGTGATTTGACCCCTAACGATGATGAAATATTGCCGTTAATACACACGGAAAATAGCCAGAAATTTTATTTCAAATCAGAGCAAACAGAAGATCTGCCAACATCATGACATTTGGTGCCAGGCTTATTTTCACCTAATCAAATTTGTTTCAGTGAATGGCAAATAAAAAAATGACAAATATAACATTTTGATTTAAACCTGTGACCTTCGTTCCCAGAAAATCTCTGTATTTTCCATTAAGAAGTTTATACTCTGGATGGAAGAAAGTGGATTAGTATGCCACCAGTCAGCTATCTGTGCATGTAGATCCCTTTGGCTTGTAATTGTTATTAAACTGGTTCACTGCACTCTGCATAAAGTGTTAAGTCTCTTGGTTGGTGAGTACATAGACCTCTGTTTATTCTGAGAAACTTGTGAACTACTATAATTCATTTCAGATTTATAGTTTCACCATCTTTAAATTGATGTAGTTTTTTACAAGGAAATGAACAGCCATTTCTTTTAACAAACCAATGCAATTTAATGCTTATAGAGTTTATCTGCCTGTGGATCAGCAGCATAACACAATTTTAATTACACCTACCACACTTCACTGAATTCTCTCATTCTGTAGCAAAGTCTTATCAGAGTAAAAGTCCATGAGATGTGTTGAGCTCTGCTGAGCGCCAAGTCACAAGGTTTGCATTCTCATCATTAAAAAAAAAAAAAAGAGCCAATCATTTACCCTTCTGTCTCAGAGGGAAGTGATACTTACCATTATATAGAGAATTAATGGAAAATACAGACTACTAGGGGCCTCTGTGGTTAAGAAATCAAGTGCAAAACCTTCTACAAAATATGATTAGAGAAAAAGGAAGGAAGTGTTGAAGCAGGGCAGGAACACTATATTGAAATAATTATTGTCAGTTGTTCATTATGTATTAATTCATGGCTAAGTGGATTTTACTACTTTCTTTGCAGTGCAGATATAGTTCTCCGGTAGTAGGGCTTTGTATCAAACTACTCATACTTAACTGCAGTGTGTTCCTGAATGTATAGATATTATTTCATTGCAGCTGCCTTTGCTGATGTATCTAAGAGGCAGGGACACTAATGAAAGGAGGTCACATCCAATGGCAAAGACCTGCAAGTGCTTCTGCACGTGCTGTCTCTGTCTCTTGTTAAATACAGAAGTGCTGTTTCCTCACAGCAATCACAGAGCAGGGAGAAGGCTTCGACATCTGCACTTTAATGGCTTCAACACAATTTTTCCCAATTTCAGAATAAACAAACCCACAGAGAGGAATTACCTGTATCGAGAACTATTTTCCTTTATTGCATTGAGATATATCGGAGGCGTTTTTAACAAAGGCTATACAACCTGTTTGCCGAACTCCCTTTCATACCTGTTGAGCCTAGAAGTCAAGTCAAACAGCAGTAGAGGTCACGATTCCTATCTGGTTTGGGACAAAATTGAGAGATGGGTGGAGAAGAGAGACCCAGGAGAAAGGCTCGGCAGTTCCCTGGGCTGCTTGGCCTGTTCCTGGTCACGCAGAGAGCAGGGAAGTCCCCGCAGTTGCTCCTTGGAGATGCAGTTTTGTGGGAAGGGAACTATTTCAGGGGGAGTTTGGGGACGGCTTTGGCACACGTAGCATTGGAGAGTTATATGGGCTGAAGCTGTTGGGACATAGCAAACAAATCTGAAGCAAAGCAGGCTTTGTTAGTTCTGTTACTTCGAGCACTATTTATTTTCTCATTTTTACATGTAACTGTTGACTGATGGTAGTAGTTTGTCCTTCCATTGGAAGAGTAGAAACACATGTACAATATAGGAATGAGGAAGTAATTTCAAGGAGTTCTTGGGAAGATTTAGTTAGTGATTTTGATGTGAAGTGTGTCTGTAAGTGACTGGAGAGAAGACAATCTGAAACAGAGATCTTGACTGCTGTACTGTCATCTACCGTTCTGTGCTCCTTGGCATATCTTATAACGTCTCCAAAGTTTGACAGCAGAAGTAGTACAGCACAGTAGTACGGTACATTTCTAAGTACAGATGGTCCAAGCACAGATGGCTGAATTGCATCCTGTACAGCCTCTCAGTTAAACAAATATGGAATAATTTCACTGATATCACTTTTTTTTCCCCCCAGATTTACAGTGAAGTAAATCATGCTGTGAATTTCGGATTTTTTCTTTACCGCTTCCTCATCCGTCCCAATTAGTGGGTTTTCTTTCTGACGCTGTGCCAAATTATCTTCATTTTCTTATCCTTTGCAAAATATATTTTGTACATCTGGAAGGGGTTATATAGTTCTCTATTTAAGGTAGCTTTCTTCTAACAGTTTACTTGCTTAAGATAGTAGGGGACTCAAGTATTTGCTATGCCCATTTCATGTAAGCGGAATAAGAAGATGATTTCTAAGCAAAAAGTTTACAACCTCTATAAAGCAAAGAGAAGAAACAGTGCTGGCAATGCTCATTAAAAATGTGACAATACAGGTCAGCAGTATGGGCAGTCTTACAGTCAGTGCCTCAGAGCCTAGTTATCATGCATGTGTCCGGGTTTGTGTAGGCATCATGTTAAAGTTGCTTTTTAAGAAGTATTCTGAACATGACTTTGCAGCGTTTACAGAGTTTCTGACAGGTATGACAAGAAAAGCTGAAGATACTTGTTTCGAAATTTAGCAACTGGGTAACAAAGGCTGTCATCGTTAACAGAGAGAAGTCAATGATGGTTTAGTAGAGGTATGATGACAAGTAAAACAGAAACCGTAAAGGGTCCTGAAACAGAGACTTACAGCTTATGTGTGATGTGGTGGGGACAGGGAGACTGGTGGAAAACTACAGGCAGCAGAGGATGGCATGGTCAGCATGAGGAGCTGGGCTACATTATGTTTGCAAAATTATCTTTGCAGAAGCTTTTTGAAAGGATATGAAGAGGAGATGGTGGGACTCAGTAAGGCCAGAGGAAAGGGCGTGAGAATAGTCAAGAGGAAAGCTGACGAAAGCTGCTTACCTGTGAGAATGGATTGGAAAAGTCATGTTTTAAACTGTCATTTACTGACTTTGCAAAAAATATAAGCAGAGCTGAAGTTTGAGATAGTCCTGGGAAAGGCTATAGCCCCACTTCAAGGTAACAGAGAGTGGGAGAAGGTCACCAATGAAGGGTTTTGAACACTAGAGAGGAATGATGAGGAGATCAGTTCTGCCTGTGGGGATCTTAAGCTGGCAAGTTGGCATTTGTGAAGAGATGTGTGAAACATGGACACAAATTTCAATTTGATGGAAAAAAGTCAATCCATCAGTCTTTTGCTTGCGTGCGTTGGAAACTGAACTGAGTTTGTGTTTGTGAAGGACAAAAGGAGGGTGGGGACAGAGGACCTCTGCCAGATTGCTGCAGAGGGCACGAATGGGACATGTAGAAGACAGGCAGAAAAACATGGGAGACACAGCCATGGGAGAACAAGATTCTTGAGAAAACTGCATTGAAGGTAGCTGAGAGTTGAAGAAATAGAGAGAGTAGTTGGCATCAACGTTAGCCAGATACAGGCCATTTGAAATGAGTGAATTTGGCTTTACGGATGTGCAGAAAGTGGATGCTGAGCTGGAGAGGAAATCCTGATGGTGCTTTGGGATGGGACCCAAGGCACCGGGCAGGCAGCACAGTGAGTGTCCAGACAATGGGGAGGTCGCTGGGGTTTATGGTAGAACTCCAGTAAGTAATGAAAAATGATTTCACATTTGTAAAGAGAGAGGTCATAGTGATTTCTATACTAGACAGCTTTTATTCAACAGAGTTTTACAGATTTATTCTGACGATAGGGACAATGACATAATTGGGAACATCTGTAGCATTTGCCCAGGCAACACCAGTTAACAAAAGATACTTTTTTTTTAATTGAGTAAAATATACCAAACTGTTTGAAAGTGAACTCATGGTGAGAGCAAGGGAAGAGAAAAGCGGGTATCATTTTCATTTTCTAAACAAGTAGAATAATGATCTTTAGAATTCAATACAGCAGCTATTGAATTTTTTATTCTGAGATACCATAGAAGATGCAGATGTACAACAAACACAACTCCCACAAAAGCAACTAGGTGAAAAAGGCTCACTGAGACATGGATAACAGAATTTCTCCTTACAGAAAAAGTGATTGGCAGATCAATAGCCAAAAAATCTAGCTCTTGAAAAATCTGTGAATGTTGAGCTACAACTATACTGCAGATCTCAGTGCATCTCTAGGAGTGCTTCTTCCCCTCATAGGAGCTCAAGAATGACATTATTAGTCTTTTTTGACCTTTACATTTATTTCCTAGCATATAAATTTACTTACTTTTGAGAATTCCAACTTACTGTATATGCGTACATATTCCATCATACTGTATATACAATGTAATGTGTAGAGAATTGATATATATCCTTTTTCCTTTTGCTTCTTTTAAAAAGTGCAAGAGGGTACTGAAAGGGGAAAACAATCATACCTTGTTCGAAAGCAGGTCAGCTCGGGAACTGAGCGACCAATTTGTAAGCTGTGAGACACTGCCAGACATAAGGTTCCCCTCCAGACCCTACCAGACGTGCTCTGTTCCCTTTCTTATTGTGCGCTGATGTTGGCTCATAAAACACATCTCTCATGTCTGCAGTAAATCCAAAAAAATTCCGTTCTTTTTATTGGGCTTTTGCTTGCTGGCTTACAAAGGTTAGCACAGGCTACCCCGGCACTGAACTTGCTCCCCGCTACATACTTAATTGCGGTAAGTTATGTTGCCTCCCCACTTACAGCTGTGTCCTGCTGACTGGTGGCACATCACCTCCACCTCTGTGATATCTTTGAGAAATTCTTTAGACTAATGCTTTGTGCTGCTACCTTGTGACTGTTCGCTGTAAATACACCAGTGCCTGAGTTGGCATCTCCTGGGTTTCCCATTCAGCACACCTCCGACGTCAGAAAATATGTATAGACTTGTTTTCATAAAACATGGGTGCTTGAGATTTTTTTTTTAATTACTTCTGCAATTCTGCTACACAGTAAAAAAGCCTTGTAGGCTGGGTTAACATTTTCACTTTATAATTTTGACAGTGCAATATAGTACAATTGAATTCCTCAGGTTTTCCTGCTTTTCTTTTACAAAGATTTTGAGGGTCTCAGTTAAATCATCCTATTTGCAGACTGATTACTAGGGAGGGAATGTATCGTCCTGAGTTTAAATTATCTTGCTGGGAACAGATATTAATCTTTCCTTTTTTTTTTTTTTTTAATGGAGTCCTGTGGAAATATTATATCCTATTCAACTATATGTTTTCAAAATGTTTTATATTTTCATCTGTGTTTAATGAAGCATGTCAAATATGCCTCACTTTTTGCACTTTAGAAATCTGTAGAAATAATTTCTTTTCCTGCTCTTTGTCAGATAACTTCTTCAGAGCTACAAAGGACTGAGGATTTGTTTTGCTTTCCCAACAGAAAATCTGAGCATGAACATTTTCATGCATGAGCTGTTCTTTCCTATGTTTGTATAGCATTTAGCCTGATGGGTTAGTTAGAGGTACCAGCTTCTCAACTGTGCACCACCAGAATTTAGAAATTTGGCAAAGGGTCAAAGTCTCGAGGAGACCAGTCTAGTGGGACAGACTGCACTCAGAACTGCTTGCTTTCTAATTCAGCACAGTGATGTTTCCTTACTGTTAAAACGGTCTTTCGCAGGAGCCCCTGCGTGCCGAGTTCCTCGTGAGGCTTCTGGGCGCCGGATCTGGAGCACACGGGGCATTTCCCTGTCAGCTCAGCCCCAGCTCCTCAGTCCTCAGGGACAAGCAAGATTTCAAAACTATTTCTGTGCCTCTGGCTGGGGTGGGATGCTCTCTGCCCAAGGTGTGTGCAGGTACTTTGAGTCAGGAGCATGAGCATCTGGCGTTAGGGCTTAGACTCTTTTTCCAGGAGCCATTGAACTAAAATTTGGATGATTTAACACCCGACTTGGGGACACCAAAGTACTTACCATGCTGAAGGTCGCATTCGATCACTAGTCTTGATGGATATGAGAGCAGAAGACAGCTCAGGGGAAATCTTTATTTTTATGAGACACCCTAGGATCCCACCATGCTTGTGGAATATATAGATAAATGTATAGTGCAGGGAATTGATTCTTTTCTTCATGTCTTGTTTAGTAGAAAATAAAAAGGATCTATACCTACGCCATATGAAGAAATCCAAGTTGTATTCATCCTGGAGAGCTGGAAACACTGCTTTCGTTGGCATTGGCTGAAAAAGGGACAAGAAGGAAAGAGAGAAGGAGGAGGAGAAGTATTTAATCCCCATGTGTGACACTTCTTAGATAAATCCTTCCTAGATTAGCTATCAAACCATTAGCTACTACACTCAGTTGTGGTCTGCTCCTACATACGCTGTTTTGGTTGAACTTTCACGTTTTCTCTGAAGAACTGATTATGTTTGGATACCAATCAAAATTACATTTTCTGTAACAGGACACTTGTTTTCTTATCTCTTTTTCTACAAGCTATTATTATTCAACGAAATCAAAACCAGCAAAGGTCAGGATTTATGCAATAACATTAGCTGTGAGTACAAAGAGGGAGCTGGAATAGAAGCTGGAAGCCAGCCGTTAACCATGGCAAGCTCTCTTCTTTCTTCTCACAAGGTATCACTTGTTCCTGAAAGAGTATTAACAACCTCTGTAGATACCCTCTCTATATACACTGTTGGAAATGTGTAATGTTGCTCTTAGTAACAACATTCCATTATTTTCTATCTCACAGTTGTCAATAAATCATTTGTTAAATGAATCGGGCCTTGTGAACTTGAACAGACAAGATTGATTTCTGCGTGACATTTCTTTAGGAAATGAATTAAATCTTAGAAAGAAAAATGTGTGCGCAGTGGCAAAGTATACTTTCACAGAGAGGGTATTTATGATGAATAGAAGGAAGATAGAGTACACATGCTTCAAAGAACACATTGTTGTAATGATGCACAGTACTAATATGATCTGAAGTAAAGATGGTAAGATCAGAAGCTTTCAATGCAGAATGATTACCATTTCCTTTGAAAGCATTATTTACTGTAAGTTCCTGAGATACTTTTAGAAATACATTGAGTTCTTTCATTGTAATTTACATAAGTCCTTATTTTTTTGTCTCTCCTCAGTATCCGTCAAAATAATTGGGCTTTCAGCAGTGCTTTTTACAGACAGGTGGATATGAATCCAAGGGTGATTTTTTTATTGCTTGCCTTTACAACAACTGAAGGAGGCTCCTCTTGCATTATTACTTGTATGGGGGTAGCTCCGTGATTCTGCCTGCTGTGCAAAAGAGTGAATGTGTGTGTCCTTCACCTGTTGTTACATAGGTTCTTAAATCCAATCTCCTCTTTCTGTCAGTGAAGGTTTCAGGAAGAAGAAAAGGAAAAAAATTCCCAGTGACTTCTCTAAGATTTTTCTTAACATCATTAAGTGCGTTTCTCTTGTGTTTAGTTACTTAGAGCTATAGCAAATGAGCAAAACATTGTCAAAAACTGATGTTTGTAAAAATATTTGAGAACTTTACACTTGAAAAAAGTGTAAATTTTCATTTCTCACACTGGAAGGCTTTGTACTGTTCTTATGTGGGAACAGGGTGGAGAAATGCCTGTTACAAGAGCACAACCCCACTGTCTTGACTGTGGTAGTGTAGTTTGAAAATGTTGGGTTGACTTCCAAACCCATTTTGCAACCAATTAGCCAAGAAAATACTATGCAGTGAGCTGAAATCTACACGATTCCAATTTATGTGAGTGTAAATCTCAACTAGTCCACTTGATCTATATATAATGTAATTCTTTCTATGCATTTCACCTTCACCATGGAATAAAAGAAATGCTGTGTTTTGCAGAATAGTCCTGACAGAACAGTAATCAAAAGTGTGAAATACCAGCAGATCATTCATGTCTGCTTTCTTCCACAGAGTTTAGCCAAGATTAAAGCAAATACTTTCACTTACAAATAATGTTGATAATTTAAATAGTTGTGTTTGAACTGCTGAAGTATATTAGCAGATTTTTTCTCAGATCCTTGGTTGGCTTGTGTTGTGTTTGGTTGATGAAATAGACATCAGCATTTCTGCTAAAAGGGAATACCTAATACAAGTCTGTATGACTGTAGGTAATTTTTGGTCTAATGGATTCGACTGTAGTTTACAGCCCGGGAGAGACACCCTGAAAGCTCCTTCACAAGTCTACAACATATCACCCTGTTTTTCACTTCTTCTCTCCCTCCCCACACAAGTGAGCCAACCTCCATCATTACTGATGAGTCAACATCTTCTCCCCAAACTCCTTCAAAGCGTTTTACTCTCACACTTATTTATTGGGGAAAAATTTAAATTTGGTACATTAGTCTCTCAGTATGACTGCTTTTCTAGATAAACAGCAAAAAAGTACCCCTTCGAACTCCGTTACTATAAATATTTATAGTAACATTCCTAAACATATTTGTACAGATCTTTTGCATGCTTATTGTTGGTCATCACCTCTTGCCTAGAAACCAGGAATACAATGACTTTTACCTCCCCAGATGAAAAACATCCCCTTGTGCCCAAGCCATTTCTAAATACATGCTGAAAACAAGGACTTGGTAGCCCCAGCAGTGCAGCACTGCCTCTGTTAGCCAGAAGGAAATGATAAGTGAAGAAAGATAAAGAAAGCAATCTTTGTTATTTAGGACAGGACATAATTGTTGTGTTTTACTTAGGCAGTTTTCAGAAACAAAACGGATAGTTTGGCTTCACTGTTAAAATGTTTATTCCAGTTAGTGGCCTCAGCCCCCACAGATTACTCTGCAAAACTCTGTTCAGTTAATGCCCATTACAAGTGCTGTGTACCTGCTCAAGTGTTTCTTTTCCAGATGAAAGGTTATCACTAGAATCAAGGGAAACATTAAAGCTTCCTCACATCAAATTATTCAGAATAGTCTTAATTGGCCTAATAAGTAACTTTATCCTGCTTCGCATACAGGTTTTATCATTAATTAGTAGTAGTCATACATAGTTTTACTCGTTTGCATTTACTCATCCCAATTTAACATCGATACTTTAAGCCATTCCACAGATTACTTTTTAAACAAGAATTGATTATCAAATTTGCTGAATCCTTTTGGGATGAAACTTATCAACCAAACTGTGATCCTCTATTAGCCACACAAAAATCAAAGCACCCAATTCTGCCATCGGCTACCCTGTGACCACATTGGCTAGCAGAGGATTGCGATTTGGGACACTATTGTCCTGAAGGACAATTGTGGGTATAGTGTCTGACTCTTGGCATTAGAAAAGTGGAATTATACTGACTAGATGTG
This sequence comes from Sagittarius serpentarius, assembly GCA_034782735.1. Classification (NCBI taxonomy): domain Eukaryota; kingdom Metazoa; phylum Chordata; class Aves; order Accipitriformes; family Sagittariidae; genus Sagittarius; species Sagittarius serpentarius. The sequence continues at coordinate 16,904,847 of JAVKLA010000042.1, read as the reverse complement.
TAGATTTGTGGATACCAGCTATGATTAATCCTAGCACACATAGTAGGAAATTATTTTTAATCCTTTGCAATGAGACACAGGCAAACCAGCCTGCTGGTTATTAGCTTACAAAAAAAATAATGGGACTTCATTGCTTTAATGTAATGACTGCTTTTTCTGAAAGTGACAGCAAATACTGTACTAAAGACCTGTAAGCCTACAGATGTTTTAATGTCCTGCTTTTGACATCCAAGAACTGGGGCGGGGGGGATGGGAAAAGTACATTCCAGCTCTGCAGTGAATTAAAAAAAATAGTAAAATTAAAAAAGGGCCAGAGTGTGCAAACATATCCTTGCATCTTTAAGGGGCATCAAGGGAATAATGAAATCTAGAATGCACAAGGCTACTTTTGGAGGGAGACTGAAAAATATATTCAAAAAGTCTTTCAGCACACTGCAGCTGGAGAAATCAGACTCAACTTTTAGTTGCACCCAAGTAAATTCAGAACCTTGGAAAAGCAGAATCTGGCCCATAGTCTAATTTTAATAGTATGGTCTAAATGTACTGAAATGTGGGGTATGAATTAGGCAGCCTGATAAATGAAAAAAATCTAGGCAAAATATTGGTTTAACTAAAGGATGAATTTCTGTAGATACCTGTGTATAGTGCAAGAGAAACCTGTCCGAAGCATGGCCTCAGCGTTCCCAGGTAAAAAGCTGCCACTGGAAAGCTGCTGATGTTTGCACAACGTAAAATTTTATCTAGAGCTCCGAATCCTCAGTTCTACAGGATGCCTTGCTGGACCTTTTACAAAATGTGTAAGTTGCGAACACTCTGAGAGCATTGATCCTCGGCCGCTCTGATTAAATCATTATTCTGAAGAACACTTCTGAGGACTGGCAGGTGATGGGTCGGAAAGGACCGCACTGCATCTACATTCAAACGAGTCCTGCTGGCCCCCTCCCAGAACATTGCTCTTTCCTCGCCCCTTCTTTCAGCAGGTACAGTTCCAGCTATTTAATTTTCTGCAGAATGGCTAAAGTTTAAATTAGATTCAGGTTGTTTTCATTTTGGCTTAAGTTGTCAGCAAGTAAACATCTAGGCCTGGGAAAGGGGGTCTACTTCCCAGCCAGCCTTTTCTCCTTTTCTTTGCTTTTTTGCTCACAGACTTGTCTGTGCTTTGGGGAGATGATAATAATTGCTTCTACAAAGGCTTACAACTACCCTACAATACACCCTGTCAGCCTGGCCGCTTTCAAAGCTTTCTCAGCCACTGTTCCAAATCTGTCATTTTTTTAAAAAAAAAAAATTCCTTTCACACAAGCCATTTTTATCTTTTTCAGAATTGCTCAGCTTATGGTTTTCATAATGCCATAAGATGGTTTTGATCTCACTTGCCGCTTTTTTTCCTGGATGTTAAATATTTTAATAGTGCAAATATTTGTAAAAAAACGGGACGTTTTCAATAAATCATATCCTTGAATACACAAAACTCAATCCTCCCTCTAAAAGACTTTAAAAACACACAAATGCGCATGAAGGGCTGAGAAAAGAATTGACATTTCTTTAGATGATTCTTCAAAATACACATTAGTAGGGGATTTTTGCAACTCCATTCCCTACTTTTTGAAGTTACTGATTCCCACAGTATCTGAGTGGCCAGGTGCTCATTAGTATGTTCACGTCATACTTTTCTTTATACTTTTAAATGAAGTTATGTAGCTATAGGAGGCACATGTCACAGTAGGTAAACAACAGACAGTGCATCTTTTGAGCCTTTTTTTATCTACAGCCTTCCCTGATGCTCAGCTCAGCTCAGCTATCCTCTTTTTAATCCCGGAGAAGTTTGCTTTGTGCTTTAGCAGCACCGCAGCTCTTCAATCCAGAAGCAGAGGCCATAACGGCTGAAGCATCAGAGACTTCCTCAGCCAAATAAACCAAAGCTTGTTAAAAATTAAGCCACTCCACCGCTTTGCCAGTGTAAATCCAAGCAAGTTCCTGAGCAGCGGTTTTGTAAGGGAAGAGGTTCTTCCTCAGTTCACACCCAGTGAAGGTCCCATTCTTTGGGGAGTTTCCACAGTCCCTGTTGCTCACGCCACAGGAGACAGAAGCCAAACCCCTGCGTGTGAGGCACCTCCTTCACCTTCAAAGTCACCTACAGGGAGAAGTATGTTTCTAAATGCCTTTGTTAATGATGTGATGCATTTAAACATCGAGGAGCCAACCCAGACAAGTGTGTTTGCTGATGTACCGATTGCTGTTCGTTCCTCTGAAATTAATGGCACTGCACTGGCGTAAAACTGGTTCCAATAAAATCCTATTCAGATCTTAAATACACTCAAATTTGATTCTCAAAATACATTGCATTTCCTTACTAAAATTACTCCTTCACTTGAGTGTTTCGTATTGCCCTGAACGCTGCGTTACCATGCTGTATTCCCTGGCGGGATTTATGCATTTCTTGATTTTGCAAGGTGCAGTAGTGCAGAGATAGTTCTGATTTCCTTCCAGGGGATCTTTGCAATCCACTGGGGAGCTATGTTATCTCATTTGCACTTTCTTATTGAATTTCAATCAGTTTTCCCAACGATTTGCTGGAAGAATTCCTGTGGGACATCTTCAAATACTTCGAGCTCCCTGCTGTCCAGCAACTCCTCATTTTCTCTTCTAGGGTTGTCTGTGTTTTCTCATTTAGGAATAATTCACCACATGACAACATTTTACATTAATGAAGCCCTGGTTGTATCAGATGTGATAACATTCAGTAGGGAACACAGAAAATAAGTACAGGGATATACACAGTATAAAATAAAAATCAGCTGATGTGCAAAGAAGTTAACGAGGGGGAAAAATAGTTTCTGCTAGCATATGCTGACTCACGAATATCTCTTTCTCCATCCTGCTCAGGCATGGACAAATTAGATTTATCTATCACTTTTCAAGGGTTCCTGGGAAGTGAATAAAGATGGGGGACTCTGGTAAAAATGAAGTGGATCTACTCAATTGCTTCCCCCTTCTTTTTGTATGATAGAATACCAGTTCCTGGCAAAAAGGAGTCTTTCTAATAAATTCCTTGTTCCCTCTTGCAGCTTTTAAGCAGTATCCTAAATCACAGCAGGGACTCTGAGAAGGATGTGGGGTAGTTCTTTTTCCTGTGGGAAAGCAGGTCGGTCATTGTGCTCCCTGGCCCTCTGGAAATGCCCTGTGATAGATACATAGGCTGCATAGGCTGCATAGTAAGATTGCTGCTTTTGCATTCCTATACAATGTTTTGCAGTTAGTTTCTTCAGGTAGCAGCAGTGATCATTACCGCAAGGGGGGAGAGCCCAAACTTTACCTCCAGAATAGGCATCTACCAGGCCAGCACACCCTGGCATTTAGATCTCCCTAGCCATAAAAATAATGAAAAAAACAAACCACAAAAACCCCAGTAACCATCTGGGAGCTCATGAATTTTATATTTGAACAAACTTACAGAGATAGTGTCAGAAGAACAGAACTGTGTAAAAGAAGCAATTTTATCCTATGAACCACTCAAAAGTTCATGCATTTTAAAGGAATGGTATCAAATAATAATGAATATCCCTGTTTACTATCACACTTTACAAAAATGATCTACTGCCATTGTTTTTTTTTCCTAACTCAGTTTAGATCCACCTGTGATTGCGCAAGGAACTGTAAAAATTAGAAGGCTTTTACATTTCATTTCGTATATAGCCATATTTTCAACTTCTTATTTTTTAAGAAGCATTGCATGTGCTTATGCTCTGACATAGGCGTTCTGTGAAATCATCTTATGTTTTTACTTTTTTCTCTATGTACAATCTTTTAATTTCTATTCTTGGCAGTTGCTTTCCTGCTCTGATTGAACATAAATAGATCTGCCCATTTCTTCTAAAATACTGTCAGATTACTAATTTTACTACGTGAGTTTTGCTCTTTTAAGCTCAAGGCCATTTTCATTATGGAAGCTAGCAGCTGCCCTTATCATCAACAGCTCAAGTTATTTCCAGCTATTGTAATTCAGAACATTTTTATTGAAGATCAGAATCTAAAATTTCTCTCTGTTCAGCTCTAGAAAGTGGAACAAAACAACCTTCCTGATGTGGAAAACTTCAGCAGGTTGTCTTAACACTTTCAGCTGTGGCTTTGGAAGGTCTGTAGGAAACAATTCCATCTAAAACTCAAATTTACACACTATGCTAGCCTATACAGTTTGCCTAAAAATAACTGTCCCTCAATTTCCTCACTTCAACCCCAGTGAGTTTTGTTTCTACTCTTAATTATTCTTCCAGCTTTGCTTATTTATTATTTCAAATGCCTAGGAGTACAACATCCGCTAAGCTGTTAGCAGCAAAGTCAGGTATCTCTGAAAACCTCCGATGAGCCGTGAGCTGTGGGTCTGCTTTGAATGCTGCTTTAAAATCAAACCAGTGTTCAGTTTTTCTAAGAACTCAGCCCTCTTGCAAAGACTGGCCAGTGCTTGACAAGCCAGGATGACAGCTAGCTGGGGTGCCTTCCCTGAGACTCAGCGCAGAAGAGGCTGGGTGCGTACGTACGTCTGCCAAGTCAAGGACATCTGTTCAGCGTAGACTCTGTAAAAAACAGAGAGGAAGGAAGGAAGGGAGGCAAGAGGACAGATGACAACTCTACTAAGACTTCTGGAAAAGTCCATTCAGTTAGACATTTTTATTTGCTCTGGTTTAGTTTTCAGTTGATGTAACTCTGTCTATTCCAATGATATAACTGGCTATTCCTCCTTTCAGGTGATAAAAGAGAATTTGAATAAGCACATTAGGGTGAGCTGGCAAATGAATTTTGGGAGGCTAAGAACCACGAAGGAGATAACATTTTAATTAGTACCCGACATGGCCAAAATGTCACGAGGAATGTTACTCCCACGAGCCTTCCTACCCAGTTCTGACAGACCCCCAGCATCATTATAGTTTGACTGTATTTAAAAGAAGCCTCCAGGCCTCTTAAGCACCTAGCAAAGACGAACTTTCCAGGGTTTTCACAATGAATGCAAGCACAAAAGGAACTAGCATTAAGTACTATGAAAGCAGATGTACGCTTTGCCTACAGCTTTAGAGAGCGAGCTTTGTGGCTCTCAATCTTTGTTTATACAGTTCTAGCTGAGCTTTGTGTTTTAAACGTACCATTTTCAGTAAGCTTCAAATCAAAGCCTATTTCGTCTTCCCAATAACTCAGCTGCTGCTGTAATCATCTCCAAGTCTGAACTGCAGGATCTTGGCATCTGCTGCTGTATTTATAAGACAAGGCAAAACAAGTGACAGAAGGATTAGAGGTGGTTATCAGCAAAGGTGTCAACCCTGTGGAAGAATAGCCAGTGAATGCCAAAAATGCAGTATGACAAATATACTGACGTAGAACTTTGTCATGAAATGTTGGTAACTCTAGGAACGATTTTAAATGAAAGACCTTCATTTATCGAACGAGCAAAGCATGTTTATAATGCATATACCTTTGCTTATAGTAATAGTAAACAGTCCCTTTCTTCCTACTTTGTAAAATTATTAGCATAATACTTCATTTTTTATTGTTATAAGATGTTGCTGAAGCCTGAAAGAGAAGATCAAATTAGAGCATTGCCCCTTCTAACAAGAATGGTGAAATACTTGTGAAGGTAATTGTTGCCGCGATTACGTCACCAAAATATCACAGATAAAACACTTGGAGTCATCTACGAGTCACATACACGTGTGTTTATATGCATGTGTGTGTAGTTGCATTTGAAGTAGAGGGTTAGCACAGCACTGAATTTATCTTGATGTTTACTTACAAATCAGCTCCTGCAGCAGCAGTTTTTAGAACACGCTTTGTATTCCGCATGACAGGGAGCAGACCCACTCCCTGAAGCCCGAAAGCTGATACAGGGTTTTTTACTTTAGTTTTAAAACCTGTTGTGATAATCCACACACATATAGAAACAATTATAGCAGGGTGAAACAAGTTGTTGACTTACCTACAGGAGAGAAAATGTAGTGACATTTGTCAGAGGAAGCATGATTAAAACTGACACATTTTGTTTTTATACAAAGAATAATATAAAAATTAGTGGTTAGTCCAAAAGATGAGCGTTATCTCCTGTCAGCTTCCATGCTATGATACCTTTACATCAAACCTTTTTAAACAGTGTTATTGCAGTGTTTTTAAATACATGTTTTACCGTATAACTTTTCCATGCTGGTCTTCAAAAATGCAAACATGAGACTTTTTTTCCTTCTGAATTGTTGAAACTATGCCTGTCCTACTTCTAACTGGAGAAATATAGTATCACTTTTGGGCAATGTCATGTAGGTTTGTGCTATATCACATTTTAATCAAAACTAAATGGACTTGTCCTCCAGGCTCACAGGACAAATGACTGAACTGCTTGTTACAACTAGTATGTCTTACAAATACAGCTGGTTTTCTCCTTGTGAGCCAAGCAACGCTAGTTTCCATTAATGCATCCACTCCCCCTTGCCGCTGAAGGAACTCCAAGTCTGAAAATTCAGACTATGGATTGAGATGGACTCTCCTGCAACGTTTTCCATTTCTTATTCACATTATGTGGCTGGTCACCTCGATCACAGCACATTGGTTCTGCTCCATCGCAGGACATCTTTTTAAGCAGGTGACGCAAAATTAGGGACATGTTCCTAAGCTGAACTTTCTCATGGCAGATTAACTTCAGGTGGAAAGGACACTAACCTCAGTAGCTAAATATGCGGTTTTTAAAGGTTCTACTTTATTTCTTTTTTTTTAATTTCTCTGCATTTGCAGTTTCTTTTCCTCTACAGTACAGAAACAGTTGAAACTAGCCGAGCTCTTGGGGAATGTTCACATGCTTCACTTTGGCATTCAGGCAACAGGTGAATTTGCACCTCAGTCTCTACATAAGAGACTATTTAGTATCATATAACAATAATACGAATCCAAAGAACCAGTCTCACCACATGTGATTGGTAGTAATGTAGTACTATTTGTAAAAATTATTATTATAATAATAACAGTAGTAATATAGTACTATTTGTAAGAATTATTATTGTAACAGTAGTAGTGATAAGGCAACAGGTACATGCCAGGTAGATGACAGACAAGTCAAATGACATGAAACATGTTACACACATTGTGTGAATCTGGTTGCATAGCTTGCTTATTTTGAAATACAGTAGTGTATCACTGTAACTTTTTTCTGGACAATATGGACTCCTTGCTTGTCACACACCACCAGAACATTATGGCAGCAAGTGAGACATTAACGCAGTAATGCAGTAATATACTTCCTTAGTACTAAGTTTTGTTTAGAGTTAACTGCAGTATGAGTTATAAGGCTTGTTTTGTTAGCGGATGGAGACTTTACAATATTGTTTTGCTAGGCTGGAGTAAAAATGGGATGTGAGAGAACATTCAATATTGGTTTAACCTTATGCGTCTACAGGTAAGTTCAGTTTTAATGTTGATTTCTGGCACTGAGCACTTTTGAAAGTCCCTCCCTGAAAGACTGAAATTAAATATTGTATTGTCATGGTTTAGCCCCAGCCGGCAACTCAGCCCCATCCAGCCGCTCGCTCACTCCCCCCAGGTGGGATGGGGGAGAGAATCGGAAGGGTAAAAGTGACAAAACTCATGGGTTGAGATCAAGACGGTTTAATGGGTAAAGCAAAAGCCACACGCACAAGCCAAGCAAACCAAGGAATTCATTCACCACTTCCCACGGGCAGGCAGGGGCTCAGCCATCCCCAGGACAGCCGGGCTCCATCACGCGTAACAGCGACTTGGGAAGACAAACGCCATCGCTCCAAACGTCCTCCTCCTTCCTTCTTCTTCCCCCAGCTTTATATGCTGAGCATGACGTCCTATGGTCTGGGATGTCCCTTGGGTCAGTCGGGGTCAGCTGCCCTGGCTGTGTCCCCTCCCAGCTCCTTGTGCCCCCCCAGCCTCCTCGCTGGGGGGTGGGGTGAGAAGCAGAAGAGGCCTTGGCTCTGTGTAAGCCCTGCTCAGCAGTAACTGAAACATCCCTGTGCTATCAACACTGTTTTCAGCACAAATCCAAAACACAGCCCCATACTAGCTACTGTGAAGAAAATTAGCTCCGTCCCAGCCAAAACCAGCACATACACTGTTAATTTTCACCACCAATGTATATAGAATAGTATCTGTAGAGCTAAAAAAGTCCATAATGGAAGCACACCTATAAAAACCTAAGCCTTTACAGCATGCTAATGGCTTTCCATGAGGTCAGATTAATGTTTTCTGCTTGGTGAAAATAGATATTTAGCAACAGTGCTTTCAGTTTGTTAGGAATAAATAACTGCTGGACCAATTGCTTCACCCTTGGGAATAAATCTGCACTTTCAATGCTTGCTATTAAATCACTTCTGCAGGATGATTCTTAACATCTGCAGATTCCGATCTAAGGATGTCAGCTGGATCCAGCAGCAAATAGATCCTCATCCTGCATTCGCCTTGCCGCTGCTCAGAGAAGTGACGGATTCTGCCGCTGCTTGTGGTCCCACTGCCACGTCAGATGCAGGGCACCGTGCGCTGTGATCAAGTTGATGAGCTGGATGTTAACCATCCTGCCTCACCATCCCAGTCTGTAACAGCACCAATACCAACCTGCTGCTCGCAGGGAAGTTGTGGGCTGTGAACAGATATCACTGACGCGCATCAGCAGTGAAGGATGCAGGAATTACTGTTATGTGGGGACCCGGTATCAGAGGGCTGCTAAGGCAGAACTTTCGGTGACATCAATAAAATAACAAGGATAAAGTGTTGTGGTTTTTCCCTTCTCAAAAGGTGTAGGAAATTAATTGAAGCCAGATTCTCCTGTCTTGAAGAAAATACACACAGAAGTAAAAATGCGTATTTGCGTATCTTTGCACTTGTGTCTTTTTCACAGCACTGGAGTTTTAAATGGCTGTTGACAGTTGACTGGACAGATTTCAGTTGCTAGAGAGGGGCTATGGAGAGGTTCCTCCCTTGGTGTTTCTCTTTATCCCAGACTTTTTTAATCAGTGCCTCAAGTCGTGTTAATACCCATATTGTTTGCAACCTAGGTATTCTCTCCTTATAGATCTTCAAATAGCAAGAGACTCATTATCATGTCTGTTCCTCCTACAGCCCTATTCTTCTCATCCGAGAAATGTTACTTGGAACTTCTATTAATAGTAAAGAGGTATATTTGCACTGTATTTTTCATGAAGAGGGTTCTTAAAAAGGCTTCATAACTTATACTAATGCAAATTTATATATGAGGATCTTAGATCTGGGGTCCCCAGAGCTATGCTTTCTAATTGTTTGATATGTAACTAATGGGCTCTACCACCAGAAATAAATCATTAAGAGCTCTGGTTCCTGGATATCCAGCTGGAGGCTGGGCCTGACTTTGTGATGTTAAACTCATGCCCTCTGAATGTCAGTCCGCTTTGAAGTGTCTAAAATAATGTGTCCCAAAACAAACAAATTCAGAATGATTAGAGACTTCTGAAAATGTTCAAATAAAGTAAATAAAATAGAATGCAGTTTCATTACGTAGAGAGGCAAAATATTTTTAACTAAGCATGGTAGCATTAAAATAAAATTCAATACAAAAAAAAAAGTAAAATAATACTTCCTCTATTTTAATGTTCAGGAGAAAGTAAGATTGAGGGCTTGATATACTTGAATAGAAATTTAAATGAACTTTGCATTAATTTTTTGAAGTCTCGTGAAGAAATTTATTATTCACTACATTTAACAGCACAGTTGGTTCCTGGTTTACTCATGAAACAGCAGTTATTCTTGTGAAGAAAGACTCCAGTCCTAAGAGAGAACCTCAACATAATATCCACTGTTGAATCATCCCTAAGCAACATACTTAAGGAATATCTCAGTTATTCACAAAAATAATCTCCAGAATGCAGAAAACTCCAGTTCTGGGCTTACTGTCAAGTTGTGCCTCAGACCGAATTCCAAAGGAAATCTGCAGGTTTTGTGGCTTTTTGCAGACTTGTTGGTGAAAACAAGAGAAAGCATCATCCAGGGTCCGCTTTTAAAGACGGCCCTCAGAGTGAGTGAACGAGGCAGTCATCGAGGAAGCTACAGCATAGAAGAGGCTGAAAGCCTGTTCTTGCTCCATGAAAATCAAGAGAAATATTGTTAGGGAATGATGGGAGGATACGGGGTCCTGTGTGTGTCCGAGCAGCCCTGGGGTATAACCGAGCTGATGTAGGCCATGGATTGCAGCACTTGAGTAATGGCAGAGAACTGGTGTAAGCAGGAGTGTACATGTACGTGGTAAAAGCTGGTTCTTGACATTACAGACAAGCAAAGAAAAAAAAAAAAAAGAAAAAAGAAAACTTTGTTACGAATGGCATTTTACAAATCCTGACATGTTTGATTGGCTGGACTAGACAGATAAATCATTTCAAGTCTGATTTACCATTAATTAATCTGCTTCTGTTCCACCTACACTCTGCATTCAATCCTGTTTTCTATTGCAATTTAAAAGCATGGATTCACATTACCTCAGTCAATGCAGTTTAAACCAAATGACCACTTTGCCCAATTTATTTCAGAGATGTTAGTTTTCCCCTGGGAAGGCCATTCTGCATGGTGCTGAGGCCGGGAGAGGAGGTGGGCGTGCTCCAAGCTCCTGCCTGGCACTCTGCACGGGCAGGATGGCGTTGCGACTTTGAGAGCAAATACGGTATCCCTCAGAGCACTTGACTTACCTGAGGTTTCTGTGCTGTCTGGAGTTGTCTTTGTATTTGGAAGCACACAAATCTGAATAAGGAAAACAGCCCTAGAGGGTATTTTCTTTAATATTATTTTTTATCCTGTGACTTGTTGACTGAAAGTCTATGAAGCTCAGTATACAGAAGGCATGATGAGGGGTGTCAGGATGGCACAGGAATGGCTGTTTGTGGTCCAGAGTTCCAGCCTTGCTTTCCTAAAGATGTCATGTGCCACAATAAATATTTAATCAAGTATCAGGTTTGCACAATAAAACTACGTTACTTATTTCTTGGACAACTGAGTCCTCTTTTTTTTTCACCTACTCGATATAATCAGTAGTCAAAGCTGTGTTTTGACTGGAGGTACATTTGTGAAATACGCTGAACATATGGATAACCTGTCATGTATGAGGTATTGGCTAAACAACAGTTACTTGTTATGCGCTGTATTTCTCTTTTTTTCCTTTGCAAAACTGACTGAAAGGACAAGACGGCTACTTGGCAGAAGGAAAGAAAAGATACTGCCTGCTTTTAATTCTGAAAGATGATGCGATTATCGGTACGCTCCTTCTCAGAAAACATTTGTGAAGACAGGTTATTGAAAAGGCAGCTGTTATGGTCTCTCATGTTGCTGTAGTCGCCTAATAATATTTTGGCAAAAATTCTGTCTGATGAAAATCAGCTGATGACAATTCAACAGGGGATGCAGGAACAGCATCTCCCATCCCATGTAAAAGCAGTATCTCCAGCACTTCAAGTATGTATTTAGGTGCCCAAATCCTGTTGAAATTCAAGCATGATGGAAAATTTTTTATCTTTATGGATCTAAATTCACAAAATAAAAAAATCATTCGTGCCTGTCTAGAGCTAGTTCATTCCTGAATATTTATTACTTATAAAATTAGTTTTCTTCCTACCCCCTCACTCCTTCAGGCAACATCTCCTGATGGGGGCTTGTTACAGGCAGGATGATGGAAATTTGTTCTGCTATTGCTTCTGTTGTGATTTTTCTCCGAGAAAAGACTTTGTTTGTGAGTAACATCCAAGGAACAGCAATGACATAAGATGTTTCTTATAGAAAAGATGGCACAGTGGGCTCAAAAATCCTATCACTCTGATTTTTATCTTATCATGCAAAGGTAAGGTGGTTTACAGTGAGTACAATATAATGTTAATTTAAGTGAGAAAACAAGCTTTTTCAGTAATGTCAGCCACTTTAATGTTAATATTGCATTGTCTTCCATTTATTTTACATTAACTGTTGTTTTTTTTCTTTAAGACCTGATTCTTCCTTACCTGGACTCAGCTTTAGTGGGATAGTGATCTTCATATTTTTGTCTTTAATAGGAAAATCTATCAAACTCTTTCAGCATTACAGAAAAATGGGACAATCTTTTTCTCCCCCCCACCTTGCAAATGCTCAAAAACTTCCCACTTAGGAAAAGCTGTAATGTCCCATTTTTAACTTGAGAGTTCTTTCTGACCCAAAAAAACCCTGTGAGAGCAAACAAATACTCACCACAGCCATGAGATATCAGCAAGTTCATTGCAGTCATTGGAGCAGTGAGTTTAACTTGGGAAGACAAGCTGTGGGACTCAATTGTTCTTCAGTAAGGTGGAAGGAGGAAAATTATAATGTGCAGTGAATTGGAGAAGACATATTGTGGCTTGCCCTGTGACGGATGTCTGCCTCTATGGCATAAAATCTTGCTCTGTACTCCAAGAAATGTCGTTTAAAATGTAGAATGAGTGCACAGCAGGAATAATAAAATTGTCTGAGCATGTGAATTTTAAGCACTAGACGTGATACAGAAACAGGAATATTTTTTCTGACAGAAACTGGTGACTAATGCAGATTTCTTCCTTAAAGATGTTTGCTTCAGCTGGACATTAATCTCTTGGCAGAAATTTCTGAAAAAATTAGATATTTCTCAGTAAAAATTTGGAAGAAATGAAATGTTTTACCTCGCTAACAAAATGGAATTGACAGCCTTCAGAGGTGGCAAAGTCTCATTTGCAGTAGAACTAGAGCAACCTAACAATTTTCTTGTTTATGTATATAAATAAGTATATATATTTCCTATTACTGTGATAATAGCCTTATACTAAGCCAAATGTGGTTATAAATTATTCCTAGCATCTTGTTCGAGTAGTATGTCTAGGCAAGTATGCCCCTCCTCCCCATCTGTTTCACTGATATTTTTCTCTGAAATCCTAAAAGGTGAAAACATTTAAGTTAAATAGTCACACAGCTCTAATTGAGAACCTGCGGGTAGCTCTGTGTGTCACTTCTTCCATCACAAATCATGTCAGCTACTGAGGAAGTACTCGAGTACAGCTTATATTTCATAATGACTTACATGTTCTTTTTAACTTGCATCCTTTTCCCTAACCTTCTCTTCTACTTCAGAGCTCTTGATGAGAAGGACTTTGCAACCGTAAACAATATTTTTCTAATAGACTGTCTGGAGAAAGGTTTTTCTTTGGTGCTCTTGACTCAGTCTGGTGCTTTGTTCTTTTTCTAGCTTGCACAGACAAAGAACTGAGGAATCTCGCTTCGCGACTAAAAGACTGGTTTGGTGCTCTTCACGAGGACGCAAATCGTGTCATCAAACCAACAAGCTCGGAGACGGCACAAGGCAGTAAGAAAACACCCTACCCATTGAACGCTGAGTGTTGTAGGCAGCTTCCCGGCCTGAGAGAGCATTCAGCTGAGCACAGCTGTTAGTGCCACAGTCTCATGTCAAGCCCGTGCCAGCAAGCAGGTACGCAGGAGACCTGATCCTGCAAATAAATAGCTGCAGCATTTCCTAAAGGAGCTGCAGTCATTCTGTACTCTCTCTGGCCCCAACTGCTCTAAAAACTGGCAGTCAGAGACAGAGAGACCTTTACAAGTTAATCAGGCAAATAGCTGTGTCTGAAGGCCATGGAGGTCACATCTATACTAGTAAATAAAACTGCTCAGGGCCTTTTCTCAAGCCCTGAGGTTAACTAGCGTGGCATAGTTCATGTCTGTACACTTAAACTCCACAACCCTCCAAATCAGCATGGCTGCAACCAAATCGCTTCTTGGGGATGGACCGTGGCATATGCTTACCCCACGGTTTATGGCCAAGCGTTTTCTGACCCAGTGTCAGTGGCATGAGCCAAAAACATGGCATACAAGCATAGGGAAAATTATGCCAGTGTTGGAAAAGACTCACTTCGATTTTATTTTACAATTTCCTGCTAACACCTTGTATAAGAGCATGAATAATAGAAACATCCACATCGCAGCCACGGAGCTGGAATAGTTAAATGGTGTGGAAAGCTGGAATCTGTTGTGTCCCAGGTATTTAATAACACCATCGTTGCTTCCTTTGATGCTTTTTTTTTTTAAGAAAGGAAGAAAATGAACAGTTTAGAGGACATTTACTCTCTGTGGGTTAAGCCAACATGACTGATTTTGATGTCATTTACCCACCAGGGAGGGGAAAGATTCAGATAACAGCATCAAAAGAGGTCATGTTCATCAGAGAGCAGATGCGAATTTATTTTCTGTAAGGACTCATTAATCCTTTTAAGTATTATGTCCCCAAACACGTGGGCCCTTGGGCTGCAAAGTAGGATGCACAAGTTTTATCTAGGTGTGTGGCTCACCTTGACTTCACTGCCCCGATTCTCTGGCACAAGCTGTCTAAAGCCAGGGTCCACACACACAGAATTTAAAGGGTTCACTCAACTGCCCCCTTTTACGGCTTTTTTGACCCAAGTGCCTAGTTTCCCTGTAGTCCGAGACTGGAGAGGCGAAAGGTGCAGTACAGCAGACCCAGCACGTCAGGATGGGCATTTAACTGGTGGTCCGTGTCTCCACAGCCACTCTTCTTCTGTGCTCCTTCTGAGCTTGTGTAGCAATAGATTGCTTCTTCCTAAAGAGACAGAATATACCACAGGCTACATTGTTCAAAACTGTGGTCAAACCGTATTAATGCCAAGTAATTGTATCTTAAAACTATGTGGTGAAACAAGCCACGTTCTGGGTAAATGATCTTTTTCATATGTCCCTTACGTTCCATAGTATTTACACCAAAGTCAGTATCTTTAAAACCATATGTCCTACTTATTTCTTAAACGGTACTCCAAAAAAGGGTATTATCATGCAGGGGAAGCCGAAGCGTAGTGCAAAAAGACAACTGGATGTACAGCTAATCGTGGTTCAAGATGTGAATTCATTTCAGACCCCATAACAGAAAACACCAGAGACTTAAAACTTTGTCTGAAGTCCTTTAGGCCCAGAACCACATGAAATCTCCTTTTATCAGATTGTCAAAAGGATCTTTTTCATGCAGATGGCCTGTGAGCTGCTCATGAGGACCTTACCAAAGGCCAAAGACCAAATTCATTCCTAAAGGTGTTGGGTCTTTTTTTTTTTGCTGAAGCAATTTCAGTGAGAAAAACATTCCTACTAATTCTGCAGTATTTTCTCTGATTCACAGAGGAGCTGTTATCTTTTTTTAGTTTAGTTTGGTTCCTGGCAGCTTTTATATGAAAGGCTGCCTTGATGATCTTAAACACTTGATCTCAACAATGTTCATTTTTAGACTGTTGACTTAGTTTGGCACATTTTTTTATTTTCTTATAGGTCAGTTAAAAAGAGAGAAGCTTTATGAGTTAAGATGCCTAAATCTTTTTTGAATGCCACAAAACTTGGGCTTGTTTTTCTTTTTAACAGTTTGCAACAGTATTCATGAATTAATCTGCATGTGCCAAATTCTGCAGCTCCATTTCTCTCTGGTAGCACTGAAAATACGCACAGAATAAGGACAGCAGTATTTGGCTTCCTCTAACTTCAAACGTTTGTAAAAATGAAAGACATCTTAAACAGGGCTCAGAATCCAAAGCAAAGTTCACATACCCAAGCTGAAAAAAAGAATTTGTGTGACTCCTGGCAAACAGGACACATGCAGCTCTGGAAATATGCTCTGATGTACACGTTGCCCTTTTTTATTGCTCTGCATGTGTTGCCCTCCTCACCAGGCTGATCACTTCATTAAACTGAACTGGTTTGGTTATGCCTGTAGAGTTTTAAAAGGTTTGCACATCCTCAAAGTAATCCATTTTGGGTATGCCCCTGTGGCAGTAAAAGGAACAGATGGTAGGATGCGATGACTACGATGCCTCGGACACATCAGCTGTCTAGAGAAGGTATTCCAGCAGAGATTTCTTTATGCTACATTAAATTTTCAAGATGTTACTGTGAGTGTAAATAAGCTTTTTGAGTGTATCAAGTTCACCCCCAGGTGAAGAAAAAAGTACGCCTTTTTTTTTTTTAACTCTCTTGAAAGGAAAAGGATGAGGGCAAGTCATTGTGTTTGAAATCTCAAACCCTCATTCGATGAGCTATCTGCTAGATGCCAGCAAGGCACCATAGGCCAGGAACTTTGTCTTCTGCAGACTTTGTACAATTGAAAATCCCCTCAATAAATAATATAAGCAACTCAGGGACATGCTTTGACATAAGGAAATAATAAAACTAATTAGGTAGTAAGATCAGATTCAAACTGCTCCTGAGCCTGTTGATAATTCATAACATTCCCGTGTTGTATCTAGATAGTCTCTTTGGTTGGAGTGGGAGTTGTTTTTCTTTTACTAGAGATCTATGCAATATAAAGGATTTTTTCTGGGGAACATTTCTTCTCCTCCTTCCTTTATTCTAAGTGATGGGGGAAATTAGGTTAATTATTCCCCTGTTAATTTAATTGTAGTATACTTTAATAAAATAAAACTGGCTCATGTAAGTCAACTCTTGAAGGGGGAAAAATAATTTTATGTGCCAGAAGGTGTGTTTATTTTTAATTAGGATTTTCACTTAAAGACTTTTTTTCATTTAATTCCATTTTAATTCAGAGGAGGTGGAGCGTTTTACGTATTAATGGGATATGAGTCTTTTACATGTAGGTCACCGGTTTGATTTCCTTCCAGATCTGTAGCGAAGGAAAGTTGTTAGGATGCTGAGCAGCTGTCAGTCAGGGTGAGAAACATGATGGTCTCAATCCAGGTCCTTGTGAGCAGGTGTCCAAATGAGAGCAACCACCACCACAACTGACATTAATTGGCATCGGTGCTGGCGGCTTTTGCCAAGGAGCCAAGAGCAGGAGAGATACGGAGCCTGCACCGTTCTCTTGCTTCTCACCATAGGCACTGCAGCACTGAGCTGATGCACAGAAGGATGCAGAAAAGTTCTCTCTGAGGTTACTGATATTCCAGGTCTGTTGTGCTAGAAGTCCAGCCTATTAACCAAGCACTTAATTCATTACAGAAC
Organism: Sagittarius serpentarius; assembly: GCA_034782735.1. Classification (NCBI taxonomy): domain Eukaryota; kingdom Metazoa; phylum Chordata; class Aves; order Accipitriformes; family Sagittariidae; genus Sagittarius; species Sagittarius serpentarius. The sequence continues at coordinate 16,887,840 of JAVKLA010000042.1, read as the reverse complement.
TACAGTGTATGGTTTATTTCATCCAGCGTATTGCATCCTATTTATAAGCAAGTATATCCAAAGACTCTAAAAAGGAGTTAATTCATTCAACATCACTTGGCCTCACCGAGTTGATGGGAGCACAGTGACCTCCCAGTGAAGGTAAGTGAGCTCCAAGAACCATTTTGCATCAGCTGCCCCAGTTACACAGTGAGTCGGAGCCTGCGTTGCACACTCAGGGCACACTTTGCTTTCATTCCTGTTTCTGGGTGCTGAGAGCATCCAGGATGGCTGGTTTTGGACTGCAGCTGCAATGTTGCGCAAGGTGATTTACAAGCAGTAGCTTTTACCAGGAGACAATACGCAGTGGAGGTAGATACTACTATTCACCTTCAACCACATATTGAGGGACAGCTAAAGAATTAACCTTTTCTCTGATAATAACCATCTAGCTAAGGGCTTTCCGTCACAGCTACCACTGTAATATTTAAAGACTTCCAGACCACACTGTCTAATAATCCAGCACTGACTGCTTAATAATACAGCCTCTTAATAAACCTAATCTGGAACTCTGGTCACAACAGTGAAAGCTGCCTTGTTTATAAGAAATTACAATCAAAAACTGTTCGACTAATTTAATCAACTGTCTTCGTAAGTGAGCTTTCATGATCGTATCTTGCATCCAAGCCCTGATGGTATTGTCACAGAGCAGCTTCGTATTCACATCAGTCACTCTCTTGTGATCTGCTCAGACAGATCCATGCTGAGGGCACACTGCTGTTGTATCCCTGAATGCACATTGTACACACAGATAAAGACCTCCCAGCAGGGAGGAAAGCAAGACTCAGAAATAATCCACAGACACTGTCAGAGGCAAGTTCATGCCAGGATCTCCTCCTCCCTGCGTTGATCCTTGACAGTTAGGAGGTGACCTTTAGAGACCCACAGGGCTGAGCAACACGTGCCGTACTCAACTGGTTGTACAACAGACCTTGTAGTTATTCACCTTAGCAGCAGTAAGTGCCGTGACAGGGTGTAAAGACCATCAGCAGAGAGGGGATCTGACCAGGAAAAGAGCAGCCAATGGAACTGAACTGCTTTGCCCCTGGAAGCTGTTAAACTGGGATAGCTGAAGCATGTACTGATCCCAGCTCTGCCATGCAATTGAACTATGTACCCCTGCCTGTTTTGACTACTTTTAACCTGCCCTGTGCTAGGGAATCAGGCACAGCATACACCCGCACGAGGCAGGACTATGTGCCCTGCTCCTCGGTGCTTTGTAAAGGCAAAGTCAAGGATTCTTAAATCCTTTCACTCAGCAAGAGATTGCATAGTGACCAAATCCTGCTTGCCTTCTTCAGATGAATGAAATAATTGAAGTCAATAGCCCTAATTGCTTCAGCAAGGCAAGCAGCCTTCCTCACTACATCTATTCGCGTGGCCTTTTTCTTTTTCACTGTGCTCAAACTTGATTAGATAATGTTAGAGGAGATAACAGCACAAAAATGTGATGAAATGTTCAGCATGATTTCTCTCTTCCCTGCCTGAGCTGACTCTAGCCCTGAGGAAATGGTGTTACCTTTTTCCTTTCTTAGGGAAACCTGTATTATGAATGACATAAACCTTCCCATTAGTTAACCCTTCTGATTGTTCCTCCATGTCACTGACAACCTTGAGCTGCAGTTGCGTACAAAAAGCACAGCTTCCAGCATAAAGCACTGCCCTCCTTCGGATTAATACTTAAAATAGCAGGTAGGCTGCAGAGCTTGGACAAACTGTCAGCATGATTCCAGCAACATCTCAGGTTTCACTTTAACAAAGCAGCATCGTGAAATGGGACTTGACACGTACAGCAAATAAGGCTAGGCTTGACCTCTTTCAATGAAAGATGCAGCAAAAGGAAAAAGCCCATCAGGGTTCTCCACGTGGCCCGTCGCAGAACGAACAGTGCACAGGCAGGTGATCGCACACAGCTGAAGCAGCGTGAGCGCGAGGTGCCCAGGGTGCATGGTTCAGGCACCCTCTGTGCCTGTAAATCTCCAGCCAACGTACGCACGTTTCCGAGTCCTCGTTGAAACCAATGTCCTTATTATGGGATTTATTAGCTCTGCATTACAAATACACTTTCTTGCATTATAGATAACATGGAAATTAGTCCATGTTTGTACCAAGCATTGAAAAATACAGTGACAATATGCATTTATAATGCCCTGTCTTGTTTGTGAAAAAGGCAGTGCTACTGTCTTTATGAAGACTGCAGAATACTGGAACATATATCTCATATAGATTGTGGGTAGCTATATGCATGACTTGGTCTTTCTGTGATAACCACTGCTGCTGCTGGGCTATTAAAATGAATGATGATGATAGTTTCCAAAGCGCTGGAAGAGCAGCATCCTGTATTGCTGCACAATGCCGGAGGCCGCAAGAAGGAGTGGTGCTGGTATGGCATGCAAGAGCACGTGCAGCTCTCTGGAGCTGCCAGCTGAAGCAGTGCCATTCTTCAGAGTGCTGCAAGCCAAAGAGACGCTTCGTCCCTTCTCTCCCCCTGCCTCCCCCAGGCAGCTCGCAGTCCGGATCAAAGCATTTTGTTGTCCGCCACAGAAGGCAGGGCTTTGAAGGGTGAAAAGTTAGGATGAGCGGTGGAAGGTGAGAGCACAGGAGGAAAGAATTTGATCAGGGAACTAGAAATGGATCTGGGAAACAGGGTTTAGATCGCACTCAGACTCAGTCTAGTTTGAAAACACAGTGGATGCAGCCTTTTCTCATCACATTTCAGTTTCTTGGAACAAGGCCAACCCACTTGGACCAAGGACAGGAGAAAAAATATGCGAGAGTTTCTGGAGTAGAAATAACTTTGAATTACAGTAATCAGCTATGAATCTCAGCCCTTCCCACCCCACAGCTCCTACAGCGTGTGAGTAGTGCTCTAGTCTGTAGCTGTGCTTGGGTTTTAAGCTTTGCGCAATCAGTTCAGTCTTAGAATTTTATTCTGCTTTGGGCAAGTTCGGTTAGTGTTCAGAGACCAGCAAAAAAAATTTAACAAGGCTTCAGCTTAGCAATGATTCCTGTGTGGTGAGAGTGCTGGGGTTCAGCTGGGGATATTTGCCTGTCTTCTTACAGGGTTTGACACCAGCATACTACCGATTTGTAAGGATTCCTTAGGCTGGATGTTCAACAAACTTGACATGAACTATGACCTGCTGCTGGATCCCTCGGAGATCAGTGCCATTTATCTGGATAAGTATGAGCCGTGCGTCAAGCCTCTCTTCAACTCTTGCGACTCCTTCAAAGATGGAAAGCTTTCAAACAACGAGTGGTGCTACTGCTTCCAGAAGCCAGGCGGTGAGTTGTGCAATTTGCAGTACAAAGAGAAGTTGTTTGGGTCTCCCTGTGTTTCAGGTTTGATTGACCTGCTTATAGAGGTAGTTTGGTAATTGGCAGGCAGCTGCCTTAAAAGCTCCTTTCTCCAGCACTGGTGTGAAAGGGCATTGCGTAACAATGTTTAATGTGGCAGAGGAACTACATTAACATCCCTTGATCGTTAAAACAAGCAAAGAAGTAGTAAGTGCCAGTGCACACAGTCTAGAAATAAGCTCTGTTGCTGATAGAAAGCTCAAGAACTTACTCTTTTATTAATGCAGAAATTAGTCAATTAGCAAATCATAAATAAGAGAGCTGGCATTGTGTCACTTTGGTGAAAAGAGAGGAAAAACGGTTTAACAATGAAAATGGCCCCCAAACACTATTCTCAACTAGTGTGTTGCTTTTTTTTTTTTTTTTTTAATTAGTGGAGCTAATGACATAAATTTGTTTTGCAGTACAGTACCAGCATATGGGCTTCCTTCGTTCCCAGGTGTACAGTAGTCTACATTTCATGTCAGTAGTGAAGCCAGTCATTACAGAGTCTGTCCCGTACCATCTGGAAACTGATTCTCATCCATTATATTTTAGGTCTTCCTTGCCAGAATGAAATGAATAGAATTCAAAAGCTAAGTAGAGGGAAGAGTCTGTTGGGTAAGTTTGATTACTTGCTATTCATTTACTCAACTAATTAAAGCTTCTGTGATTATTGTAACTTTATATGCAGTAATGGTTTTTCAATTAGAGACTAATGTTTTGAGTCGGGAATATGCACCACGGAGTGTAGGCCTGACACTACGAAATTAAACAAATAATGAGATAGCAACATACAGAACAGGTGTCAGCGTGGCAACGGGTTCAGAACTAATTTACAGCTCTCCAGAAATGCAAAGCCTTGTCTGCACAGAGCTTAGTACTGCCTTCATCACCTCGTAGGTCAGAATAAGTACAGAGGCTGCTTGATACTCAAGCCTCCCATTTTCTGAAGGTGCCACAGTGCATAGCCAGTGGGTTCAGGTCTTCTTCCAGTTACGGTGCAATGCACGCATTCCTTGGGGTTTGGTTTTGCCTAATCACCCTTAAAAACACTTCAATATATTCCTTGTATATGAAAACAGGAATTCATTTCATCTCACCTCATTTTAGGCAGCCCTGCAGGATGCTCTGTGCTGTAAAATGTGATAATGCCTTCCCCTCTCTCTACTGACTATTGGGAGCCTGAATTGATTCATAACTTATACTGCTCTGATGCATATCTAAAATTAGGTGGAATATATCCCCATACAGCATTTTCCCATTTAATTGCTAAAAAATAAGGTTGTTTAACTGAGTAAATTTAAGGTAACTAATTCCATACCCTAAAATAACAGAGCGTTCTGTAGCCTAGCGTTTATGTGGTGGTATTTTGTTGAAACTTCTGCCCTAGTACATTTGTGTACACAAAGCCAAATCATGCGAGGCACACCAGTACAGACTAAAGTCTCTGTTTACAGAAAGCACTGCATGTCAGCCTTGGAGAGTCTGGCTACCTCAGACCCAGGTTGTCAGGCCCATCATCGAGAACCCGTGTCAGGTTCTTACGGCATCACTGGCTGCAGCACAGAGCATGCATGTGGGCTCTGCTGCAGTGCTGCTCAGATTGCAATCTGCTTCTCAGGTTGCTCTCAGATTTTAGTCTGATTAGCAGACCCTGCAAACAGAGCTTCTGCAAAGCTCATCTTTGCCAAAGCCTGCCATGCCCAGATGCCACTGCCATTTGGACTCAAGGCTCAGGTACCGTATGAACAATCCCCACCTGGATTTGTTGGTTTAAACTAAGGATAAACATTCCCAAAGGCCACAGGGACTATGACTTCGTTCCATCATCCTTTCATAGCAAGTTCACATAAAGACTAAGATGTTGCAGAGTTACAGCTCCTGCTGTTCATAGCTGTGGGAGCGAAGGGAGGATTGATTGCTCCGTTGTATGTATGCTCCATTCAGGAAATATTTTGCATTTGTGTTCGAATGCATGTTGTGGCAGAGGAAGTCGCGGTGTTCTCTGTCTCATGGGTGTCATGATTTTCAAAGCCACCTAAAAGAATAAGAAGCCCAGTTCCTAATAGATAGCTCTGGCTATCCTGTATTTATTTTATGCTTTGCTGTTATTTGCTATATGCAATAAATGTCATCTAGGTTGAAACATAAGTGGTTTGTTCCAGTGTGTGGGGAAAAATGATGGCTGTATTGCAGGTAGTACAACATGCAGGCAGTTGTAGCATGTCACTGGGATCTGATCACAATAGCAGGAGTAAAATGACAAAGTAAAAGCACTAAGAATGGTCCCTTACCACAAATAACTTCTAGTCAACTGTATTAAAAAAAGTGAAGGATGAAAGTGGCTAAGCTCAACAAATCAAGCTGTGTCAGGCATAGGTTGTTCCACAAGCTAGAAAATTACAATATAGAGAGGAACTCTTTGCTTCACCTACCTTGAAAGTCTGCCTGCATAATGGCACCTGTCTGTGAGATTTTAATCTGATCTCACAGCTATTTACACAGTGGAAAACATTGTCTTTTCTCTTCACTGACTGAAAAATCATGCAAATGGAAACCAAAACACACACGTGACAAAAAACATGCTTGTAGCAACAATAAAGAGTGAAAAGAAAGATGAATATTTTCAGAGAAACTAGCCTTTAATTATTCTCTTTCCTCCTCTGTCCCTGACATAGAGCACAGCATTTATAGTCTGGGCAGTAAGCATGAAGAAGTTTTCTGTTAACTTGTATCCATTGATAAAAAATGATGACTTTTGATATTTTGTTCTCTATATATTTTTCAAAACACATGACAGTTGCAACAAAGTACTTCAAAGCCATTGCCATTAGAAATGTTGAATTTGGAGGCTTTCAAATAGCGTCTAGCATCCCAGGGGACTGAATTAAAAAGTAAACAGCACTATTCATCTTTTCCTACCAGATTTATCTAGAGTACAATTAACTGCAGAGAGTGTACTTTTAGAACATACAACTGTGCAGCCTGATAATGCTTCTCCCACATCACTAAGGTAATAAATTTCTGCTCCCATCACTATTTTCTTCTGTATCAGCCCTGTGAATTCAGCTAATATAATAGCTACTACAAGGAGCTTTGTGCTGGCTAGCACTTAATTCTGTCAGGCTTTTACCTGTGTGCTTCACTATCTTTAGCATATAATTACTCTCCCCATGTCCTCTGAGGAAGGGGAGTATTATATAGATAAGGAAATGATGCAAAAAAAAAAGAAAAAAAAAAGATATAGGTCTGGATCCATAAAGAGGATATAGATGCCACAGTGCTGTTCAAGTTTGCATGGAATAATTACATACTCCATGTGCGAAAGAGAGATGGGGGAAGCAGGATTCACTAGCCTGAGGCAGTTCAGTGGGGAGTGACTAACATTTTGTAGTGCTTAATAGTAAAGCTAGTCCACCAGCGATCTGCTCCACACTTGGGGGGGAGCATCGTCTGTGCAAGAACCTCTGAAGAGGAAACCTCCTTTCTCCTTCCAAAGTCTGCAGGTGGTCTCTGATGCCAAACCAAATTATGGGGTGAAAAAGTCCCACTAAATGGGCTGTCTGGATGCCATGCTCCAGAATAGCAGAGCTTGTAACCAGAGGTTATTTCTAATGAACACAGGGGCTGATTTATGTAGGATTTACAGGACAAATCATCACGCTGTGCAACACTTGCTCCCAGTGACTCTATCCTCACCAGATTATCACCTGCACGTGACACATTGGAGAGGATGTGCTGTAATCTTCCCTCTGATGGCTTGGCAAATACTGTGACATTAGTATGCGTAGCTAAATATTTAAAGCTCCAGTGTTATATACAAATTGGCACAAATTTCCCATGCAGAAGGAAAAGTACCTTCTACTCTTCACTGTGACCTAAAGTGTGAATCCTTTCCACACACAGTTATGTTGGCAGTAAGCCTGGGCCATAATTTATTTTTAAATCTATGGCGTTTACAGGCAGTGTGGAACATTTTAATACCTTACAAAAAACACAGTGAAACTATACAAAAAGGAATGTTTCAAAGAAGGGAAAGGTTGCATTGCCCAAGGAAAAGAGAAAGCATGAGGCAGTTTAAAATGCAGACGCCATTCCCTGCTCAGGGGAGGTGCCACTGAGGTTTCCCCTTTGGTTCTTCCCTGGAGCCGGATGCTCATCTGATGCAACAGGGGAAGCTCTAGTGGCACAGGTACGGCTGTGCTGATTTACACCAGCTCAAAATCAGCACCTGAGCACTTTTCCCAAGGTAGTGTATAGTCTGATAAACACCTGGAGTGCTTAAGAGAGAGAGGACATGAGCATAAATATGAAAAAAAAAAAAAAATCTCAATCAGTATTGAAATAAAAGATTGAACAGTGAGCAAAAACCTGCAAAAGCGAATACATGTACATGGTTATTAGAACCATTTTTTTTTTTTATAAATAGTGAAAATGAATCTTTGGTAGTCATCAGTATCCTTACATTTGTACATGAACATAATGGTGGTACCTGTAAGCAAACCTGCTATAAGATCATGCTTTGAAGTTATTTAAAATACTTCACTAATGGATGTGAAGTGATCCAGACTGATCCAATATACAAAGATTTCTGTAGATGTTCAAAGATTCCTGTTCTAATCTTCCACACCTACCTTAGCGGCTCTCAAACATTAGACAAGATCTGCAGCGCAATGAGGTTGGAAATTCAAGGATTCACTTTATATAGATGTGAGAGAGAGAGAGAGAGAGAGAGAGAGACTGACTGACTGACTGACTGACTTCCACTTTTATGTCTTTTAAATAGGAAATTTCATGACATTTGAGCAGCACCTTGTCATTCATTTTTTTCTGTGAGAAATGTAGTGGACATAGCCCCTTTGACACATGAACTGTCTGAAGAGATGCTATACACATGGAACTAGTTAAGAAACTTACCGCGTGACCAGTAAATCACTGGCATCTGTGACAAAGGAGAAAAATACTTTCTCAAAAATTATTTGAGACGAGAAATTCGGGGGCAAGGGTGGGTTTCTGCCATGTTTCAAATTGCAGCAATTGGCAAAGAAGGGAAAATGACTGTACTGACCTCCCCTGGGAATAAAGCTAACTCATCTTGAAGGACAAGAGGGCTTTTCATATTGAAGTACATTTGCTGTATATCTGCTGAAAATGGCGGGAACAATAAAACAGGTTTCTCCTCAGAGCTTCCTTGTCTGCAGAAGCCAGAATGAACCACATTCTACAAAGCTGAACTGTATTGGTTTTACTGTGAGACAAAACTTGGGCTTCAAATCCAAAGACTTACTGACTTCAAATCCTGTTGTCCCACTCTGTAAAGCTTAAGCATTACTTCTCCTTTTACACGTGGGACTCTCAGTAAGTAAGTCGGAAGTTGTGCTTGAGATTAGTATGAATAGCGAGCAGATGGCAAATACCTTCCAGGGATAATTACAGTGTTGTGGAAAGACTTATATGATAAACACTGAAGGAGTGCAAATGGAAGGGAAATGCAGAATTAATGAAGTTGGGGTAATAATCCAGTTGGGAAGAAAAGTTTAAAACCAGGAGTTAAATCTGAAAGGGGCTCTGTGGGAATATTAATCGTTCAGGGACAGACTGAACCTATCTCTAGTACCATATGCCATCACCCTCCATGTGCTATATATGCACAAACATTTATGCACTGTGCAGTGACCAGGGCGGCCAAAAATAGTTAATCATATTTAATTTCTGCTCCCTTTTAGGTACCAGATAATCACATGTATTTTCTTGCCAATGTTGTAAAGATCTTTCTTCCTGTAAAGAAGCGACACGTTCGTAACACTGTATGTACCTGCTTGCTCCTACAGAGGCTTGCATTACTGATTATACCTTATATTTTATTCAGGTGCTTTCATCCCACGGTGCAATGAAGAAGGTTATTACAAAGCCACTCAGTGCCATGGCAGCACAGGGCAGTGCTGGTGTGTTGATAAGTATGGGAATGAGATAGCTGGCTCAAGAAAGCAAGGGACGGTTAGTTGTGGTGAGTAATGATGTGCTTTCCTCAGACAACAAAGGAATTAACGCTGTTGTAAGCCCTGCCATTGCTGTACGATGGAGTACGATAACAAATGTGACAAGAGGGAAACATGAGTACCAGTGTTCAAAGTGCTCCTGTATTTTCCTATTCAGACTGCAAATGTGGCCCTTATATACGTATTGGTCCTTTGGACTGGGGGGGTGCAGCAGAAGTCAGTAGGCAGTAACCGCTGATAAGAAGGTATTTTTGCTACCAGGCTGGAAAATGTAATTATTATTAAAATTCAGGCTATGGGATTGCTATGCATGGTTGTTAAATATATTGTTCTATATACTCTGGAACGCACATTTACTGGGACTTCATGAATAGTGTCTTTCCAGACAAAGGCAGGCCTAAATGAGTAAAATTTTATAAATTAACAACCAAGCCCAATAAAATTGCTGACAGCACAATATTATATAAATATGTGAAATCACCAAATAGCTGTTATACCTAGGCAAGCAAGATTTCAGCCGTATTCCTTCAGAGTGCTTCAGTGATGGTTCTGGATGCAGCTTTCTTCTGCGAGAAGGAACAGGAAAGGCAGAGACCTAGAAGGTCTGAGATGCCCAGAGTTACATCACAGATGTTAAGCTCAACAGCTACATTTGCAGAGCATGGTTTATGCACTCAGATAAAATCAATTTGTGGAATATTTTTACTGGTTTCCAGAGTTGTGATGGGATGAAAGTAAAGGATTTACAAACAAATAATGCTTTTCTGGCCTGCATGCGTGTGAACTGAGACTCTCCAGTCAAGTCTCTAGGAGGAGGGCGATGCATAGTTTTTCACGCAAATAAATTTTTCAAAGAAGTAAACTAATATATATTTATCCCAGTTCAGAATGAAAATTGAAATTTAGAGGTTGTTTCTTGAGTAGCTGAATGAACGAATTTAAAAAGTAACATTGCAAATGACAGTGGCATGAATGAGAAGGGTAGTGATGATCGAGGGATGTGGTGTCATGCAAGGGAATGACCTTTCCTGATCACCTGTTTCAGAAGAAGAGCAAGAAACCTCAGGGGATTTTGGCAGCGGCGGATCTGTTGTATTGTTGGATGATTTGGAAGAGGAACCTGAAGCAGCAAAAAAAGACAAAGAAGGGAAACTGAAGATTCATGTAAGAGCAGCTAATGAAGATGATGAAGATGAAGATGATGATAAGGATGATGAAATTGGTTATATATGGTAGTGCCCATCATAATGAGGACTCACGTTTTGCACAATATTGCAAGTCACATCATATCTCTGCAATCGTATCTCAGAGTACCTGGCACAAATATTCCCTCTCTACTGAGTTTAATTTTGTATAGTCCATTTAATTTGGAAGACGGCTCTTTTTTTCCAGCAAGGACTGTTTGGAATACAGCTTTTGTTCAGTTGGTTTGGGGGATTTTTGTTCTATCCACAGGGGCAATGAGTTTTGTTTCAAAAACATTTCATGTCTTAATCCTCACTTGCACAGCTTATGAAGTATATCCTGTGAAAGAAGAATCGCAGAAGGGGCTCAGCAAACCAATACAAGGCTTAGAAGCCCTTCTCCTGTTAGAGAATTTGTGTCATAAATTGTTATTTGGGTCATATCAGAAACAGTTATTTTTCTTTCATGAAGAAGGAAAAGTAGGTGCCTCATTTTCTAGTCCATATTCGTTATGTTCCAGTAAAGAGTAAGTCTCTTTGGATAGTGACTTCTGGCTGCTCAGCACCAGGGGTTTAATCCAGAAATAAACCCACTGGTGGGTTTTTCTCTTCCTTACATTCTCCGAGAATGAGTCCAACAGGCTTAGTCCAGCCCATGCTGAAGGCAAAGCTCCCACCAGAGCTCACTGACCCGTAACTCCCTGGTTAAGGAACATGGCCTTGATCTTAAGAGCTGCTGAGAGCCTGCAGCTATCATGGACCAAGCCCTACAGGCAGGGAACAGAGTCCATCTGCCTTTCAGAGTGTTTAAGGGAAGAGTGTTTCGTGAATTTGTAGCATCATAACCACGTCCATAGCTGTTCCGTGGCTTCTGTCTGAACTCGTTCGCACTGAGTTGCACTAACACCGCACAGGCAGCCTCTGCTTCCTGCTCACACCCTATAGATCTGCCTGTTCTTCATTTACTCTTAGCAGTGCCTCAGTCCAAAGTTATAAAGCTGTCAAAGACACTAACCATCAAAAGTAATAAGCTGTCGTTTCTTTAATTTAAATAATATTTATTTGGCCTGTTTAAAAAAAAAAAAGCAGCTTCAGGTGGTCCTGTTTCAAAAGCATAACCCCTTTGCTCAGTGTGACAAGCTGCACACTCATAATACACACACGTAAAAGAGAATAGTATTAAAATACAGTCTGTGATTCCCTCAACATCTCCCGCATATTCATAGCTCTTCAGTTGTATCACAGTGTATTGACATTAAATTATCTGCCACGTCCTCTCCCATTGCAGTTCTCTGATGCAGTAATGGCTGTGGCGACCTTTTATTATTTTTGCTGTTTTCAGAAACAGTTAAGAGGTACCTTAACCCCACGCTTGCATTAGGATGCAGATTTAAGAATCTTAGCAGTGCCTGTGACTTGTCTGTAAGTTATTTTGCAGAATGAAAAATGTTCTTGTTACACAGAAAACTAATTAGATATCTTTTTTTCCTCTGAGTTAGTGTGGGATATAGAGGTGAAGACAGTATGGCGTCAAAGCATGGCTGGCTACATATTCACTCAAAAGCAGGAAAATAGCATGCTGGTTGGCAGAAGTCAGTTTTTTAGGGATGCTGGCCCAAGGGCTGTGGTCCTCAGCCCTCTGCAAAGTCAGTGCCCGCCGCAGAGCCTGGCAGGGCTCCACAGCCCCTCTCCCCCTCTGGGTAGGAGCTCTGCTTTCAGACATGGTCAGAAGAGCAATACAGAAGAGGAACTCCTTTCAGACACCACGTGTTGTAGGGGCTCAGTTGTTTTCTCCTCTTTCATTTCCTATTTATCTAGATCAATGACCTGAGAACAAAGAGCAAGCCTGCGTAATTGTTATTAATGTAGAAGGATGTGTAAAATCGTGAAGAATTTGTTGTGTGTCGTTTCACGCCCTCGCATCCTCCCAAAAATCTGCCACCACAGTTATTTGCAAAAGGCCTGCAATCCGCCCTGCCTCAAATCCCCTTGGTTTTCCTATAGCTTTTGAAAATTTATTTAAAAATCGTTGTCCATGAGCTGCACAGCGCGCATGCACACACGCGCGCACACACACTTTTTCTACTTCCCTTTCGCAGAAAATGATGCTGACTTGCAAGAGGAACAGATACAACCAGCATTTCTCTTTCCCTAAATAGTATGATTTTGTGAGAAGCAATTAAGCGCCATCAGTAGCTTGCTTCTCAAACATCATGGCTTGTTTCCTTCTGGTATTCTATTAATTAAACCCGTACTCTCTGGGTCTAGCTCTGCTGTCCTGTGCAGGACCTGCCTAAGGCACAGAGCTGCCATTTCAGTCAGACCTAAAACAATCAGCGGAGTTGTTATGCTTATCCTCCTGACTGGACTCATTCCCCGCACACAACTAGCGTTTTCTGCCGTCCTGCGTCCCTTTGCAATGGCTTATCCTGGAACTATGCCTTACTTCAAAGGCCACAGAGTAAATCCCTTCTCCTGCCCAGCACCTCACCAGGGTAAAGCCTGTCTAACCAAGCCCTTGCAGGCAGCTCAAGGGTCCAAGGTTGCAGCCCTTCTGTGTAACATGCAAACATGCAAGAAGCTGTTAAGTAAGCCTTTAAAAGTGAATGTGGACATCTTTCACTTTACATGAGCAGATGTGCCACCAGCATCCGTTTCTCAACACCACTGATCCCCTCCTAGCTGTAATCTCTTACATGCAGCTATTCCAAATCAGAGCTGGCAGGTTTTATAGCTTTCTCTTCGACTATAAAACAATTACTGTCTCTCTCAGCGTCACCAACTCAAATATGCTGTGGGTCCCAGTCAAACGGCTCTGTGCCCAGCACAGCCAGGCGAGAGGGCAGATGCCTTGGCTGGTTTGGCTGACCTCTGGTACCGCATTTCCCTTCACCTGGAAACAAACACCCACGCAAACACACTCACCCCGGTTGAAGCCCACTGGCCTGGATTCAGAAAGACAGCCTTCACCAGTCAATCATTCAATCACCTCCTTCAGTTGTTCAGATGTTCTTCTGAATCTGGGCCAGCATTGGAAAAAAAATGCCATTTTTTTTTTATTGACTAGTTCAGTTGGGTGCGACTACAAGAGTTTAAAGAGCGTCGTGTCAAATCACAAGGTGGTGTCACAGCCTAGTCAGGAGCAGGGCAGACAGGCTCTCGTGCTTGGAAGGGCAGCTCAGACTATGGATTGCTTTAAGAGCACATTCCCAAATATTACAAAGCTATTTCGCAAAGCCCTTTTGTGAGCCAGTGGCATCCTCCAGCGGTTGGGGGATCTGCAGCCTATATATACATATGTATATACATGTGTGTCTGTATATATACATTTATACACATATACGTGTGTGCATATGTGTGCACGTGTCCAATTTGGGAAGATGCATTAAGAAAATGTTTTATTTCTTTAAAAGAAACCAGCGATTCTACCAAGAACCAGTGCTCTTCCAGATCAAGCCCCTTCCATTTGTCATGCTTTGTAAAGGATTTAATTTGCTTCCAACTTAATTTAATCCCTTTCTTCTTCTTCTTTTTTTTTTTTTTTTTTTGCAAAGCAAATCACTTCTGCATCCGGTCACTGACCTTGCAAACATTTTCTCATTGGTGAAAAATGGAATCAGAGTTGTCCCATTCTTTTTTTAGAGACAAAAACCAATTTTTATCTCCTTTTCTTTTCATATTAGAGACTATGAAATACTGTTAAGCATTGCTTTATGTTTCAAGGTGTCCTTTTAACTACTGTGGTTAAATCAAAATCTCCTTGAGTTCAGATTTCAGCACAGTTGGGCTTTTTGGGTCATTACTGGCCTTTGCTGTGAACACAAAGAATCCTTTTCCTTTTCTTTGCCTTTTTTTTTAAGCTATTCTATACTATCATTTTAAACCATTTGAAGTGTTTATTTAATATTTATTCTACAGTTTATATTGAAAATGTAAAGTTTATATTTAAAACAACACTGTTTGTTAGTGAATGCTTCTCTGCCTCTCCAGCCTAGTCTGTTAGTCTCAGTGTACATTTCTGGCATGGGAATATTTTGATATTAGGAGTTTTGTAGCATTTTTCCCCTAAAGCAGCAAATGACATAGATCTAAGGTCACCACTTGGTACAGACCACCAGATCACTCAAGCTTAGCTTCCTACATTTGTTGGCTTTTATTGCAGTCCCTTCTGTATGCCATTCAAGTTCCTTTAATACATAGACTGCTTTGTACAGTTACTATACATCAAAAAGCCCTTTCTACAGTAGGTGGGTTTTGGTCTTTTTATACTTTTCTCAATGCTGTTGATGTCCGTTACTGTTAAACGTGTAGATCGGTAAGGAGAGATCCAAATATTACGTGTTTCAGTTTGATGTCCCTACTGTAGATGGATGTAGACTATCATAGTGAGTAGAATTGCATAGTAAATTCAGAATGCTTTTTCCATAAGGAATTAAGTGGAATGTGAGCATTTTGCTATCTTTGGTTAACTGTAAATGCTTACCTGTAGTCTGAAATAGTTGCATTTTTGTCTGTCTCAATAAATTTTAATTTGTCTGCGACTTCTTATTGCCTGTCCTGAATTTTATTAAACTTTGGGGATCAAAAATAGTGCAGTACCTTGAGTCAGCATTTAATCATGCATGGAAATGGACGGTCTTTTATATTTGGGTTATACCTTATACCTCTGGTCAATGTCAGCTCTAATCTGTGAAGTTAATGTAAGGTCTCTAGAAAGCTGTATTTTAAAAGCAGAAATGAAACCAAACTGGAAGTAATAACTGTGCCAAAACCAGAACTTTCAAATTACATTAAAATTGATTTTTCAGTGAACTAGCAGGGGCTGGGGGGTGGTGGTGGTGTCCATTTTATTTCCTCCCCAGTTTGCAAATGATGTTTTTCTATCCATTTTGAAGCTATCCAGGTCAATTCTATAAACACAGCCACATCCTACAGTGGCCATTATCAACAGTATAAATGAAGACAAAATGATATTGAATACAGTTGGGGGGAAGCCTCCCTCACTTAGAAATACCTGGGTTTGCATCTCTGTTATTAAATTAGAGCTCCTCTTTAATATTATTAACTAATTTAAACAGCCAACATTATTTCAGCGCTAATTGCGGAGTTAAAAATGTAATTCCATCACCTTCCCTCTGTATGTGCAATATTAAAGTACCACATGAAAGCATGAAACATATTTTCAAACATTTGTGCAACTGTAATCTCATCAGGTATATACGTTTATAACTTGTGTGTCCGTACACCATTGACTGAGTTGTGTCACCTAGGGTCAGAACCTGCCTTAAATTTCTGTTAAATTGACTGCACTCATTAATTTATTTCTACTGTGGGTACCACACATTATGTTGCCTTACCTGGCTCTGAGAACAAATGGGTTTTCCCTTTCCAAAACCACTCTGAGACTCTTTGAAGTGTTTGATCTTTCATGTTGAAGTGATCCAGCTGTGCCAGATGTCAGATACTGTCACACTGAGGGCTGGAAGGCAAGCAAACCAAATCCAAAGCTTAAGAGCGTGTGAGTTGCAAATGAGATTTTAGCAGTTGGGAAGAGTTAGTGACTGGAAGGTTTGGGTTTTTTTAGTATCCCTTCTAGAGTCAAAATTGCAGGCATCTTGCAAGGTCTGTTGTGTATTACACATGCATAGCTATGCACACACACACCCACCCACACACACCCCCTCTTTTCTAGGTACAAGAGAGTGTGTGTCTCTGCCTGTGTCTGTGTGTGGTGACAACATGTGCATTTGTATATATAAATACATATACTGTTACGCTCACCTGCCGATCAAGTGCATGGGGACCGAAGCCCACGGTTAGCCCGGCCAGCAGCATCGCTGCCATCTCTGAGGAGGTGCTGTGCAGAAAACTGGCAGGTCCTTCTCATTGCCGCCTTCCTGCTTCGGCCACTGCTGTCTTTAGACTCTCCTGTTTTGGGATCTTCTGGGAATTCCTTCCATGCCTCATAGAAGGTTGAGCTGGTGTTTTATCACCCATACTTTGCTAATTCCTTCTGTAACAACTAGTACTGAGCTAAATGCTGTGAATTGGTACTGTGGTTTCATACATTAAAATACTCGTAGTAGATTATTATGTCCCACCTGTCATGTCCTGATAAGCTGTGCTGATTTATATTTAGTTTTTCCATGCTTCCATCCTCCATTTTGGATGAGGATCTTGGACTAATTTTCATTAACTCCCTGCCAGGGGATACAACCTTTGCTTCCCTACTGATACTGAAGCGTGGCTGTGGCTGAAATGTTGCCCCAGCAATGGCAAAAGGTCAGTTTGGGCTTAAGGTAAAACGATCACCAGGGATGGCTCTTACCTGGAGGACAGTGGAGTCCATCTGCACCCAAACGTTTACTTCGCATCCTCAGTAAAATCTGCCAGAGCAGGCAGTACCGCACTGGGGGGGGGGGGGGGGCTGATACCTCAGCATGGAAAGGGGCACACGTGACAATGTTACAAGATTAACCATTTATATTAGCCTTTCTTCTCCTGTTTTCCAATATATAAATATTTTCCTTATCTTACTGATATTATTCTGCTAACAACTATACTCTTCTCTTGGCTTGTTCCGTGAAACCTCGCCTGTGAGATGCATGCATACAGTTACACACACACACAGAGTCTGTTATTTTTCTCTCTTACAAAATTTTCTGTTGAGATCCACACCAGCTATAAAGCAGTAGCATTACAGCCTTCACTGATGATTAGTTTCCTTTTTCCTTAAATACTGACAGTCAAAGGGTGAGATATTAAAAAGAAAAAAATCATGTCACAACAGCTTTGCACACTGTACAGCTTTTTGAATAGATTAAAAAGAAGCAGGGAGCTATTAATAAGCTTTTGCCTTTCTGAGCGCTCCCATCTTTGAAACTAGACCATCTTTCTCAGAGGGGGTGGGGGAGGCAGAGTGAAGAGCAGGCTTTATGCAGTCTTGGAAAAAAGAAAAAAAAAATGGTGAAACAAATAGATTTAGGTAAGCTGTGAATGCGAGGGACAGACCCACTGTGCGTGGACAGAGCAGTCCTACTCGCTGCGTTCCGGACAGAGCCTACTTTTCTTCAGTGGAAAATTCCCACTGACTTGAGCAGTTCAGGATCAGCCCATCCCAACCCACAAACTGCTAGGAGCTGGGGTGGTCCTGTCCCCTGTGTGCACTATCTAGTAAATGCTTGAAATGAGTCCCTGAAAACCAGGATTTAAAAAAAAAACAAAAAACAACCACAAATCACACAATGGCACTCTGAGAGGAAGGGAAGAGCAAGGCCAGAAGCAAATTGAGATTTTTGCCAGCACCATATCAGCCCAGTAATGAGGCAAAGGTATGTAAAAAGCTCTAAAGTGTGCATTCAGTGGCTATGAAGCCCCTCCCCCTCCCCCCCCCCCCCAAGCAGTAGCTGTGCAAGAAACCCCTCTGCTGACAACAGATTTAGAAAGAAATAAAGTGTCTGGCACCTGCTGCTCTTGAGTATCAACTTCTTTCACGTATCAGTATAAATTCCTGCAATTCCACGCTAAAGGGTTGGGCAGAGAGAGAGTTTGTAAAGAAAACTTAAAATGCAGGGTCTTTGCCAGGTAGTAACTGCCTTTTCTCATCTATAGTTACTCAATAAAAATCATTGCTGGAGCATGACTCTACTTCCATTCCCAGCCAATACATTTGCAATCTGGCCCTTAAACATGGGAAAATCAGCCCCAGAGCATATTGTGAGGGGAAAGGTCCAGAAGCACATTGGTTTATGCTTTGAAAACATATTACCTCTGAAATTATTTGCAGGTTTTGAGAGACTTGCAGGTTTTGACACTGATTTTTCTACGTTGAATATCACAAATCCCGTTAATGCAAATATATTCAGGTAAGAGTCTGTACAAGTAGGAGCGTACAGACACAGCTTTGCTCCATCACAGATGATGTATCAATTTATCACAACTGGCAAGGAATTGACCTAAATAACTACTAGCCTAAAGTAAAATTAAATAAAACTGAGACTGTAACAAGATGTAGGTTTTTCACAGATTAATGTAGGCTATTGAAATACCTTGGGTTACAAGGGGCTATTACAGAAGATCAATATTCCCATTGCTTTTGGTACAAGTCACATACGAATCCGACACCTACGATGAGCTTCGGTGGTTGTTCGTGACAGTAATGCTGCAGCTCACCTCCATGCCTGCTGCAATAGCTGCTGCTATAGCGAGAGGAGACAGGGTGCAAATAAGTACATCTGCTAAACTCCTCCCTTGTCATGTACCGCATCGGCCAGCTTTCAAAGGTGGGCATTATTCAGTTGCACAGAAGGAATTACCATAGATTTATTTTGGCAAGCAAGAGAGCACAATTTGGCTCAGCTGGCTGTAGTAGTAGAGACAAACATCGGGCTGGTTGTTAAACTACCCAGAATAACTCTGATACCCTCTCAGAGTAGGGCTGTCGTCCCATCTGGTCTCAAGCCCAGTTTCCATCCTCAGCTGAAATCATTCTGTCCTAACTGATTCTTCTGTAGGGTTTGGGGGTTTTTTTCTTCTTTTTTTTTTTTTAAATTTTGCCTCCAAGCCTATGAGTTAATTAAGTTTTAACAATGAGCTCTATCACTGTAGAACAGGATATCTGATTGCTCATCTGTTTTACATAATTGATTAATTAATAACCTTGCTAATTGAGTCTCGTGAAATCCTCTGTTAAACCGGAGCAAGGCTATGTCCCAAACCATTGCTTGAAGGGTTACATCAAAATCAGGACATTCTGGCTGCTCCATCTCCCCCAAGCTCTGTGGTGCAAGTCACGGCACAGCATGAACTTAATGGGGCTCCTGGGCTCCTGTAGAGGTGCATGATTTGGTGGGTGACCCTTGTTTTCACCTGTACCCCAGAATTTTGAAACTTCTCCCCCTTTTTTCCTTCTGTACCCCTAGCAGCAGGTCCTTGTGTTTGTGAACTCCAGGGCTGCCTCTCTCTTGCTGTACACCACCAGCCACCGCTTACATTGTAGGGTGGTACAGCCCCACAGCCGCTTTTAGTGAGTGACATTTTCTACTACCTTTGGCCAAGTGTGAGTGGCAGCACGGCTATAAAATAAAGTGGCAAAGCAACCCTCCTCCCCTGCTACCTGAAAACTGCACTGTGAGCTCTTCTCAAAGGCACTGCATTCAACGCGAAGTGACCTACATCTTTTCTCGGGAGAAATCACAGCTGAAATAAGGCATAACATGATGGATTCTGTGCTATTAAATGGAAGAGGACTATCCATGGAAATAACCACCAACAATAGTTTGCATTTTAATGTCATTTCTTTTCTTCTTATTACCCCTAGACATAGAGCACGATGTATTTCTACCACGTGATACCGTTTGCAAGCCAGCAGCAAGGTGGAGGGGTGCAGTCTTTGCCTTAAACACCGCTCCTGAGGGTGCTTTCCAAACAAGCCTCAATCAGAGTGAGCAGCAAATATTTTCCTTCAAAGCTTTCCACTAAGGGAATGTTTTTTTCCATCCTAACCCACTTGCATCTAACTAGCCATAAACCCACAGCAACTTCACCAAACGCTCAGGGATTTAGTCCACACACAGAGAGCAGGTGAGCAGGGACCTTCCTGCTCTGCCCTGAGCAATGAGTTAAAGACGTCCTAAGACAAAGCACCCATTTTCTGAAACAGCAAATGAAGGTCTAAGTGTCACCCCCCACCTTCGTTTTCAGAAGTCAGGAGTCACCCAGGAGGCCAGGGTGTAAATCCGCCATCCCAAATGTCTTCCCACACCGCTTCATCCATCCTCGGTACTGATCTCCAGCTGCTTTATAACCTCTGCAGCAGTGGCTGAGCCTCATCCTTAATTCAGGCTGCAGTCCCGCTCACGCTGAAGGGTCTTGGCAAGGGCTCGTCTTGATGAGAATTTAATCCTGAGGATCTGGAAAGGATTTAGGACCTGGAAACAAAGAGATGGGTTAAAATCCTACACGGTGGACAAAAAAGCTGTCTTGATGCATGCATCTACCGAAAACGCTAGGGACAGTGAACATTTATTTCTGAATACCACAAGGATTCCCGAGACAGCAGGGTGGGGAGGGGGAAAGTGGAGTGAATCAAGAAACAAGAGTTAGCCATCAAAAGCCCATTCTAAATGGCTAAATTAGGGAAGATAAATGCCATCCCTTTTTTTTTTTAATCTATCTATAGCGGTGTGAGAAATGCTGGCAGCATCACTCGTGCCAGGATCATTTGTACGTTGGGGTGGAGGTAGGAAGTGGGCTGGTAACGCGTCTTACTTCCACACTGCTGGTGGAGTTTTTGAGTAATGAATCCAGGGGCTAATCCATCGTGCCTGCCATTTCAAAGAGCCCTGATAACCTCGTCTCTTCTTGTTTTCTCCTCCAAGGCTTTTGCAGATTTACTAACACAAGCTTTCCCTGAAGAGGGATCACATTTCAGGCCTGAAATGCTCTGATTATTTACAGTTTGTCACACCGTAATTTATATTTATTCGTTGTGGCTCTTATTTACACGTGTTCATTACTTTCCTATTTTAGTCATTTATCCTGCATGTCCCCCTCCTACTTTTTCAATTATTTCACATACTCACAGTTTATCAATTATATTGCCAAGATGCACTTAGAGAGCATAATTTGTTTCTAATGCATGATTTTTTGACAGCATGATTTGTTTTCATGTTTGCAGAGAATTTTAAGATGACAGTGACTCGAGGGCAGAGAATAAAAAGTTGTGAAGCTTTTTCCTGTAGAGACTTGTACTCTCACATACGCAATATGCACGTTGCATCAGCAGCATTTGCTGACCTGCTCATCAAGTCCACATTGGTTCAGCTCGGCCCAGTTTCCCTCCTGCCAAGCGTTAGAAACTCTTAGAAACTGTATGTGCTCCCTTCAGTGCCACTCCCCTGCCAGCCGGTATTGCTGGGTCACTTTGGGGGCTGATAAAGCAACTCCCGTGGGCTGAAAGGGTCGTTGAGCCTTGCCGGCTCTGGCAGAGCTCAGATACGCTGTTCCCTTCGGAGCGATCATCTTCAGCGGCGAGGATGGAAGAGCCCTGCCCGCCCGTCCCTGGGTTTGGTTGTGAAGCAAATGGATCCTTTCTAGCACAGCGCTGTCATGAAGAGGCTCCCTGCTCAGGGGGGGCTGTGTCAGGTGCACTCCCTCCGCACCGGCCTCGTTGGTCCCTTTGCTTATTAACAGCGGGGGGGGGGGAGAGAGGGGGGTCCTGCTGTCTGGCTTTTGCTTTTGGAGCTTTACAGGCTCTCATGCTCAGGCTGGCGAGGCAGGAGGATCAGCTCTTCACAAATGAGTGCCAAAAGGCACAAACCCTGCCACCATCCTGCAAGGAAGTCATCCAACGTGCTTTGCTCTAGGACTCGTTACCTGCATTCATTCATTTACTGGGGCAGTCTGGCCTTTCCTACGGATGGTGGCTCTCCAAAAAGCTGAAGAAATGACAAACACATTTGCTGGTGTTTGCTCTCCTAGTGGTCTCTGTCCCAGGTCTGGAGCTTGGCTAGCTCTGTCGGTAGAGCCCGAGACCCTTAATCTCCGGGTTGTGGTTTTGAGCCCCGCGTTGGGTGCCAAAAAAGACGGTCGTGGTTTAACCTCAGCTGGCAACTAAGCCCCGCACAGCCGCTCGCTCACTTCTCCTGCCTCCCCCGGCGGGATGGGAAGGAGAATCAGAAGAAAAGTAAAACTCATGGGTTTGAGGTAAGAACAGTTTAGTAATTGAAATAAAGTGTAATAATAAGTTGTAATGAAAAAGAAGATAACAAAAAGAGGGAGAAATAAAACCCAGGAAAGACAAGTGATGCACAATGCCATTGCTCACCGACTGATGCCCAGCCAGTCCCTGAGCAGTGATCGGCCCCCTGGCCAACTGCCCCCAGTTTATATACTGAGCATGACATCCTATGGTATGGAATATCCCTTTGGCCAGTTCAGACCAGCTGTCCTGGCCATGCTCCCTCCCAGCTTCTTGTGCACCTCCTCTCTGGCAGAGCACGGGAAACTGAAAAGTCCTTGACTTAGGACAAGCACTACTTACCACCACTAAAACATCAGGGTGTTATCAACATTATTCTCATACTGAACCCAAAACACAGCACCGTACCCACTGCTAGGAAGGCAATTAACTCTATCCTAGCCGAAACCAGGACACCTCCTCTCCAGGCTCATTCGCTGCCAGGGATGAGCCAGTCTGAGCTCTGACTCTCTAGAGCAAAGTCTCTCGTGGTTCCAGCATCCCCCAGGAAATACCCAGCAATATTCAACCTAATTTTACCGGTCTGCAGCTCCAAGCTGTGACCGGAGCTAATCATCCTCCCAGTTTTACTCTCATCCCACCACCAGCGCGGGGCGAAGGAAGAAGAAAGGAGGACTGCTTTGCATCAGAGGATCGTTTGCAAAGGGATGGCACGTTAGGAAGGGAGCAAGCAGTCTGCTGGGACACAGCACAGCATAGACAGAAGTGCCAGCTCAGCAGTGACTCAGACACAGAGGAAATCTTTTCACCCTTGGGTTCTGAGGCCCAGTATTCAGCTGTGGTTTCTCTGATGCAGCCCCTAGACCTCTTTTCTGTCACTGAACCCCTATGGCCTCAGAGCGTTTTGCTCTCGTGATCCAAATTATTCTGTCCAGCAAGGCTGCAAGGGAGGATTTATGTTAACAAGGTCTAAAGCAACCGTGTCGAACTGTTAGTTGCTGAAATCAAATCAGGCTCTTTCTCAGCAGAAGCCCTGGTTAATTGGGCAGCGCTGTACCCACAGCGGGGAGATGTGGCACTTATCTCCAGACTGAGTTTAAAAAAAGCCGACTAGAAGAATGGGGGTACTTGAAAGGGTTCGGGGAGGGTAAGACAAGAGATATTCATTGAACCATTTTTTATGTCCAGGAAAGGTGAAGGCTGCTGGATGAGTTTGGTGCCTCAGAGAAGTGGCTGAGACCTCACATTTTGTTGTCTTCTCGTTTTTCCTTTCTGCACGTATTTTTGGAGCACTTCAGCAGTGTTGGTAACGGTGGCTGCGATAAAGCACCGCCAGGTTAAAGGGTATGTCTTTAAAGGACCAAAAGGCCAAATCCGCCCCCAGTGTGTTCACGTGTGACGTCCTTCACATCCCTCCTCTTCCTCTCTGCCTCTGCCTTGCTCCCTGCAAAGCCCTTTCCAAGGTGTCTCAGTCTGCCGGTGTCAGGACGGATGGTTCCCAAACATCACTTGTCAGCTTTGCCCAGCTAAGAAACCCAGGCTGAGATGGACTTTCTGAGATTGCACCTTTGAAAGATACGCAGCTGCCTCGCAAGATGTATTTCAAAACTAAAGCATTTTGTATTTTCTGACCTAAATGCTGCACTCATGGCTTGTCAAACCCATTTTAGGCAGCAATTCATTTCGGAAGGTTGAAAATGTCTTTTGAAAAATGTGTTTAAATAAATATTTGGAAAAGGTAAGAGATAGTAAGAATACATTTCATGAAGTATTTATATACAGAATCAAAGCTTTTCACACTGAATTCAATAAATTAGTTTTATAGGGCTCTAAATTTGGAGTTGGGTATACAAAATTGGGAGTTAAAAACAAATTTTGTAGGATTTTTTATGACTCTGCAACAAAGAGCATAATCACTTTTCAAAGCAAGCTGTATATGTCTTACAGCTTTCTATAATAAAATTACAAATGGGACATCAGATGGGATGTTTAATTCCTATGTTGGGTACATTTTAAAAAGGTCATTTAGGTTAAAAGAAATGTGTTCACTCCTTGGCCAGGGCTGTAAATCACTGCAGCTCCACTGAAAGCACATAACTTAGAGACGCAAACCGGGGAGGACCTGACCTGTAGTTTTTGGATCGGAAGGAATCACAGGAGATTCACTGTCATCCCACAGGGCTCATGAAGGCACTTCGAACCTTTGGTCCTTTTATGTTTTGAGTTAAAAGTAGCATTTTTAAAGGCAAAGCTGTCACATAACAGATACCTACAATTTCCAAGAGATTGATGTGGGGTTTGGGGTATGTCTCTGGGATGCAATGGCAATGAGCCCCATCCTTAGGGCTCTCTCCTGCTGGTTTTTGGTACAAAACCAGCTAAATCGGAAGCATTTCTGTTTTGGCAGGGAAACAGCCAGGGCCAGCTCCTGCCCTGCATGTCCCAGGCTGGCACTTAGCGGGAGCTCAAGGCACCCCGGCCAGCCGCGGGCTCGTAGCAGGCTGGCAAACACCGGCCTCGGCACGTGGCTGAGTACAGAGAGAGCAAAACAGACCAGCGGGCAAAAGTTTATACTTCGCTGCACCCAGTGTTTTCAAATACCAGCTACAGCTTTTCTTGGTATCCAGATTCATTTAGCCCCTCCGTGAGTCACTGGGGATCGGACGTTACTGGGAGCTGGTTCATGCCCACTGAACAGCCTTCCTCAAGCTGCAGAACTTCGCTGGGCAAACACCAGTCCCTGACTTTCTGTTACCGCCTTTACAAAAGGGCTCATTCGATGTGGGAGTGTTCAAGCTACAAATTTAACACTGCCTTCCGTCTTCAGCTCTGCAAATGATTCATTTTTTTCAGCAAAGTGTTACTGGGGGGTTTTACAGCTTTTTTCCCCCCCTCCCCTGCAACTTTCTGCACAGCAAAGTCTTGTTTTTCACCTTCAGTCTGACCTTGTAATCCATGGCTGGTTTCAAATCAGCCATTCAGTGTGGTAATGAATGGATTAACTTTCTGCTTTCTGATGAATAGTAGGAAAAATGTTTCCAAATTATCAAAAAATAATTGGAATTAAAATTGTAAATGGTTTCTACAAGGGACGTTTTTGTAATTAGTTGAATCCGTGTGATGGAAGCTATTATAAATAACAAAAAAATGTATTTACCTAATCACTGGGAAAGTGCACATTAGCTCTCTAATTAGAAGTCCCTCACGGCTCTACTACAAACTTTGGACATAAAATAATTTGTTTCATGCTTCCTTTAGCAGGCAAAGGAAACTCCATCAGTTCCATTTGTGCATGCCCACAACTGTGAAGGCGGCTGCAACTTTAATTGCCGAATACGCACTCATTTATCTCAGCACGTCCCTGCAACTTCCCGGCACCTTGTCCTGATCACAACCCGCAGACACCGAGAGCCAAAGTGCTCTGTGCCATTTCGGTCACTGCTGACCCAATACATCACTTGGGTGCTACCGGAGGGACAGCTGCAGGTTATGAGGTTGAAGCAGGTTCAAGCACACCTGGGTGCAGAGGGATGGGGTGCAGCAAAGCTGTGGCTGCTCCGGGCGCTATGCCGTGGGATTTTGCTCTGGGAGAAATGCCATTTTCTCTTAGCGTGAGCTTGGTTTGTTTTTGCTGTGAGTTGTCTTGCAAACTGCTCTCATGTTGAGGACTGCAGACCTTTCGCCGCCCTGCCTTCCACACAGAATGAGGTTATCACAGACAGAAAGGGGCTTTCTTTTTAGAGACACTTTCTCATTCAACACACCCCGCATTTCTAACTCCAGCGAAGCATCCCCGTAGCACACCCTGGAGTCCTCTACCCGCGTCCCTGGGCAGGGATCAGAGCAATCCCAAATTCCCTGGATAACAAGTACTTAAGTACTTAGTAACTGTAACTTAGTACTTGGTAACTATAACTACCTGTAGGTTCCTATAGCTGTAGCTACGGTATGGGATGGTAAGGCTGTGCTGTTGATGAGGGGGATCACTGCATCCACAAAACTCAAGTCTAGATTTAAGTTCTTTAAAAAAACCAACCAACCAAACAAACAAAAAAGAACAACCATCCAGAAAGCAGTTGCAGTACTTCACTGCATTTCAGATGAAGGTCAAATAGCTGCTCCCAGTCCACTGTCTCCGTTTTCAAAAATGAGCGTGCTACAGCTAAAGTTACTTTTTAAATAACAGTATCATACGTATTCAGATGAAACTGCTGCCACACAGCTAGTTCATCTGATTGTGATTTTCATGCCTCCCAGAGCCAGGCATGAGCTCTTGTTGTTTGAGCCAACAGTGCGATGTACTTTATTGCACAAGTGTTTTTCAGCTCTATATAGAGTCAATTAGATGTTTTGTGTGCTTTGAATTAAGCACTTGCCTAAGTGCATCCCTAGATGTGGCCATCAGAAAGTGCTGCAGGTCCCTGGCACCGACAGCTCTTGGCTGTATCAGTGCGACAGGGCAACCTCCAGGTAGGGTGAGAGCCACACGTTTTGACCCCAAATGACATCACATCTGTTTCTGCCCCAGATATTTTATTTTGGGAAGATAAGAGAGCTTTTGTAGGTCATGGAGGAAGGACAAACATGCAAGTGTCTGCAGTCAGCTATACTAATCACAGTGGGTATCACGGGTGAGGCAGCGCTTTTGTAAAACTTTTCACTCCCAAGCTGTTCTCCCAAAGAAGTCTGGGTATTTAATACAGCAAAGTTAGTATCTGATGATTAAGTCATATTAGAGCAGGGGATTTTTAATACATTTGACCTATTTTGTGAACAGCAAACACAGATTTATTCTTGTCATGCTAAATAGCTGTTTAAACCTGCTGTGTTAAACTGAGCAAAAATGAAGATTTTTATTACGGTTACAGAGATAAATGCATAATGTGAGGGTTTTTATTTTTTAGGATCCAGTTTGTATGATGAAAATCCTCTTAAAAGACCAAAACCAGGAAAAACTATTTAACAAATGAAAGCACCCTTTGCCATTTAAAAATATATGATCTCCACTATCTACTTAAAAAAAATCTATTCACTAGACACCTTTGCCATAGTATCAAATTCTGCAAACGGACTTATGCTACGTTTCACAGATAGCCTGACAATTAAAGTCACTGCTCTGCTGTGATTACCGTAACACCACAGCACAAACATCCATCCTCCGTGCTTGAAGGTAACTACACAGAAAAGTGCCAATGTCTTTTTTTCTTTAATATCGCCTACAGGGTAGGCAAGCAGAGGGAGTGTATGATTGATGATGATGATTTCTGTTTTCCAGAATCTCAGAATCAAGTAAATTATTTACATTTTTGAGATCAAGACAGGAAAAATACATTGGTTTGGAAACTAAGGTTTTAGAAGCTGCTTATCTAAGACTCACAGAGATTAGCAGGCTCTGTGGTAATGCATCTGTTTTCCTTGTCTCCACTCCCTCCTCAACCTGCTCCCCACCACATGTGCCCATGCTGGGACACAGCTCCAGCTTATTTCCCACCCTCCACACGTAGCTATTTCGGATGTAGAAGCACAGTTAACTTTTCAATGTGGGAGCTCCAGCATCACTGGGAAAGCCGCTTGGCTCTGCCCACGCAAGACATGGAAACGCAGAATCCCTCTCCAGTAAAGCAAGGAACAGCGACCAGCAGCCCATGGCCAGGAGCTCTGCTCCTGCTCCAGGCACGCCAAAACCAACACGAGAGGTTTTACTGAGCAGGAGGTGGTCCCACTGCCCTGAACCACGGCAGAAGAGATGTCACTCAGGAAGGTGCAACTCCATCACCCCGTAACGGAGAGCTTGCTGATACCATATGCCTCCTTTTTGCTATTAATTACTTTAGAAGGCTTCAGTGTGTTATTTAGCATAGTAATATGGCAAATAATATCCATATAGGGAAAAACTTGCTGATAAAGACAGTCCAAACAGCAAAGAAATGGGGGAACAATATCCCAGAGCTGTAAAACCCATTTTCTCACCTGTCAGTACAAAAGTTTAAAATGTTGATTAAACGTGTTCATTTTCCAAACATTTCCATTAAGCTCAGAGCAAGGAGTGACAGCAAGAATTAAGTAGTGCCTTCAGCCCCGTGACAAGTAGAAACAAGGGGACCAACCCTGCCCCAGGACAGCCCCTTGCTGGGTGCTCTGCCAAGCACACGCGAAGGTACGGAAAGCTGCCCCAGGGCTGGAGAGATGCAACCCATCACCTGGATGCCAGGGCTGAACCCCTGAGTATTACGGTATGAAAATTACCGCTTCCACCTGAAAATCTTTTAAAAGTCATTTTCTTCATGAATCTTCAGTTTCTTTGAAAATGGGCACAATGATGCAAATAGTAAGTGTGAATGGTAAATACCTATTTTTGTCCTGTTTTAATGATGCTGTGGGCAGCAACAGCACCTTAGTTCCCAAGAACTGAGGATGTAGGGCTGTTGTGTACAAAATACACTTATTACTTTGCAAGTCTGGGGAGAGATGTAGGTGCCCCAAACTACTGCCAATCTGAAAAAGTTGCTCAGGCTGTTACCTCAACAGAGAAGGCAAATAGCATGAAATCAGTTTCTGTGCCCAATTTACCCTCAGTGACACCTGCACACATTTTAAAGGGTAATTTGTCATTTTGCTCCTCTTGTCATGTTGTTTCAGGTCACAGGATCATCAAGTCAAAACTTGGTTTTGACCCTCCACTCCATATTCCAGAAATGAAAAGTCGAAATACACATTTCCACCACCACCCCCAAGAAAAGAAGCCACAATTCATAAATAAAAGTAGAGAGAGTGGGTAAATCACTCCTGGGTTTCTGTCACCGTAAGCCCACTCTATTGTAAGCACTTCCTTTATTATCCCACAGCCCATAGTGGGAAAAGATCACTTCATGACCAGGGAAAACGTGACTTTCTGCATGGCCCGTGGATCATGGGAGGTGCGACGCAAGCCCTCCGGGTAATTTATCTGCCTGCTTGCTTAGGCGGAGCCACAGCCTGAAGCAGCGGCAGCAGTAAATGGGAATGGTAAAGAGTGACAGGATGATATTTGGTGATATACTGAGCAATTGAGGATGTAGGGAACATAAAAGGAAAGAAGCAAGACGGTACTAAATGCAGTCCCGAGAAACAAAATGATGGAGCCAAAACAGTAAAAAATATATATATATACATAAACCAAATAAACCCGTGATGCAAGTGGAGCGAGACAAGGGAAGGCAGAGCAGAGCAGCTCTCTGCCGGGGGAAGCCATAGGATGCGGGGAGCAGAAGAGGGTGAAGGGCGCAACAGCTAAAGCAGCCGGGTGAGCCGGCACGACGCCGAGCCTACGTAACCTCGCAAGGGCTGGGTGCTGAACACCAGGGTGCTGTTCCTGGGGTGCTCGCCTGTGTTTTCAGCCATCGGGGGAGGAGGGGGG
>JAVKLA010000042.1:16844377-16858172 GCA_034782735.1 Sagittarius serpentarius | reverse complement strand
CGCCGGGGCGGCGTGGACACTAAGTTTTGTGGAGCAACACCACACTGCAGCCATTGCTCAGCTGCAGCCAGAGAAGCCTTATTTGTGTGTCCCAAAGTCAGCATTTGCATTTTTCCCAATCTGAAAGGCAGTTTTTGTACACCGGTTTGCTGACTCTCCCAGAGCCCCACGCGCAAGTGCCACGCTGCAGGGGTGGGGGAGAGCACATGGGGAGCTGGTTGCTGGAAAAGGGGCAGAGCCCTGCTATGTCCCTTGTAGCCAGTACTCGTCCCTGCAAGGTCCTTCTAACCCTCGCGGGAGATCGTCCATCACCCCGTGGCAAACAGTAGCCAGGGACCGCTGTACGGACAGCTGGGTGCCTTGGCACAACCCTGAAAGGTGCGACTGCTGCTCGAAGCAAAACATGTTATGTTCCAGTGAGGGCTTTAAAAAAAGATTTCAATGCTTGTGAATCATGTTTTATACAGAAAGTTATACATATATATAAAATAGCTCTTACTCATCAGTAAACTCCCTTAATGATCAATTGCTAATTAAGTACCACTGCCCTAATAGATCTAAAGCAAATCCTTTTTTGAGACACTAGAAGTGCAGCCAATAGCATTTATTGATTATGCATATCACAGGCACTGGGGAGGAAAAGGTGCCTTTTTTCCTGCCCCTTCAGAAGCTGTATGCCAGCAGTATCTGAAAAACAGAAATCAGAATTACTGGAATAATTTGTTATTACCAAAGTCTTCTTGACTCTGGATGCGAACACATTTTCTATAGGAATAAACATCCCAGGAGGTGTCTGGTACCTACCCAGACCATTACAGAGGCAGAAAGAAATCAGTGAGATACTAATAAACACTGGAAAGCTGGCTCCCATTCAATGCCTCTTGAACTTCTGCTGGAACGGCTGTTCCAGTGAAACGCACTGTACAACGCTGGCTTTTCCCAAAAAGAGATTCGTCTCTAAAAGCCTTGGTCGTGTGAGTTCTTCCAAGGTGGCATTACCAAGCCTGAACGACATCTGCCTGGGACCTCAGCCTGCAGCCAAATGTAGGCAAGCCTCCTGCTGAGACCTACTCTGTTTTGCCGGGCTGCTACTTACCATTTACATATTAAAACCATAAATTCCTTCACTAACAAGAAACAATACTCCTTACATTGTTTTTTTAAATTACAAATCTTACACTCAGAGCAATTTAAAAATGACTTTCAGTTGCTTTCTTGCTGCTATCAATCAGAGATGCACTTCAATTCCACAGTGCTCTAGGGACTCAGTAGGTTAGAAAAAGCAAACAGAATGAATATTTTATTTTTGTTATTCATTGCAATAGCCAGAAAGCAGTCCCTGAAATCTGCTAAAAGTAATAGGAACTGGCTGCCCTTTTAATATGCCCCCTTTTAAGGTGTCTATTAGGAGCCCAGAATCCAGTTCAATATTCATTACAGCAGCATGCCTCAAGTTTTTATTGAATCCCAAATTTCTTACGTGGTAGAGTTTATGCACTTTCTGGTTGATATTTTATTATGGTTCAAGCCGCCTTTGCATACTAGTGACCGTGTGGGTGTGCACGTGAGTGTGAGCGTGCGAGAGAGGGCTTTCATTTGAATGTGTCAGTGTGCGATAACTGCGTGCCACTGTCTGCAGCTATATGGTCACCGGACAACCCAAGAAGTACCCAGTAACACTGTGCATAAGCCACAGTTTTCGGTCAACATCTTATTTGTGAAAATTTCCTGAAATGGTTCTACCTGTGCCTTTTTTTTGCTCTGTATATTTTCCTTTAAAAGCCCAAGTGTGGAAAACCATCACAGCCATCACTGATGCTCCAGACAAGCCTGGTTGGGGTTTTTTTTCTTTATTTCTACAGCAGGAGGTGATTACTGTCAGAAGTTCCCTCATTCTTCCTGAAAATCAACCCAAGTTTCCCATTGCCTCTGAGCATGAGTTTCCCAGCCTGGGAGTCTGTCATCTGATAAGGACAGAAAGAAGAATTGGGCACGTAAAATATGGGAAGAAGAAGAAACACCTTAGTCAGTGTTCAATGCTGTACTGCGGAGATGACATTAGATCATTGGCTCATAACCAATGTAAAATCCCACATATCTTCTCCCATTTTTAACAAGTGAAGAAAATACTCACGGTATCCTAGTTGGTTTCCAGTTTAGCCTTGTATGGAATTACTTTACCTGCATCAAACTGGAGAACAAGCTGCCTCGTAGCTTGCTGACAGAAAACGTCTCCTCATTACATGGTGATCATGTGCAGGTCCCTCACCAGAACTGCCGTGTTTGATCAGTAACGGGAGACACTGAGATGCATGGTAGCTGTGATAAAACAAGGCTTCCTTAAAGCCTGATCAAAAAGATAATAGACTGGGAAGAGATTTATCTTTAGCACCAGGAACGCGTCCCAGCCAACACCACCAAGGGTAGATGAGAGCTGAAAATGCCTTCCTGAGTGCTCGGGAAGCCAGAACCCACGAGAATAACAGGAATAAACTCAGTCCCAGGACGGGACCTTCTCATGCTCAGGAGTTCGGACCCAGACTTGTACGTGCCTCCGAGCCCAAACCCAGGCTGCCATCTGAGTAGCCTTGCAAACCGCAAGGGCAGAAATGCCCCCAGCCTTTCTTTCCCTGGAGGAGAGACCCAAATGTCCACTGACGACGGTACAGAGGTGCCAGGGGAGAAGCCTGCGGCTAAGAAGGGCCTGCAGCTCCCTTCATTCATCCCAGCCACCCCCATCTCCCTCACTCCGCCTAGCCCAAGTCATCCAGATAAATAAAAAATAAAGCAAGCATGCCTCATTTTTCCTGACACCAGAAAAAGAGCGAATTAGCTGCCTTTGAGCAAAAATTAGGAAGCAGAACATTTCTCTAGGCATTGCTACAGAAGTAGATCATTCCTTGAAGCAGAAGCCATAATAGCTTTTGAATCATTATAAGCACCGCACATTCAAGCAACAGTGATTTGCACTGAAAATAATCTAGGGAAGACACTGAAAGCAGCATTTATGTAAATAAACTAACCTTAGCATTTTGATACATTTGTATTGCACAAGGGTTTTGTTTTTCTACACTGAAGGAACCTCATATAAGAGAAAGAAAATAAGAACAAAAAGGACTAAAAGGCTTCAAGAATTTTAATATTTCACTTTCTTTGGTGGACAACTATTTTCCACAGTCTGATACTAGATGCAAATAGTTGCAGCCAGATTCAGTCCTGTGTTTACCAATGTAATTTCAGGTTGATATCGAATCATCAGATTTACTCAAACCCAATGAAAATGGCACATCCATCACAATGTCTGTATCAGAACGAGAGCTGAGAGTATTTTAGAAAAAGCTCTGAGAAATTGCCACTCAGAAAAAGGTAGTTTTGAAGCTGTTACTCCTGCAAAACCCTAACACCATCCCTAGCCTCTTGTACCTCTGCAGCTGTTCAGAAAAACCATTTTTTTATTTAAAAAGGAAGCAAAATAAGAAGGAACAAATTTTTAAAAAGTCTCTTGGGAGAAACAATATAGATGTGCAGCTCTGCAGGGCAGAAAGCTCAGAGGGCTTTACGTAACTGCACTTCTGCATCATAAGACACCAACAAAACATGTATTTCCAGGACTACCTAGTTAAATTAATGCAGCTCAGTTTTAAAATCTGTTTGTCCAGTTCAACCAGAGGAACTGCTTTCAGTTAAACTGCTATTCCCTAAGGGATTTTGCTCCAGTTTTATTTGGGTTTACACTCATTTCAGTTAAACTATTTCAATTTTGCCTACAGGAACGGTGCTTGGATTTAAAAATACAGTTGCAGGAAACAAACAAAACTGTCCCATGAAGCCGATTGTACCAACAAAAAGCTGAATTCTTCATGCGGTGGTACCCTCTGTGGTATCTCGCTTCTCTCATTGCTAGAAAAATAATGCCAGGGTAGCAATCAACAGCTTTACCAGGAAAGGTGCAAATACGGTCCTTCTGAAGAGTTGTCCCTGTCCCCGTCTACCCAAGGTAGCCCTGACGGAAAGTTTTTAGGCCGGTGAATTTATGAGTGCACACTGCATGCATCTTCATTGACCGGCCTCACAGCTCCAGCACTGTTGACCTCTGAGAGCTTCAGCACAAATTAAGGTGTCCAGGCAAGTTTTGAATAATTTGCTTCACAGTGTCAAGAGTTCTTGATCGAGGTAGGAAAAACCAGTGCCAGGCGAGGCCAAGCCCTCACACAACTCTTACTTAACGTCATTTACACTGCAGGGCTTCCGATGGGTTCAGAGCCTGTGATGGATTAACCTGGAGCCACCGCTTTATCGATGGCAGAGTTTTCAGCCTTTACTCCAGAGATACTCTGCTAACCCAAAGGTCACCGACACGCTGGCCCCATGCCCCGCGTTTTACCAAGGAAGGACCGCAGCCCTTTAGTGCTTTGATCGCAGCGCAAAGTGCTTCAGCCGGAGCCTCTGAAGAAAAGCAACAGAGGCGGCCGTCTCGCTGGAAAACACCTCAAGGAGGTGGCACGGGCCAGCAGAGACGTGCCGATGAGTCGTTGCCATGATTGGCAACAAGGCACGGGGAGGACAGCAAAAGCCTAGGCAGTTTGGGGGAGAATAAAACAATGCGTCAGAAGCGAAAAAGATCTCCAACAGAAGTAAAGGTGTAGTGGCCATTATCGAAGGCTTACAGATGTTGCCTTTACAAACTCGATCACGTTAAGTGGCGAGAGGAGAGCCTGAACACTGCAGCCGTGGAGCACTGCTCGGCAGCACGGCAGCACTCCCTCTGCCTCAGTGCCGCTGCTTTGGGACACTGGCACCTACCTTAGCCAACAGACTGCCCAAAGCCATTCTCTGTGGCCAGCTAAAACATGGGTGACAGGCCAACAAGACAGGTTACAGCGGCACAGTTGAAGTAAATCTTCAAAGTGATAGCACCGCCACATCACAAGGGTGTTCTCACATTTGCTTACGAAAAAAAAGGGGGGCACATCATAGCTGTTCTGAAAGGCTGTGGAGAACCTTGCTGGTGAGCGGAGGGACCAACCCACAAGAGCAATTCTGCAGCCACAGCAATACTCCAGGCCTGTCTACACTGCA
Organism: Sagittarius serpentarius; assembly: GCA_034782735.1. Lineage (NCBI taxonomy): Eukaryota > Metazoa > Chordata > Aves > Accipitriformes > Sagittariidae > Sagittarius > Sagittarius serpentarius. The sequence continues at coordinate 16,853,093 of JAVKLA010000042.1, read as the reverse complement.
AAGTGAGCTAGTGCTCCACTCACGTCAGTGAGAGCAGGCTTGAAAAGCCACGGCTGCAGTCAACGTGCTTCCATCCCACCACGGCGTGGAGCTCACTCTTGCTATTTTATGATTTTGCTGTGTATAATTTTCTGTTAGAGGAAGGCTGCAAATCTGAGGCAACTGTATTTTATAAAATAAATTGAGTTCTCTCCTATCTGCATAATAAATATTAAAACAACATCACTGCAATTTTAGGCAGGGAATATTTATGTAAGAACATCGTGCAGATGTGGTGAAAGGCTAATAAAGCGATGCTAATTATCTAATCAATCTTTCTTAACCTTTGTCTTAGACACTACATAGCGCTTATGCTAAGATTAGACCCATTTTTCAGGGTCTAAATAATGTTGTAATCATAGCTGTAATGTGTGGGTTCATTGGAAACTTCTCTTTAAATGCAACATTGTCAGTTTACACAGAAATCTGTCTATAAGCCATCTGTTGCAGAAACCGGTCATTATCGATTTCATCAATCTGTTCCCAAATTTTGCAGATGCCAGCCACTAGGAACCATCTGTTAGTGTCAAAAAAGTAACAATTCAATAAGCAGACTATTTGGGGAGGAGGTGGGGATATATGCTGCAATATTTGGCGCAAAAGGCAGACTTGCTAATTGTTGCAGTTTTACTACTGACCTACAACTTCTTTCGGAGTGATGCCAACCTCATTGATTAGCCATCAGTGGGAGGGAGATTTCCAGAAGACAGTAATAACCATCAGCAGCAATGAAGCTGGAGAACTGACACCTACTCCTGCTGTAACGTATTGTCCAACGGCGTCCAGGCTGGTGCCGGCAGTGACTTTCCCAAAGTCACCAGTGCAATTTGAGTAGCTTTGAATGATTACCTCTAGCAGTAGTTTAAATAAAGACAGAGCGCATAAATGGGCTGAGATTGCACGTTTTCATGGATTTGTTCAGTCTGGTGAAATAAAACAAATTCCACATCTGTTTCTCAAATGACCATCCCTCACTGTGACACTCACAATTGCTGGGACCATCTGGACGCCCAAAAATTGAAACCCCTTGAGCTCTTCGCTGGGGTCTGGCAAGGCACATAGCTTCTGCAGAGGCAGCGTTTCTTTACAAGCCGACTAGAAGAAGTTGCCAAAGCCGTGCCAAGCAGCAGGCTGGGAGCCGACCTCAGGGCTGTGGGTGTCAGGGCCCATGGTGGGGCCAGGGCCTGGGCTTCATCTTCTCCGAAGCAATAGAAGTAGAAGAGAGAAATGGCTTGTTTTGGTCGAAAACATTTTTGTCCCTCATTTTATCATTTATGTATCTGTAAACTCACACGTTAACCATCCAAGTCAGAAACCTGGATATCAACTATAATGATAATAGCCTTGTAACTATCACCAAATTGCTCATGCCTTATATGCCCAGTAACTCTACAAGGTTTGCTTGTTCCCAAGGTGCCCCTGCTGAAGCCACCGGAGTTGCCTGCATGCCATGCTGTCTACGGATACAGAACAGTGAGACCTAAAAAGTTTTGTACAAAGCGAAGCACAGGCTGAAAAGTAAGAAAATCAAAGATATGGTGGACATGGTGATACTCAACTGCTGGCCAGAATGCATGACCCTCGCTGACAGTTACATTTTCCTCTTGCTTTCCTTGTCCACAGAGAAGCCTGCTTTGACAAATACCCGGCAGATAAACATGTGATGCTGGAATAATAAAGCACAGAAGGTTCAGTGTTAACAAACTACCCTTGCAGCAAGAGAAGACAAGACATTTGTTTTCAGACACAGCTTTCTCAAGAAACAAAAATCCCAATTCAGCTTCAGTTTGCAGGCGGATATGCATTCAGAAAGTGCTTCCATTTGCAATTTCTAATGGGCACTTTTATTTGGGTCAGCTGCATAATTGTATAAGCAGTCACCCTCTGGGAAAGCTGCTTTGTCCATACAGTCAGCCTTGGGACTCTTTCACCTCAGCAATTTGGGTTAAATCTGTATCTGTCTCAATCTCATTTAAAAATGCAATAAAAAAGACCAAGCCATTTTCTTCAGCCAAAATAGAAAGACAGTATCTGCAAACCTACTCTACCATCTAATCACCTTCTCCAGGCCTTGCAATTCCTTAAATATATTCTGGTAAAGAAACCGTATCACACGAACACACACAACTCCCCTCGCAACAGCTCCAGTTCAGGAAAGCACCTAGGCATCTCACACATCTTGCTGGACTAATGCTTGTTCTCATGCCCGTATATTCCTGTGCGTGTGTGTGTTTATATATATACACATACATGCACACACAAGAAAGCATATGAAAGTACTGCATTAACTATTGCTTATCCTGACAAGCTACAGTGGCTCTTCCCATCTGACCTTCAAAGACATTTCCTTTGGGTACGTGTTCCCCATAAATCACAGCTGGAAGGAGCCAAGCCGGAGCTGATAAATGTGCAGGGCAGGAATGAGTGCTCTTCATCGAGAAAGGAGCATGCAGGTAGGCCAAGATGAACACGGGAGTAGGTTCATATGTTAGGGCTCCAAAAGACCTAATTAAATGTTCATCAACGCTGCCGGAGGACAAAGAAATGCAAATATTACACTGAGGAGGTGAGTGCAGGTAGGCAGGCAGGAGAGGCTGATATTTGTAAACATTTTACAGGAACTGAAAGAGCTGAGCAGTTTGCTGGTAGAAGAAATGGAAAAAAAATTAAAAGCTCAATATTCATACGCTGTGCAGCGAAAGCCATACCTGTGTGGGATTATTACAAATGGATTTGGCTGTGCTTAGGGTTTTCAATTCGGTGTTTATAATAAAGGGTAGCTAAACTCTCGTACAGCTGAACATCAGCATGCAGACCTGCAAAGGATAACTGACCTTTTTGAATGTTAATTATCTTTAAAAGGCCTGTTTGCCCAGAATTGTCTGAACCAGCTGTAGCCAGCCACCAGTGTCACCGAGGAGAAATGATGGACGTCATGAGGAGTCATTTGATACCCATTAAAGTGGAGGAAAGTCATTAAAATATATTGGGCCCAGGGACCTTATGAAACAAAGAGAAGGTAATTACTTTAGGCTCAGGTTTACCTGCCTGGACTAATCAATAAAAAGACACCCTGAAAAGGAGAGAGGGGGTAGAAAGAACACATTTTGACATGTCTGCAAGGAACATCTGTCACCAGGGCAGAAGAAAAGGTCGATCCGCCTTCCTGAGCGCTGCTCGCCCAGCTGTGCCGCTGCGAGGGGAGAGGGGCCTCACCAGGGGAGCAGGAGCCAAAATACACCTTCTTAGAGGAGTCAAGGGTCAGAAAGACTGTGTCAGCACACCCTCAGCCCAGTCCTGGCTTTGGCTGGTTGTGTGACCTTGGGAATATCACTTGGGACGCGGCCAGTTGCATTCACTAAGCAGACAGAGGTACCTGATTAGGTGTCCCTGTTTTGCTGTTGCTGTGTACGGATATTGGCTGTCCTCACAGGGGCTGAGCTGTGGGCAGTAGAGCATTTCTGAAGCGTAAAGCCTGTCTTCAGTGGCTCAGCGGCTAAGTGGAAGCATCCAAGCCGCTTTTTTGGCATGGCAGTAAAGATAGCTTTGCAAAATTTCCCTGGATTATGCGGAATCTTCTGGGGCTTTCCATGGCCAGATGCTCAGAGGCAGCAGGATTCAAGCCGTCACAAGTGTTTGCTGGCTTTTTAACACCCTGGCAGGCTCCAAGCTCTTTGAAAAACCTGATCCCACCTAATCTCTTTTAAAATGTAATGCCAGTCTATTTCTTCACCGGGATATGTACAAATTAGCTCAGCTATACAAGATGAGCAAGGAAGGCTGAGGCACAGCATTGCCACGGGCACCTCGTGCCACAGAAGTGATGCTACCCAACCTCCACTGAAATCACTGGGCATTTGGGCACTTTTTTCTCCAAAAGCAAAGTTGCTGATTTTATGCACTGTGCAAATCATTCGGGTTTTTTGCAAAATCAAGTATCCTCCCAGCCACTTCACAGAACTCCATGTATCTTCCAAAATGAGACATGCAAAAAAACCCACTGGTTAGTTTTGTATCGTTAGTCATTCTAATTAAAATCTTTGTCAAGGGAATCTATTGCCTTTTTTCTATTTTCTGCTCAGATGTCGCAGTCCTTGACATTACGCTGTGGTCTATGAAGACACAGAATATTAATGCCTCCCATTCTGGAAAAATATATTGAGTCTGCTCTACTATTTTGACCTTTTCAGTACATTGTATTTTGATTAACTGGCCACCTTGCTTCTGCCCCACAGGTCTGCAAGGCTATAGAGGGACAAAGAGGTGGAAAAGCTACCAAATCACATTTCTAATCACTGGGAAGGTTAAAGGGGTGCGATAAAACACGGTATCTCACAGACCGGCTGAGGCACTCAGGCTGCAACACAACTGCACATGTAGAGGAGAATGGTGGAAACCAGAACCAAAAGGCCCCACTGTCATCACAAGCATCTTTTCCATCTTGCTATTTCTGTTGCGACTTTCTCTTGATAGCCTCTGCAAGCGCTGTCTTTCCCGAGAGCCAATTAATTCAAGTCACAAATACCTGCCCCGAATTCTTGCAGGTAATTAGCACCACAGGTTATCAACAGGAAGCTGGTACCCACAGGCACTTCAGATAATTGTGTTTCAATATTGGCACATTTCTTCTTACCACAAAAGGTCACTTCAGTTTCTTTCCTCCATTTTCTCCCCCTCTTTTAGTAAATGAATGAAAAATCGTTATCATTATTTTGAATGCTCTAAACAGCTGGCAAAGGCTTTGGGCATTGCAGGACAGACATGAGTGACGTGGGCACTTCAGGAGGTTGCAAAATTATTATTTTCTAATCCTTAGTTTTAGATATAACCCTCCTCAGTACACCAGCTAATGAAAAAAATCCCAAAGTCTAGTTAAATACTCATGCGCCTGAATTAATTTCAAGGAAAAGCAATGGAAAGAATACATAATTATAATGTAGCAAAACTGTTGGTCACTTTAACCAGCATCTGCAATTTGGGTAAAGCTGTATTTAGTACTGCACAAATCTGGAGAACTCTTTACCTGTTACAAGAAGTTGTAAAGGGTACCCGTTCATTTAATTATATGATGAATAGCTTCCACAAACAGACTAAGTATTATACATGAAGGACCATGTAATTACTTTGTAAATATAGGATTATATCTGTCCTTGAAACAAGAAAACAAGTTAAATCAGCCTTGCAAATTTGTACTCCCCACTCACAGTAAGTCAGTAATTCTGTTGCAAAAACAAATTACAAATCTTCTTTGCAGAATGGTCACAGTAAAAGGAGAGCTGTGACGGTTTTGTGACAGGGCCAGGCAATTTCAAGGCAAGGTTGTATTAAGTGTCAAATTTCAGTAATGACAAAACCTTTTCTGCAAGGAGTATTTGAGAGCATGCAGCAACTTTGCAGTCGCCTTGGACTGCTGAATAAACAATGTATTGAAAAAGAAGAAGTCAGCATTGGTGCCCTGCTGAGTCGAAGTTATGAATCAGAAGCATCACTGCTGGTTACAAGTTTGAAGATGGTGGGGGTAAGCTGTGGCTCTACAGCTCTTAGTTCATACCATCGTGTACACTTCTGGTGCCTCTCCTGTCTTTTTCAAGACATACAGCCATGCTATTTACCCTAGCATTTTCTGCAAGTGCTCAATCACAGTCATTTGATCTTCTCAGCCAGATATCTGCTTATTGACATACATATCCATTATTTCAGTGTATACCAGTGTAGCAAGTGAAAGCCAAAATTATCCCCATACAGAGAGGTTTGTACGCACAGTCCTGAATACTGGTCTTCGAGGTACCAAAATGAATCGAATGAATCTTGCAACTTTGCTTTCTGAACTACTTGAAGACAAGATCTCATATGGAGTGCATTAACAACAGGAGTGCTCTGAGTTCCTTTGAGTTACTCCCTTTCTATCATCACTGCATCATTACATTTAGGGTTTTTTTTTATTGTATCATTAAAGTTAATGAAATCTTATAGACACAGACCTGGTGGGTGGTGCAACAGGGAACATTAAAATCATACTCGCGTTTCAGTCACTCACAAAAATGGAAAACTAACCACTTAACCACTAAAGACCACAGAGAGCTTGCTTAAAGAAACATCATGGCCCTTTAAAAAAAATTTAAAAGGGAAAAAAGGACAGTATCTCAGGAAAAGAAAGTGTAGCCACCGTGCAACTCCCAGTTGCCTTCAGGAAATCAATACTCACTTCATACTGTACAAAACTTTTCCTCTAACCTTTATGCAAGGTACAACAGCAGAATCAGTCCGGCGTTTCAGCCCCGGTGACCTTCCCCAGCGGTGCGCCCAGCCCAGCGTGCAGCGAGCTCCATCACCCCTTGGCAGATCCAGCCCCTAACTGAAGCCGACCCTGCGAGCGAGTGTCACCGGTTCTCCCTCCAGACGAGCAGTCTGTCACACACTCGCCCCTTGCCCCCATGCCCCACTGAAGCTGCCGGGTGCCACGTGTGAGCAGCCGGGCTCCCCGGCTCGCCAGTCCCGCAGCGCTCTGCTTGTCATCGGGGTACAACGCGCCCAACAACAGGGCGACCGTGAAAGGGAGAAAAGGTTACTGTTTACAGCCACCCAAGAAACTCACTGCTTGCCTAAGAAAGCAACAGACCACTCCCAACCTAATAGATTTTTTTCTTTCCCTTTTTTCCCCCCCCACAAACTTGCTGTTCTACAAGAGTCACTGGGAAGCTCTATGCATTATCACCTCCCGCTGTAAAAAGCAGTCAAGTATTTTCTTCCTAAAGGAAGGAAGCAAAATAACAGAACAGAAGGTCACCTTAGCTCATCTATTTCGAGTAAAGATTATTTTGTTAAACCAAATTCTTTTTCTTTTCTTTTTAATGGGGGTCATTGAATCATTTAAGCTCTTATGCACAGAACTTCAATGCTTCTCACTGCAGTCAGCTGCCAAAGCAGAGAGAACACCATTCCCACCCTGACTCAGATCTAAAATCTCCGGCTGGAATCCTGCAAAGCAGTGCTGTCTGCACCTCTTTGTGGTTCATGCCTCTGCTGCATCTCTGGGTAAGACCACATGTACCAAGAAGTTAGTCGCTCCTTTAACATCAGGTTTCAAGTAACTGATCTAGGAGGCACGCCTCCTGGGCTAAATTCAGACAAAACTGACTCCTGGCCAAGTGTGAGAGCCGTTGCTGTTTAAGCATTACTCTTAAAAGTTTCAACCTACTAATCTCAAAGTTGATAATCTCACAAAATTCATAATCTTATAGCACCCTTGATGGTGTAACTCGGACATGATGTGCACATCCCACCCAGGCTGTGTGCAAGCACACGTTTCCAAACACAGGCTGAGCCAATGCTAGTTATGAGCACCCACATTTGCAGTTTCCTGTAAAAAACAGAGTCAAACAACAAAATTCAGCTCGGGACCCCCATGCCCATCATGGCTTCTTCCTAGTTACAGAGAGGGGGATGCTCTCTGTTCATACTGATAGACCACTAGCAGCTCAGTGGATGGTGACCATCTGTCTGTCCACACGCCTGAGAACATCATTGTGGTTTGTTTTTTAACTCATAATGCCAATTTCCAGTATACTTACTTTCACCTCTGTCCCTGGCCATATTCGGGAGACAGTTGCAGCAGTCTCCTGAAGATGCTCAGGCAACAGAGACGTGCGCACGCACACACTGTTGCATGATTTTCTACTACCCAGATCTGGAAAAGCAGGAGGAGTTGGGGTGTGGGTTTGATTTTTCTGCCTCCTGAAATGCGTCTGAAAGGATGCGCCGGTGATGGTTGCCTTATAAACCAGCAGAACTTATCTTGCCTGGCCGGGGCAGAGTCTCTCGTGCTGCCAAGAGCAGGGAGGCAGCAAGGCAGGTACAAATGTTCACGCTGGAAAAGTAAAAGGTTTTTCTGCTCTGCATGAAGCAGGAACGCCATGAAGCGACAGCACCAGCAGATCCACCCAGCCCCTTTCCAGGGCCAGGAGATGCAGCACCGAACTGCTGCCAACCAGGGTCCGACCATCCCAGGAGGAACTTTGTCTCTCTCCAGGCAAAGGGGAGGTGGGTTTTCGCTAAGCGAACCCCAAGATCTGCTCACAGCTCCTATGCCTCATCTGCTTCATAGATGGGAGCAATGGGACAAATTCGGCCCTGCCCCACACTGCTGCTGTCCTGCTGGCTCTTCCATCCCTCATTCGCTCAGCCTGCCCACACCACTTCTCACTGGTATGTTAGTATCTCCGCACTTCTTCTGTCAGAGCAGTTGCTTGCAGAGGAGGAAAGAGTGCACTTGGTCCCTCCATTTCTAACAGTGGATCTGTTGTTCTCACAAAGTATGATTCCTTCCGTTTCCTGCATCACTTGGCAGGAGAGGTTTCTTGACTTGGCTTCTGGTCCCCATCACCCCAATGCTCCTGCTGTGAAGCTCTTCCATGGGGTGCCAGAGCCGACAGCAGCCGGCGCCTTTGGAAGCAGCCAGCTCCCCTATTTCTGCTTTGCCATCCCCACCTAATACTGGAAGCAGGAGAGAGGTGCTGCCTATCCTCACCTCACCAAAAAGGCCAAACCGCCTGCCAAGAGGGTCACCAACAGCAGGGCAACAACTCCAGTGGGAAAAAGGACTGTCGTGGTTTAACCCCAGGCAGCAGCTCAGCCCCACGCAGCCGCTCACTCACTTCCCCCCCACCCAGTGGGATGG
>JAVKLA010000042.1:16808389-16844277 GCA_034782735.1 Sagittarius serpentarius | reverse complement strand
CCTCCAGCCTTCTTGCTGGCTGGGCAGGAGAAGCTGAACAGTCCTTGACTGAGTCTAAACACGACTGAGCAACAGCCGAAAACATCAGGGTGTTATCAACATTCTGCTCATACTGAACTGAAAACACAGCGCTGTACCAGCTGCTAGGAAGACAATTAACTCTGTCCCAGCTGAAACCAGTACAAGGACCCAAATAGTTCATCCCTCTGAAGAATATATTTTTTATAGTGATTTTTTCCCTTAACCAATAAAAAAAAAAATTAATTGAATTAAGCAAGTTTCCTCCCATTTTTATGTGTAAATACAAATGATACATAATGGCTACAGATAGCTATCTAGATGTTTATATGAAGCAATCTACATATGAAAAGGGTACTGTTATGATCATTTGTACTTTAATTATCAGCACAGTTCTGTTAATTTCAAGCTGTAGTAGAAACACAAAAATCAATGTTTGATGAATAGAAAAAGGCTTTAACGGGTCAAGGAGGACTATATTTTTGCAATTCTGCAAACTGCAAGCAAGAGAAGTAAACAAAGATGTTGGAAATTATTTAAAGAATAATATTTGACAATATCCCTTTAAACAGGTTTAAAATTTGCATATATTTATGCCAAAACTTTCCCAAGATATTTGAAATTATATTCATGATTTTCTGGGGGAGAGGGAGAGTGGGGGAGGAAAGGGTAAGAAAATATACAAATATTTGAAAGCTAGCTTTAGAATGTATTTAAATCCTTTACAAATGCAGTCTAAAGGTCTGCAGTCTGTGCAATCGTTGCCTTCAGAGCCATTTTTGTCAGTTCAGTGCAGTATTCAAAATCCATTTAATGCTATAAAAAGGAGCAGCCTTTTTCATGAATCCTGATTTATTTAATATTAAATCTGAGTCTAATACGGCACAGAAGCAGCAGAAATCGTGCTCGAAGCAACAACCAAACTTACTTTCCACTTTGACAGGTGAACAAGCAGTTATTACATTTCTGTAGAGCACCTTCCAAACTCCGTGTAGCCGAGTTTCCTTATTAAGAAATGTAATTTCACTTGGGTGCTGCAACAGCAAAATATGGCATGCGAGGTCATGGCTAACAATGGGGACGCAAATGCGAACACAGATATAACTAACTTTTTCTTTTTTTTTTTTTTAAATGCGGCAGTAATAAAAATGGAAATCAAGTCCAAAACTGAAGTTGCTGCCAAGTCTTGGCCAGCGCTGAGCGACGCCAGCGGCCACAGCCCACGCGGGCAGCGTGCCCACTGCTGCCCGAGCCCAGTGCCTGCCCGTCGGAGATGGGCTTTGGCAGTAACTGAGCATCCTCCCCTCCAGCGCCAGTAAGGGCAGGGCACGCAGGGCTCTGCCCGTCCCCTTTGGTTTGTGAAGGGTCAGGGGAACTACCAGAGCACAACATTATTTTTTGGAGGGGAGGCAGCAGCTACAGTTTCTTGACAACATGTGCAGCAGCTTCTTCTGCACCCATGACAAGAGTTCATGGGCTGACAGTTCAGCGGCAGCCCAAGATATAATGAAACCAGCAGCTAAGGGATGCCAAAGTGTAGCAAGTGACAAAGAGCTTCTTCCTCTGCAGGAGAAAGAGCTCGCCCTGTGATGAAGAGAAAAGGCTGATTGATTTATCTTGACATCCTGTTCTCTTTAATGAAACTACAGAACGATTTCAGACTAAGGTAGGGATACCAAATAAAGTAATTATTAGATCCATGAGACAAGCAACCAAATAGACTGAGCTGAGCTCCAAAATTAAGATGCCAACAAGAAACAATTATTTATTCTGGCTTTTCTCTGGGTTTGAATTAAGGATAGTCAACTTCACCAATGACATTATTTACTAGAAATGGCGAGAATGACTAACGCCCTGTAAGTAGATTCATTTTACGTCTAATCTATGAATGTGTGTTGCTGCATTTTGACCAGGAAAAACTCCCCTCTACCTTAGTACAGAAAGACAAACCCCAGATGAAGCAGGGCGGCAAAGTCAGCTGTAAACCTGACCTAGAGTATTTGTACTGCATTTTTCACGTAAGGGTATCTTTAACAAATAAGGCTGTCTCAGGAAAGGGATTCCGATACAAAAGCAACAAAAAGGGCCCTGTGTTGTCTTGGCAAATGTTTGTTTGAATGAGTTCTTAGCAGCTACATTTGTGCCAGTTCTGTACTTTCTCTCCTCAGGTGTTCATGAAACTGAGATTTAATCAAATATTGCTGAAAATGCACTCAGCCAGCTCCTAAAGCAAGCTCTAAATCAGCAGCCCCACGGTAGGAAATGAACTGGTGCAGCTGAGCAGCAGAGGCTGTGCTTCTGCCAGCAGTCGCCAAATCACAGCTCCAATTTCAAATTTTACCCATCAAAGCGCCAACAACAGCGTAAACTCAAATTGCAGCTGACTTAGGGACACTCATACAGAGAAAAAGGCTGCATTTGTCAAACAAATGAGCTATTAGAAAGCATTTGCTCAGCTTGGCTCCAGAATTTGCAGGTGAGAGAGAACAGGATTATATCGGAAGAAGCGGTTGCACCTATGAAGCGTGGACGTCGGTGAGCGCTGCCTGGGGCCAGCCCTGCACGTCCCATGGGTGCAGAGCGGTGCCTCCATCCACGCGTCCCGCAGGACATCCCACCGTCGTGCTCAGCCACATGGCTTGAGCGTAACCCTCCAGCAAAGCAGCACTGACCTACTCAGGACTGAGCCTGGTGTTTAACACCAGAATAAGAGGAGCTGTGCAAGGAAAGTACAAATTACATCACGCTTACTGGACAAGTTCAGGTCCTGAGGCTACAACTTAGTTAATGTTATAGGGGTGTGATTTGTGAAGCCCTTTCCCAAAAGGCATTTTTCCTGCTCAGATCAAAGCATCAGCTAGTCCCATACTAGCCAGGGAAGGGAACCAACACGGCAATCGCTGACTGTCCAGCTCCCCTGGATCCTCTCCCCTCTGCTCCTCCTGCAGAGGACACCAAGTTACCACCCTCAATTAAAAATGCTCATCTCTCACTCACCTCTACCACTAAAGATGGCTACGGACGTTACTCCTGCGATGTTGCCACAAGCACACCCAGTTGCTGAGTACATGGGAGAGGCAGGGGCAGAGCAAAATGAACAAAGGTCTTAAATAAGAGCAATAGTAATTAAAAGGACGACCGGGAAATAGTTGTTTGAGATTGTATGGAGTCAACTTTGAAAAGTAGGCAGAGGACTGGGAAGAAGACTGCTTCATTGTCTCCGCACAAGGTTATATTCCTCTATATTTTACCCACCAACATTGTAATTCTATTTCTAAGCCTAATAAATTTTCCACAGAAGCCCTATTCATTCTTAAACCTATGACTGCTGATTCAGGGAACTGTCATGTTTTTCCATGCCAGCATCAGTTCATACTGTACTAAAAAAGCAAGATAAGGACTAGAAAATAAAAGGCAACATTGTGCTTTTACCCAAAAGAAAGAGATGGCTTAGGGGGACTTGACAGTCTTATTTTACTGATCATCAGTCTCTGCAATAGGCTCTGCAACCAATTAATGAAATGCAGGCTGCAAGAATCATGGTTTCACAGGAAATCTGACCACTCTTACGCTGAAATTTAGAGATAAACATGGGGACTAGTTCTCCCCATCACCATTCCAGTTCATCACAGTGAATTGCTGAGTATCAGTGCTGTACTGCTCAGGCTGAGAAAACCACCCAAATGTGGATATCGGGGGTGGTGAGAACAGGACAGGCACCTCTACGCTTTCCCAAGGACCATGGTACAGATTCCCACAAGCAATGTGACACTTCCAGACCAGAAAAAGGGGATTTTTTTTTTTCTTCTAGCTTTTTAACAGATGCCATCTTTATCTCAGAAAGACTTCTTTGCAAATAGAGAACAAGATCCTTTCTTCCATCGCACAACACATGTGGTACCACCAAAGAGGAGGTTTGCGGCCCCACAACACCCTCAGCTCCTGACATCGAAGGATCATTTCGAAGGACACAGCACTCCAGGCCACCCCACCTCTGGGCTTCCTTCAAAGCCTTCCAAGAGGACAATAGCAAAAATGCTGCATATTTTTTGATGCTGACATCTGTTCACGAGTAAGTGGCCTGACACCACCAAACTGCTATTTTGCCATCCAGAATCAGTCTTACACTGCTGTCCCACGAGACAGCGTTTCCGCGGGCAGCCTCGCCTCCCTCCTGACACGCCTGCCGTTTCCTCTGTTCACATTTTCCTTTCAAAAAAAACAATTTATATAGCCAGATTTCAGACAGTTGATTTCACTGGCCCTTTTTCCCTTGGGTCTACTCTTTACATGCTTCTCTCCCCCAAAACTAGAGTGTGTCACTGTGCTAAGAGAAATAATAATTAACACACAAATACTCAAAGGGCAATAGGCTGAACAACAAGAATTGCTGTACTTGTACACATTCACTTTTTCTAAGGTTATTTCTCTCATAATAGAAGTCTTGGAATTCTCTTTGAAGCTCTTTTAATTGGGGAAGAGCTGGCTCTTGCCAGCTGTAATAACATTGATGTTTGTCATAGAAGAGGTGTCTTTTGATTTGGTTTGTCTTTCTGCTGATACAATTTGCTAAGCGGCCAACCTCATATTAATTTATTTATTGGCTCTACTCAAGCAATGGCTACAAGTTAATTACAGTTTGCTTTTTGTAACACAACAACATGCTGTAAAATGTTTTTATCAGTGATCAAATCCTTGGATCACTCTGCTAATTGTGACCTGGCTTAATCACGAAGAGTATTCCAATTTAGTAGACAATTTCTCCATCTTATCTTTGCAATCACAAGCTATGTTTCCCTGGCAGAAAGTAAGGTAAAACCACTCAGTGTGCTTTGGGAATGACTTTTAATTTTTGTATCAAGTGTTCTCCATCTAAATCTACCACTGTTTCTACTATTAAAAGAACCAAAGCAGCAACCCAGCCTTTTTGTGATAATTTATAACCTCTCAGCAACTAAGAGCATGTTATACAGAAACCGCTGCACGATCCATCTCTGCCCTGCACAGACTCAACTTTTGTTGGCAGATTTGTCAATCATGTTTATAGGCTCCTTTCTGCTGTACAGTCAGGAATTCTCATCCTATTTTGATCTGTGTCATAAAAATGTACTAGGACTGATATACACCCAAGGACTTTCTGTTGATTTGTTTCTGTCACGCAAGCTATGTCTAATTTATGTATAACTTATCTCATTCTATTAGATCACTTTGTAATCATATTTAATTTAGATTTATTCCCGACAGTTCAGGCTGGCTCCAGGCATTTAATTAAATTTTGCCCTCTTAAGCCACTTAGTCAGTCTAGATTTCAAACATGATGTAGTTTTTCCTTGGACAGCTCTTTTCTATCCATAACCTTTGAATTGGCAATTTGTGCGGTTGCATCTTACATGGCATTATCAAGAACTCCTTCAAAACCTGGCCTTGATGCTGCGCAGTGCAAGCATGCAGCGAGCCCCAGGTGAAACACCCAGGGAGAGGAAGCACAGCACCAGCCAGCCACGCTTTAATGGGAACTACGCCCTTTAGACACCGTTTTACCATGCATAAAAACCTGAAATCGCAACCACCGAGTCAAACACGGCACAAGGGTTGAGGTCAAAAGCAGGGACTGTAAAGCTAGTAAACTGTGCTATTAAATTATAAATTTCGTTTGGTTCTGCAGACTTGAACTGAGAATTGAAATATGTGTCTCATGAAAATTTGAATAGAAAAATATTGCTTGAAGAATTACAGATTATAATTAATATCAATTCAAATTATTTTTATTCAAGATGATGGCCCTTGGGAGAAGGACATGAAAGTACTTAGAAAAAGAATAAAAATACATTACTGAAAATTAGGATTAGAAAACAACCTTAAATACAGTGTTTATCAGCTAGTTTGGCTTTCTTCCCTGATTTTTATTAATAAGCAAAAAACCTTTGCATGAACAGGACTCTTGATGGTTTCTTAAGACTTCTTCCTCTCTTGCTGATTTCTGGAGTTGTCTCTCCCCTTCTGCTGTTACTGACAAATTACAGTATCTCAGAGAACACACTTTAAATTTCCTTTTGTACTGCAATTTGTCTCACCTTTCTTCCTTAGACTTGAACAAAACCCTTCAAGTCTCACATACGCTTTCCTCCCTACTGCAGATCCTCGCTCCTAATTTTTTCCTGCCACTCTATCAAGTTTGGTATCAGCAAAATGCAGACAAGATGTGACTCCATAATAGCCACACACCTCTGCACATTTTATTGTAGTCTGGAGTTCCTAAAGCACTCGGACAACCTGTCTGCTGCTTTCTTGTTCGTGCTCGTGGCAGAGCACGCTGCCGAGACAGCTGGGCTAATCATAATGCACACTCAGTGGGAAACTAGTCACTTAAATTCCACTAATGTGTCTTAATTTTTCACCCAGCAATATGACACATGGTGCCAATATAATTCAATCTTCTTACATTTTTCATGAGTTAAATAAATCATACCAAGATAGAGTCCTTCAACCATCGTATTTTACTCTGCATGCAGATCCCCTTCAAACAGATGCAGAGCAAACCCCACATCCCACTTTGTTAGCTGCAAGGAATTTGGACCCAAGTAAATGTGGATCCCAGGAAGCAGCACGCTGATGGACACAGGCAGTCCACTCAGGTTAGCATCCCATCTCTGTGAATATTACTATTTCAGAGGAAGGCAGAAGAAGATCCTGTCTGTAAGGAGTTTTCCTGCTGCTCTTAAAGCTCAGGCGCTGGGATAAGAGTACTTACCCTCCTTCCGTAATTCTTTACTTCCTTTTTAAGGCAGACCAAGTGTTTCTACCCTTCCTCCCCCAGCCCAACCTACTCACAGCATCCCCAGAAATGTCCGGACCATTTTAACACTACCAACATCAGCACTGCTTGGCAGGAGCAGTGAATGCCAGGAAGGGCATTTTCCCAGAACTGATTTCTGAAGGGTCAAAGGCGGCTCTGATTTACCGTGTATCCCACCTCGCAACCTCACAGACCTGGGCCACCCAGGATTTCGGTATACTGCTGCTGGATTACAGTAGCGTATTGCGGCACCCTGGGCTTACTGAATATTGTAAAACTCTGTTTTTCTTCTCAGTCTTTTTATAGCACATGGAAAAGAGCAAATGGACGATTCACATGAATAAACAGCCACCATTATAAGCAAAGATTGCAAAATGAGTCTTTGGAGGTACAAGCACTGCTGTTACCAGAGCAGTCATTTGTATACCTCAACTTTCACAGTGGTTACTCTGGTTTAGGAATTATACATTTACATGAAATTTCTTTTGCGTTCCATATCATAGCATTTTGTGATCATAAAAATGTAGAAATCAAGAAAAATGTATTTCATTTACTTGCTTTCCACGTTTCTCTCCCTATCAGAGGTCATTTTGCTACAGAACAGTAGCTCTCCTACCTCTGGCAGAGCTGCTCTTTGTCATATTCCTTTCATCATTTATTTTCAAAGCTGCTCTATAAACTTTCTATCAATGCATTACTAATAATCTTAACAGACTTTTGTCAAGGAAAACCATAGGTTTCCATTGTCAAGAGGCCTTTCTCTGAACCTCAAGTGCTGATATTTTTTTGACAATTTATCTAAAGTCAATTGTCTTCTATTGACTTTTTTCAGCTGCTTCCAGAATGACGACACTTTTTAGGTCTGACAGTTCATCTGCCTTGCTAGACTCTCTCTCTCTCTTTTGGTTTTTCCCTAACGTACATAAATCTTGACAAAAAACGCTGTACTTTGCTAACAATATCTCACTTCAAATGTGTTTCATTAATTTCTCCAATTCTTTTGTTCTCATTGCCATCAAAAACAAGAATCAACAAAACATTTTTAAATGCTTTTGAGTTTCTAATTTGATAGCTAATTTAGGTATGTTTTCAATATTTTAACTTGTAGGACAGTGACATGTTACTTGCTCTCATCTCCCTTTGGGAATCACTAAGTGCTCACCCAGGAGCAAACCCTCGAAGATGCTGGAGCTGGCAGAAGAGCCGCAGCTGCTTTGCCCCCACTGAAGCCAGTGAGTGGTGACCATGTCCCTTGGGCATCCCCACTCCCTTTGATCCGTCCAATTCCTCAGTTCCCAGCTGGTCTGAGGTCTGACTCTGCACCTTCTTTCCTGCTGGCTCGTTACGAAGTCCATCTTGTTCAGCAGTGAGAGAGATGAAAGCACCATTTACAGTCTTTGCTGAACTGGAACCACATGTCTCTTTCCTTCTGTAACGTGCTTTTTCTTCAATACAACTCCATTTTCCTACACGTTCTTTCATTCTTTATACCCAAACAATTTGATCAAGTTTTACTCTGTATTCTCTCCAATAAGACATTTCAAGATTTAGTCCAACCTTATGTTGCTGCAATGTCATGTTAGGAAGCAAATTAAGTTTATTTTTATATCACTTTCTTACAAGACTATCTGTTCAAAGAGGGATCCCTTCCTCTTCTAAATACCCTTTTTTTAATTCTCTTTCCAATTCCCATCACCCTTGACTTCCTACCTTTCTTCTGTGCCTTTGCATTTCATTCATCACGGACTAATGAGGTCTTTCCTTCACAACATACTAATAACACCCACACACCGCAGTCTGGACATCAAAGCAGCTCAGCTTTTCCAGCATCCCTGTCTCACACGCACACACACGAGTCCAGAAGATGCTTCAGAGATCATTGGCCCAAGCCAGAACTCAGCTTTATGGAGCTGTAACCACTCACTGCTCCCCAGCCCAAGCAGAATGGGGCTTGAATGAGGGCTTGATGCCAAACAAGACAAGAGGGGAAACTCTTTAAATTGCTGGATAACCTCCTCTTGTTTTTCCAAACGTTTCTCCCCATTGCTTTTCTTGGGAAGTTCCTGGCACACCTCAAATTCCTTGCAACCGCATACCGTGGATTTGTGCCCATTGACTGTAGCCATGTCTACACCGGTAAGACACCCCTCTCTGCCACATAAAAGATTCTTTAACTATGACTTGCAGTTGCTCATTTTAAATTCATAGTCTGTCAACACTGAAAAGCCTTCTTCAGCAACTTCTGCCACGTATGTTCTTAGGTATTACATCAAACCCTCCTCTGGTACATAAGAAGAGAACAAACAAATTCTAATCACATGCACAAATCTCCTTCCAATGTTTGCTAAGCACTAAATCAACTCTTTATCTTTTCTCTTATTATTTCCCAGAATACTCTTAAAGCTCAAGAGAGCCAGAAAATGAGAGGAAAAGTGCAGAGTGTGCTAAAAGAAATGGGGGGACACACACACCTTTTTTGAGCCAAGGGAGAAATCAGAGGTTTGAGTGATGGCTGACAACAGACTGGTTGTTTAGGATAAGGAGCCCGGCACCAGATTTGAACCTCACTAAAGTCTGAAGCTGATAACTAGACCAGAGCCTCGATAAATCTCTTGGGTAAAGAGGCTTATTATTATTAAAGCAGAAATTGTGTAGGAATTTTATGTAAGAGATGTAAGATAGAGAAAAGAGTCTGTCTTTTCTTTTGGCAGATGCTGGTAAAACCTCTTTCCATTTTGATCTCCCCTAGGTTTTTATTTTTATTTATTTATGGCATGCTCACAGCCTTAAAAAATCTAGGTCTGAATCAGGGCGGAATTTTTCTACACTTCTAAATGACTCAGGACCGTGAGTCCCTTTGGCTTTTGATGGCAAAGGTACTCCTAAGCAGGTATGAAATCTCTAACCTTCACTCCTTGTGAACTCCCCAAAACCAAAAACCCTGGAGATAGGCATTTGGGTTCTGGCTACTAAAACCACCCAGCTCCACTTAAAACAGTAGTGTGGGCCAGCATTGCCCACCTACCCTTTAAGCCCGTGAATCCCTTTGCACATTTGCAGGCTAAATCAAACCAGAAGTAAAAAAAAAAAAAAAAAAATGGCGTGGCTGGGTACAGAACGTCCCTATCGCTCCTCACACATGCTGTGAACCCAAGGTGATATGCTATAGGATGCCCCGTTAATTTACAGCTCACGCCCCCGGCCGTTCCTCCATCCCCTTGCCTGTCAGCCAGGATTAGAGGCGGCAGAAGGAGCGTGGCTGTAGTAGGTGGAAAATGTCATAGCAACGCTGGATGCAAAGGGACCCCCTCACTCCCAGAGCCGTGTTTACCCTCAGTCAGAGGCAAACTGCCTTTGCTTGCCCACGGCTCAGCTAAAAATACCTCCGGGAGCGGGGCTGCCATGCTGGTGAGAGGAGCTGAGGAAAGGACAAGAGGTGGTCTCAAAGCCACTACAGAAGCAATCAAATGAGAGCTGAAAGCCTCTGCTGTCAAACTGCAAAGTCAGAGAGAAATGGCATCTTTGAAATACACAGAGCCAACCTGAACATAAAATGGTTTTTTTCCTAAAAAAATTCAAGAAACCCCCACGCAAATGCAATCTCAGCCTTCAATGCGCAGCTGCGCACGGACACGCAGATACCCCGGGTTTTCCAGCTCCAAATCTGAACCTTGCAAGGAGAATGTATTTAATCTGCATTGCCAAATATATTGCTATAAACAGCATACAAAGCTGTGAGAAACTTACAATGCTACCAAGAGAAATCCTTTATTTTATCTGAACCATTCTTTGCCGTTTTCATTATTTTTCTAACTGAATCCCACCATCATTCTGCATTGCACGAGGATTCACAAACCCGTGATATTTCTGGATTCCCAGAAATCACTGTTTCTGGAGTGTATTTGGAAAAGAAGTTCACATAAAAAGCATGTTCCCAGTAGTATAAAATGAAAACTAGACAGCGTGGAAAGGCGACTATGCTGTAGTGGGCCGTGGATGGAAGCAGAACCCATAGTCCTGTACTGGCGAGTGCCAGTAATCCCACACATCATGTACAAAGGGCACACGAGAGGACAGGTTTATGGAGAGAAAAGGAGGATGCTACAGGGCTAAGGGCAGAGAGGGGCTTTCCCAGGTAGGCACTAACCACTGTCACGGAGGAGCCATCCGCCTCTGGCAGCACCCAGGGAAGGATGAGTGTCAGCTGCTCCAATCCTTACCTACTCCAGACTGAATGTCTCTTCTCAGCCCTGCTTGTGCCAACAGGAGTTGGTCTCGAGTCGTAATTAGCACATTTTACTGGTGTAATGGACACTGAGGGCAGAGAGAATAGAACTGGGCATTTGGGACATGTCAATCAGCACACGCCACAGATGATGCTTCTGACCTTTTCCCCTGGCAAACATTAGGGGCTGAAGGCATCTACTAAGTACAGGGAGCAAAGGACCTCTACAGCAAGAACGGTAAATTAAATCAAGGGTGTTTGGAATGAGGAATGGTTCCAGAGCACCTGATGGTGTAGGGAAAGAACAAGGAAAACAGTCCTCATGGGGGATGGAGGGAAGCTTCAACTTGCAAAACAGTAGAAAACAGTAAAAAACTTTCAGGACTGGGAGATGAGGCAGCAGATGAAAAAAAAGAAAACAGACTCTGGGGCTCATGGGAGCGCTGAGGGAGAAAGATGATCCTTCTTTTCCTTGGAAAGGAAAGGAGAAGAAATGCTGATGGGAAGGGTTCCCTCATCCTTATAAGCTAACGAGTCAGGCTGGAAGTGAGCTCTGGGGCCCAACCCCCTGCTCAAACTGGAGCCTGATCTGTTTGAGTTTGCAAGAAAATATATACTGATTTTAGGCTGACAAAACGCTGCCCTTATTTGTTATGAACTTTTGGTTCTTTCAATTCAGATTTCATATATATTTGCACATGACTTATACAAAAGCAAATGAGCTTACTCTTGAAAGCCAAGCAGCCAAATCCTGCTAATTCCTGCTAATAACAATATTTCACTGCAAGTTGCTGAAGCTAAAAAAAATTAGTGAGTAAACAAGCAAATAAGCCAAGCTGAAAAGCAGAGTATCACAAGCTGTTCTTTACTGGAGTTCTTACACTTCAACGACACATAGTTGCTTGTGGAAAGCAGCCACATAATTTTCTACTCTGTCTTGCAGGGTGGTTGGAGGGAAGGAGGACGACAGAGCCCGTAACTCATATTGCCAGAATGGCTCCATCATCCTCACCGGAGCAGCAACGTGCTGCCTCCTGCAAACTGGTGAGCAATGGGAGAAAGCAAGTCCCAGCAGGACAAGGAAACATTTTATTAGGCTGCGAATTCAACACCATTTCTATAGGTCATGTTACATGGCCCAAAAGGAGACCATTAGATCAAGTGACACAAAGCCATTAAGCAATGTATTTCCCCAGTGCAATTCGAGTAATGAAACACCTAGTTAGACGACTCTGTGCTACTCTAGCCAGAAAATATCAAAGATGTTATACTCGGGCACTGTGCGTGGATTGAAGGGGCTAATACGTGTGAGCCAGCGGAGGTGCAAAGCCTGGGGCCAGGTCTGTGCCCTGCAACAGAAGGACACAGCCCAAACCACTGCAGCAGATAAGCAAGTGAAAATGGGATTGCGAGGAGCACGATGGCTCACGGAGCGCCCGAAGGCGCTCAGCTTCTCAAGGTGCCCTTGTGGGAGAGCGGCACGCTTTCGAGGTGTCGTTCTGCTGACGATCAAAAGTGATAGGCAAGCAAACACGCACCCCTGAGCGGCATCAGACAAACGCGATCGCTGTTAAGCGGCTGGATGTGAGCAGAGGCTGAAGCAGCAGCCTTCGTGCTGACACCATCGCCTGTCTGCGGGCGAGCAGGAGGCTCTGCACCCTGCTGCAACCAGCCCGGATTATCCCAGGGTAGGCTGGGGAGTGACAGGGTGCCACATCCCATCTCCGCTCAAGTGCTAACATACCTCGGGGTCAGTCCCAGGCTCATCCCTCTGCATTAAAAGGTTTCAAAACGGGCTGCAGGGTCACGCAAGAAGTAGCGAGGGGCGAGATGTGCACGCTGCCAGTGAACAAGAGTACACGCTGCTTGGCAGGCACCAGGTAAACGGAGGTTTCCCAGAGGATGCTCGGGCTTTCTTGCATACTCACAACCCTAAAAGACAAAGTGAAATACATGGAATTAAATTGTGAAGGGGAAATGCAAACACAGACCAAATGTGCCCAAAGGCGAAAGACAACCTCAGTAGCTGATTGCCAGCTTCACAGGGGTACGACACGCGGCTCCGCAGCTCCTCCACCCGGGAGAAAGTTTCCAAAAACTGCCTTTTTCTCAGCAATTCCCCAATAACTGGTTTGGGCACCCCACCATGCAGCGCAGTACCTAACGCGCTCCATTTCTCCTGCAGTGTGTAAATGCACAATAACCAGCCCTGCACATCTCGACCCCTCTGTATATTAATGCCAGGGGCAAGAGCGGGGGGGTAAATCAGTAGTGAGCCCTGCGAGAGGGAAGGCTGGAACAACCCCCACAGTGCTCACCCCTGCTCTGAACCCTCACATCCTCTCCGCAGAGGAGGGCACATCTTCTTCCAGTTTTCCTTTATGATTTCTTTTAAAAGCACCATGTAAATCTGAGTCTATGTGAAGCCATTTCTGTAAAAATACTGCTTGCTGATACTTGCTTCAAATGAAACGTTTCCTCTTATTCCATTGCTGCCAGTTGCCAAACCATGAACACCCTGAAGTAATGAACACTGCAGCTACAGGACAGGGAGATACCACCCAAAATTAGAGTGCGTGAGACCAGGAAAGGACAGAGATACGAAGAGGTCAAGAACTGTAGAAGAGCTACAGGTGCTTCTGGTCTCCCTCTCATCCATCTGCTCCCCAGGGAAACTGTTAAGGTCCTGCCCCATAGCAGAGAGCTAAAGAAAAATAGTGAACTAGGAAAATTTTATTTTTTAGCTCAGGCTTGTTCTGTTGAAGGGAGGCCTCAACTCTTACTATATTTTTTTCAGACTTCAGGATCTGATCACATCACTTCAGAAGTTTCCTTGTTTTCCAGGAAGATAAACCCCTGTCACTTTATTTCAAATGCTTGCACTTTAATATAAGCCACAGGCTACTACAGGAATTATATAGATCTTAAAAAAAAAAAAAAAAGACACATTCAGAAAGATGAGGAAGTCAAATTATTTTCCCTGCTTTGATGTTTATTTGTGTTTTGTACTGCAGGGCACTTGTGCAATATGCACAGAAACGCCAGGAGAATGAGTGAATCCTGTTCAAGTAATTTAGAGGATGAAATAGTAAAAGGAACAGCTTTGAACTCAGCCTGATGGCACACTGTGAAATGCACTTTCTGATCTGCACATTGTCATTTCTCCCTAACTTGGGCTTGTTACCACCAGGGCAAGTCTGGCCATAAACACGCAAGGCAGTACTGGGACTGGGATTTCACACTATTTCTTTCTGTCAGGATTTGAAAAGGCAATAGAGGAAGATTTGGTACCAAGGAAATATGTGCCTTATTTTTCTTCAGAGCTTCCTGGATTTAAAAACTAAAAAAAAAAAAAGAAAAAATTTTCAAAAAAATCTCATTTTTGTACATAATTTACAAAATTGGTCCCAAGGTACAAGGGGAATGTGGAAGAAAGCTATGCAACTGCATGCTGATTTTATGAACACCACGTCAATGCCAATGGTTTAGATAAATAAACTTAAGTATTGCGACTATTAATTGAAATCCGGTCCTTGGCTAATGTGAATTAGTGCTGGATTATGATGCTACATCATGATAAACAGCTTGGAAATATTTCAAACAGATTTGGAAAGTTGTTCTCCATTAGATTATAAATACTATTAACAGATAAAAAGCCATAAAAGAGCCGTCACTTCAAAGGGGATCTTCTGGCCATTTTCTAGCAGAGGAGCTCAAGGTACACAGTTTGCTAAGCCAAATTTCAAAGCAGAAAACAAATCGTGGCATCTAGAATTGTTATTGATTCCTTAACTTATTAACTTAAAGGATTACCTTGTTCACTTCATTTTTGTTAAGGATAAAACATTAGCTAGCTATAATAAGGGCTAAGACATGCCAAGATTTCAGCTCTAAACATTAGAGGCCTTTGAAGACACACACGAAATCTGCATAATGACATTGGTTTTTCTCCCCAGAACTACGCTGGGGACAGCCAGGAAAGAGCAAGGGTCTCACCTGGGCTGAGGAAAGGGTCAGGAGCTTTGGCAGGGAACAGCATCAGGTCCGAGACACCCAAACACCTTCCCATGCCTGCCCAGGACACGTCTTCGTTAGCAGTTTACGAGATAGTCACTACTGACAGATCCACTTGAGGTTATGCCCGGAGCTATGCAAACACGTAGTTAAAAAAGCAATGACAAAAAAAGTCCTTCCCAAATGAACAAATTGCAAAGAGATAATGAAATGGGCCAGACAAGGCCTCCCGAGGGAAAATGAGATTAAATTAAACTTGCCATCAGCTGATCAGCATGAAGTTTTCTTTTCAGCAAAACCCATCAAAAGAGATATCATTGCAAAACACTGCTTGGACAACTAGTTTTTCTTAAAGGCTTCTGAATTTTTTTCCCACCTACTCAAGCGAATAAGTCAAACTTTTGCTCAGTCTTGGTAACAGTGTTCGCACTGATGCGGAAAGCGAAGGGTTTTCCCAACTCCCTCTCTGTGATTACAGCTGAACTGTCCTGCTGAGACTTATTTTGATCCTGGAAATAGAGATAACCCTCTAGATCAAATGGGTCTGTATTTAGATGGTACTGTCTTGCCACTGATAAGAGAGATTTCAAAAAAGTGCTTCATGGGAAGGATTACACCAGGTTCTGTATGTCTGATCCTCTTGTAAGTACAATCCCCTTTCCCAAATTCCCAATGTACTCCCTATAGGCAGCTTGTCTCGATGGCTACAAATCTCTCATATAAACCACATAACAGGTAGTGACACATTTACAGCACTTTTCATCTTTACAACACTGTGTGCTGGTCAGTTTTTATTATACTTACCAGACAAAGTGCTTTCCTTAGTGTCCACTAGGAAAGAGATTTTTTTCTCAGACAAGCTTTTAGCCCGGCCAGCTGTAACTACAAAATAAAGATATATACCCATTTTCCTGTATTACAGTAATTGATAGAAAAAGTTACTTCTAAGCCCAGTATGTTTTTGTCTCTGTTCCCAGCTAGGCCAGAACATCATCCTGAAAATAATCTTTTTTATGGTACCTTAATACTTGGTACCAGCTAGGCCTGAAGTGCTCCCTCAAGGGTTTGCATTAGGCTCAGAAAGGATGAAAGAATGAACTAACAAGATCAGAGCTGTTGCAGGTTCAGCTTTAGGGGCCACAGAAAGTAAATTTCTAGTTTGTACCTCTTGCTTATTCCTAAAGTTACTAACTGCTTCAATACAGTATTTATAGCTGGGCTGCCTGCCCCTCTTTCCCCCAAGCAAAACTGTGACTATTTTAATGCTGTAATAAGAAGGTGATTTACTAGTGTGTAACTTCAAAGGGAAACTTTCTTCTGCTGCTTGCTAAAATATTAGTGGGGAATAACGAAGCGCGGTGACGTTGCACAGAACCCCAGGAAGGAGTCCTTTTGGGGCTCCCTGGCTCATAGCTTTTGTTCTTTCCAGGTTGTCTAATAAAGTCACCTGCAGGAAGCTCTCTGTCTTATTTCCCAAATTGGGGCTAGGGACCAAAACTACTTTGCCAGCACAATCCATTCCCTTTACAACCCCGAAGCTCCCAGGCCAGGTTGTGCCGGGAGAACCGGCTGCAGATCGGGCTCCTTACGCCGTTTCACACCTGGGAGGGTTTAGCAATGATGCCACAAGTTGGGAGGGAGCAAGGAAGAGGCAGGAACAGGCCAGAGCAAGGTATGGCTTAAAGCCTCCTCGAAACAATACACAAAGGTTGCACCCACCGTCCCGGGCTGCATCTGCCGGCCAGACACCTTTGCAGACGGTATCCCAAGGTCACATACAAGCTACAGGCAAAAAGGCTTCTCCCTTCCAGCCAGAAAGGACCTGACAGGGTTCCCTCAGCCAATATTTGATGCACAAATGCATTCAGTTTAGTGTGTCCAATAGAGCAGATGCCCCTGCCCTGTATTTTCAAGATCAGTCCCTATTGTCCTCTCTTTTGCCCCCCTCTATCTGTGCAGGCAGACCAGCAAGCACAGTAAAGCATTACCGGGAAGGGTTGTTAATCACCTGTGCCGATGTGGTTCAGAGGCAGGATTGTCAGCGTATTTTATGCTATTACTGCACTTTGTACGGCACGGAGCCTGTGCGTGACAGCCCGAAGCAGACAGGGAAGGTGTGCAGAGGTGCTCCTGCATTTAGATGAATTTGCAGGAGCTGCGCACAAAACTACTTGAGGAATTTAAACATGTAGGGTGGCTGGAAAGCTCTAAGGGGAGTTGTCAAGGTAAAAGAAAGCCGTAGAAGAGCTCCGACAGCAGTTCCTGCCTGAAGGGCTGGAAGCCCTCAGGTGCCAATCCTGCACAGGCATTTGCATTGCACAGTGATAACAGGGGGGTGCTGAGCTGAGAGGGATGTCGTTTCGGATGAGACCTTTGTGCTCTATTGCAGCTGTCCAGCTCCGATGCAAGTAGAAGAATACAACTGTGCTCTGTGGTGTTTCATTCAAATTCCCATTCAGCTCTCTGGAGTTCCTGTAATTTCTTTTTCCTGCATTGCCAAGACTTTTGTGTAAAATGAAGATGCCATAAAGCTTGGCACAACCAGCTCCGCAGGCACCATCTAGCTCAGCTAAGAGTGGCGTTATGCAGGGCTGTGGTAAGTCACACCCTTCTCATCCGAGCTGAAATAAAAGCCCCCCAAAAGCTGGTGGTTCTGGCCACCCTTCTCGGGAAAGACTGAAAAGTTCAGTGTATCATAAAGACCATAAAGGACAAACATTGCCACTTGCCCTCCTTTTGGGTTCTTGCATCAACAAATATAACCTCTCCAGGCGGGATTCAGATCCAAAGAGGTAACTCGCTCCTACTTGCTCTTCCAACAGACTGAAGAGCACCTGCAGGAAAAGCCTGTTGCCGGAATATACACAATGATGTGTTTTCTTTGCCTATTATATTTTGGTTATTTTTTGCATATCATTGAGCACTTGTTTTGATTTTTTGAACAAATTTTTGTGTTGGTTTTTTTAAGAGTCTGTCATAGGTGCGTCATCCCAAATGTGCCAAAGAACAAGAGCTTCAGGAATGCAGACGCAGTGAGAGGTACCTAGATAGGAATTGCAAGAAGGATTGGAGAGAAAGCTTTACAAATCTCCAAAGGAGGAGGTAACTAGTCTCTTCACTCCTCCCATGTGTGTCCCAAGGTAGAGGGCAGTTACTCTTGGTGTGCAGGCTCTGCACACGCCAGACACCTTATGGCAACACATCCTAGCACATCGAGTTGTAGATACACTGCAGCCAGAAGCAGAGGAAAAGTAAGCACATGAAAGGCAAAGCAGGCAGGTTACAG
The DNA here is from genome assembly GCA_034782735.1 of Sagittarius serpentarius. Lineage (NCBI taxonomy): Eukaryota > Metazoa > Chordata > Aves > Accipitriformes > Sagittariidae > Sagittarius > Sagittarius serpentarius. Next base: position 16,825,938 of record JAVKLA010000042.1, on the reverse strand, counting down.
TAAAAGCAGCAGACAGTTAAAAACAAGAATAGCATGATCCTGACTAGGTTCTTACAATTCATATTTCAATTCCTTACTCTGCCAAAGAGGTTATACTCACTCTTGGGCAAGAGCTTCAAGGCCCTCAGAGACGAGAAGCTACTAGTAGGATCTTTGTGCCTAAAGAACGCGGTGAATTCTTGGCTTCAGCTGTCCCTTTGGGCTCTGGACACACAGCAATGAGGATCCTGGTCATCTGCTGCATACGGGCAAAGACAGCAAGGACTGGGTTGGGGTAGCATGACTGGGTTACTTCTTGGTGGTGGTGCTATGTTACCATTGTTTATGGGTCTTTCACTGCTTTCCATCTCATTAAGTAATGACTGGTATAATCACCGTCATAGTCCCCGAACACTCCGGATTTCAATCATTTGTCAAGCACTTAGAAATATCTTAAATCTGAAGGGTACTACATGAAAAAATGGATTCTGTACTATCAGTACCATCCCACAGGTTTAATGTCACCCCTGGCTAATCTCGACAAACATTTCAGTACCCCAAGTCATTATTCACTATGGAAACCTTGGCTTCTGGCTTCCGTAATGGGTACGGTACATGAGGTCCAGTGACGGAACCAAAATTGCCTCGCACCACCGCTGCAGCGCCCAGCTTTCTCGTGTGGGAACAATGCAGCAGTCGAGTCGCTTATTCAGCCTCACACAGAGGAATATTCATTAATGTTTACTGATGTAGAGTGCACATACTACATTCGTCACAATCCTATAAACAAACATGTTTTTAATCCACACTACATTAATCTTGATCCTATAAATAAACAGATAGAGCACAGTCCCAGCTTTCCAAGATACCCCCCCTGCAGAAAGAGAGTCACTGTACCGGAATACATCACAGAGCAGGACTGCAGCATCAGCTGCTTATGAAGAGTCCATGGCTTCGATCATTCCTTTATTATGGGGTTATTGTTTGTTTGGGGAGGACGGGTAAGTTTATGTACTGTAGCACTGACTTCCAGTAGCGTCTGGTTTTAAGGTGTGTACCGCAGCCCACAGCCTCGGGTAAGAGCTTTATAGCAAATCCAGCTAAATAAAACTCGGCGTCCCATGAGCAGCACCTAAATGACTGGATCGCAGTCTTTTCTTTCTAAGATGAGGAATATACAGTATCATCTTGCATTCACAGAGTATCCCCTCTGCTTGCATGTCATACTGAAGGAAAACCACTATGCTTTTCAAATTAAGTACCCATAGGAATCACTTTACCAGCCACAGAAATGTGGCAGCTGATTAGCTGCAAACCAGCTTGGGATGGAGAGGGCACTGCCCAAATGAGATCACAAGGAAATGTAGGGAGGCAGAACACGCTCACCTAAAGGGAGATTTGAAGCCAGTGTGAGTGGATACTAGTGCCTACATATAAGCTGTAAAATTTGTTCTTAACAATCCACTTTAGCCACCAACCAGCTAAGGAAATGCCAGCAAAGGAAAGAAAAGAAAAACAAAAACCATTAAGATGATGGAAAGGTACAGAAAGAAAAACGGAATGAAATTGAGCCCTTTTAACCTCAAGCAAGTGGGCCTGCAAACTTGAAAACAGTTAGATGCAGGGAAAAAGAAAGGAAAAAGGAAAGGGGACAGGATTAGTATTTAATCTAAGGCACAGTTTCATTAGCTGTGTCTTATTCTTTGGCATGGTATTGGACTAGACCCTAGACATTTTTGTCTTTACAACAAATAATATTTGTGTTTTCACGCTTGATGAACCTACAACTAAGAGCATCTTACAAGTCTCGCTGTCTGTATGCACCCGCATCCATACAGCCTGAATTATGTTCAGGAGGCCGATCAGAGATCAGAGAGCACTGAGCACTACCCAGGTGATTGGTAATATGATGCACTGGCCATTTTAATTAGCTTTCCCACTGGGGGCTGACTGCTTATATGCAGCGCAATAAAACGCATTCTTAATTTTTAAGACCGTAAAGACAACGAGACAAAATCAGAGCACGCTATTGCGGCTGTCTCTAGAGATCGGGGCCGTTGTGCTCCTCTTTCCGCTGCGAGGAGAGGACCGACCCAACAGCGTTGCAAGGCGAGTGCAGACAACTGCTACAGCTGGAGATTTATTTGATATACAGAATGTCTGAGGCCTAAGCAAATTTCTGTCTAACATTTCCATTCAAATGTTTTTTACTGACCTTTTTTACTGAATCTTATCTTAGTAAAGGCACTTAAGCAATCAGAAATAAAGCTGACTATTAATAATACTGCTTCCTTTTCTATTTTCCCTTCTCAAGAGGGTGTAGTCAAGGGAAATTTAATTGTTCATGAAAGACATCTGCATCGCATACCCATCATATTTCCGCTTAGAAAGCTTCCCAGTGCGACTGTTCTGTTTGGTGTGCATTACCTTTAGACTCATCATTAACGAAGCTGATTTTGTTATTAGAGGTTGGAAGGTGTAACAGGGGGTGATATTTACGTCCAGAGCACGTGTGTTCATTTTATAGGAGATGCAATTCATCAAAAACAGATACAGATGACTAAACCAGTGGGCAAGGTATGTTGACTTTTTATTTTAACAGTAATGAAATGTAACAAGTACACCAGAGGGATACATTTTCATAAGCAGACAAGCAGATGGGTGAAGAAATTTGACTTGCTATAAAAAGCTCATAACTGCCAAGCAGCCTGAAAGGCTCTGTGGAAAGAGTTGTCCATACTGCAAAGTGTATTCCCCCTTCAAAGATTTCACATGATATGCGACAGTCTCTCTCTTTGGCATTTTACATCCTACAGGTGATGAGCCTTAAAGCATGGCTGCTGGCATCTAGCCAGACGCCGTACACTTTCAGACCACATTTTGCTTGAATTCCTCCAGATTTCCCTCTTACACAGAGGTGGGTGGAGTGGGGATGGGGAGGACAGAGGTTTAAACGTGAATCGTTCATTCATTTGATTTCATTGCCTCATGGAAATAATGTTATTTCAATAAATTGTATTGGAGCATCAGAGGTGGTCTGCTTCAAATGCCCCAAAACCATTCACATGCCAGAGGAGAGGTTAATATCAACCATCACCTGAAGATTAGGCATGTAGACTAACCAAGCCACAACAAAAAAAACCCAGACTCTTTCCCATTTGCACTGCACCCGTCAGAAAGGCAGATGTATCCTGCCTTAAACTGGAGAAATCTGTAGTATTATGGAACACAGTGGGACTCAGCTGTAAATCTGTTCTGGGCTATGTCTATGTCATATGTCTATGTCTGGGCTATATCTCGGACCAATGCTGAAGTCTCCTAAATCTGCTGTGACTCTACTGCAGCTATGCTGCTAGATTTTCATGGCAAAAATGCCTCAGGTCCTCTGTAGCTGCCATCACTGAATCCACCCAAAATACCTACAACAAGGCACCAAAGCAATGAAAATGTCAGCACCCGAGCAAGGGGGAGCAGTAAGTAGAGCACTCTTCCCATGCTGAGCAAGTAGTAACACGCTACCACTGACTGCAGCCCTTAATGGCAAACCATTCTCCTTCTGTTCACAGAGCAAAACCCACAAATTTAACTTGCCAAAATCACAATCGATAAGACATTTCTTAAATTAGCTAGATTCAGAGGAAAGGAGGAAAATTGATTAGTGTTGCTTATCCCTCAGCAAAGCCTTACACTGAAGGCCCAGATCAATGCTTTTGAATACAGATGGCGAAAGCCAGGCACGTCACCCTGACAAGACTGGTGGATGCCTGGCACCCCTAAAAACCAGACAGCTCACTATCAGTTTCCCAGAAGTTCTTTATTGTACCAGAACGCTTGACTCAGAGCGACAATCATGGTCAACCTGTTTCAATGCTTTCAACATGCCAACCTGTTGCTTTGTTGTGCTTGAGTCTTTTGTCTCTGGGATTTTACACGCAAACCAATTTTCTTGGTTATTTGTGCTCATTTGCAAGAGGCGTAAGTCATCAAAAGCAGACACAGATGAATACTCCACTGCAGATTGTGGGTTTTCTTTTTAATACTGACAAAACAGAACAAGCCAACTTGAGAGATGTATGTTTACAACCAGTCAACCAGATGGGTGCAAAAATCTGATTTGCTATAAAAAGCTTATAGCTGCTGAAAATCTTAAGGATGTGCTGGAAGGACTCAGCTGTAACAAATCATGCCAGGGTACTAAAAAGACTGATCCTGCTTTGTCCAACTGTTGTCTCAGCATTAGCTTTCCTACGGCCGTGCCAAGGCTATACCTAATGCGGTGCTCCACAATGGGATGCGCAGCGTGGGACAGCTGGTGCCGGGGGCCAATGGCCTAACTACAGATGTTACAGGCATTTGCTTCAGACCAGCTCTTGTCTGAATGCACGCTAGCGTTGGAGCATATGCCAACTACACGTGCCAGTTGGGTTCATTTGAAGGGAATCTGCTGTGCGCACTCAGAGATGTCCCTGCAATGCAAACCAAGGCACACGAAGTGGAGACAATCAGGGGATTCGCTTCAAAAGCACGCTCTCATCCAAACCACAGTACTACCGTAGACATAGCCACATGCACATCGTTTTCCATAGGGCAAACAAGCGCCTAGCGAGCGGATTCCCAATCAGCATGGAGTGCCTATTAACTCCAGTCAGAGCTCATCCCTCTACAAACTGCCTCTGAAACCCAGGTCCCTGCCTCAGTTACACCTTCTAGTGAGACTTCAGCTTTCAAGGGTCTGAACCCCTCCAAAGGAAGAGGAGATGCTTCTGCCAAAAGACCACATGTCAAAAGCTGTTGTCAGGCCTCCAGGTCTACCCTGTGTCGGAGGAGTTGCCCACACCGTCCTGGTGACTTGCAGACCTCCCCAGCACACAGGGACACCTCCCAGCTATCCCAGGGAGCCCTATTTCCACACTCCTTTACCTCATCTCCACTCAGAAGGGACTATTTTGCTTTCTGCTTATTGCTAATGTGTTCTGCAAGTACAATCCGAGTGAACTTTTCTACAGGCTGTAACACCTCTCCATCATCCCCAAGCAGAGCACACAGAATATAAACCTTATAGCTGCCACGTGCAGAAAAAAAAAAAAAAAAAAATCAAAACAAAAAAACCTATTAGTAGACTTTTGCACCTAAAATGAGATCTGCAGAGGCACAAAAGATGTCCAAAAGCTGCCATGGGCTGTTAGTCCAGTTGAACTGGAAGCTCATCAGAGCCAGCGAGCCCTCTCAAGGCACCGGGAAATGCCTTGCCTCTCCTCTATGTGGTTTGTCTCCTGCTCCAGGTGTACACAAATTGTATCCTGGTGAGGGAAAATTGTTATTCACTTTATAATTTATGTCTTCTTGAAAGGCAGTTTTCATATTTTTGGCTCTTTCTGAGTCTCTGGAAGCCTGGATCAGAAAAAGGCCAAGGCTCTCCAGCTGCCCAAGCTTGCCAGGCAGATACTGCGATAAGAATAAAGTGTCTGTTCAATACAAATGAAAACAAGACGTACCCTCTAAGAAACAGCAAAAATAATAAGCTGTGCAGATTCACACTGGATTTTGACATTGTAGTATGACAGATATCCTTAAAAGCACTTCCGAAGCAGCTTTATCAGCCCTAAATACTTACTAAATGAAGCTGCTGGGTCCGCACCTGCATGTCTGCTAAATGCCCGGTTCCCTGTTTCATGCCCCAGCGAGCATTCAGCTTCCCACTGGCAACATGGGGAGCCCCAACATGCAGCCCTGCAGTGGGAAGGCACAAAACGCAGTGTCATTCCTGCTCAGGTAACGCTCCTGCCTGCTTCTCTGAGGCTGAGGAGAAGAAGCATCACTGAAAAGCATATTCTGCCACTTTAAAACCCAGCAGTGATGACTGGAATCCATAAATCAGGTTGGGTTTGGTTTGGTTTTTTTCCCCAGACCTGTGGGACTGCTCCAAGCATAATTAGGTTTTGGGTTTACAAAAAATACCAGCATCTGTTGCCTGTTCTGTGCACGCTGCCAGTCTGAGGGGACTGCTCTGGGCTCACTACAGCATTTGTTCTCACAAATAGAGAAAACTTTGCCGAGCCTGGAGCAGGGCTGCTGGCCAAGGGCCTCGGAGACTCACGTTGTATGTGGGACTGGGAGCAGAGGCGGAGGAAGGAGGAGAGGAAGCGTATTGAAGTCAGAGTGCCTCACCCTTTAGTTGAATTTAATTTGATGAGCCTCAGTGTAAATTAATACAGGGAAAATTCCCAGTAACAGCTACTGCCAACAATCCCATTAACAAAATAATGCTGGCATAAAATAATCACAAACATATGTCTATCTCTCGCTTTAAAGTCAGTTCCAAGAATTTAGAGACTGACTGAACCCCTTGCAGATTAGCAAGGATACGTCCTCTCGTTAGATGAAAAAGCTTTCCTTCCACACTCGACAACAGAGAAAAACATTATTGCAATTCTACCAGAACAACGCCACCTTCAGCAAACCCGGGTGCTAGCGAAGAGTTAGCAGGGAGGGATCCGTTAGTCCTTCTCCTCCGGTTTCTGGAGGAAACTCTGGGTGAGCTTCTTGGCGACCTTGGTGCCAGCACCATCTGTGCCTCCCTCATCACACCCAGCACGCTGCCGCCCCAAGAGCAGCAGCAGGGTACAAAACCTCTGGCTGTGGGGGCATTAACGGAGGACTATGGCATTTTTGATTATTAACAAATATCTAAGAACTGCACATATTTTAATGACTGCCCGTGATGGTCACTGAATACAGACTTGTAATGCAAACAGCACTCTGTAGAAAAGTGCCAGCCCAGAAACATCTATCCAAATCCAACTGAACTTCTAATTACATTTGGGTTCAAATCCTTAGAAATCCACCTGAGTGTTACTTTCATTTCTAGACAAGCAGCTCCAAGCAGTTGCTCTGGTTTCAAACCTGAACTTCTACCCTCTTTGGACTTTGTGCCTGGATCCTCTCCAGAGGAAGATGCCTCTTTCCTTTCTCTGCACACGACAGTGCCGTGAGGGCATTGTCCAAGCTTGACGGTGCTCTTCTCTTCCTTCTTTGAAGCCCAGAAACCCTTCCAGAAGTCCTCCCACTCCTTTGAAAGTGCTGATTCACTTCCCCAAGACTGGAGGAGATTCATTCCATACCCCCAGCATCTTCTGTGCAGGGGGACTAGCCAATTAGATTATTAGGTTGTAAGTAGCATTGATTCTAACTCAGGGGACCATGTTCAGCCAGTGCGAACCTGAATACATTTTTAGGAATACATTATGTATGAGGGTATAGTTATACAAGCGGAGTTAAATTAAAAAAAGCTGAATATTGGAAGAGGGAAGAGCCAAATTACCAGCCCTGCTGGTAATTCCTGTCCCAACACAGGAATTTTATGAAGTTAATATGAACATGTATTTCATGGCATAGGGGATTGGCAGGCGGCAATACATGCTCCATACTGTCAGAAAACAAGCAGTATATTTTGAAAGACATTCTCCATCAGATACTTCTTAACCAGGAGAGACACGTACAGCCACACACAGGGTCAGGAGCTCAAGCCTTTGCACTCTGTCTTTGCTACAGCCACTAGTAAAGAATTACACTAAAACCAAAGTGAGCTGTCATGCCATGAAACACAAGGTTGGGCAATAGCTGTCCAAGGGTCAGGGCAGTACTCCTGCAGAAATAAAGCAAAATCTCCCCCAAACTGTGTCTAAAACATGTGCAAAACTGCTGGAGGTGTTGCTGTCATACGCCAGGCTCTGGAGTCCCGTGGGTTTTCTGTCAAAGATGCCAGAGCTTTGATGCCAAAAGAATAAAGTTTGCAATTATATAGTTTGCCTTTTTATTTTCTTATCTCCTTTTCTAAAAAAGTGGAGGAAAAATGTTTAAAATAAATTGATGAAGGATCTGTTAAAAAGCGCCTTGAACTAAGAAGGGTAAAAAGCCATTAAGTTGACACGTAGAAGGAAAATTGTATAACGATATGTTACATCTACATGATTAAGAAGTTAAAATGGACTATGAAAGGAAGGTAGTATTGAAGGCAAAATAACAGGACTATTTCCAGCACATTTCAAACAAAAGGCCGGTAACATGAGTTGTCAAACATTTCTGAGATCAAAAGACAAAAACCTACCTCCTGGGGCATTTAAAAAAAATTAAGAGAAACATTTCTGGCTTGCAGGAAGGAGGGTAACAGACATCAGAAATGAACATTTTCTTCTCTCAAGAGAATGCTACGGGCCAGCATACTTAAACCCAGAAGAGACCATGGGGGATTCACAACTGCAGATTAAAGGAAAGCCACCGCAGCTGTAATCCCCCTTCAAATTCTGCAGAAAAGGCAAAAAACAGACAATAACACCCCAACTACATTGTGATGAGAGAGGCAAGTCTGGGTTAGAAAAATCTGGTTTTTCTTAGCACAACACAGTCCTGCCCTGCCAGTTTCAGAGGCAAAGCCAATACTATTTAGGAACGACCTATGATGACCAGGAATAAGTGACATACCCAGCTCGCTGCAGGGAAATTGCAGGTGATACCTTTGCCCCGCGATGTCTGCTGTGGGACAGCTAACCAAATCCTGGTAGGGAAAGGGTGAGGGTTACTGCCGGCAGTTTTCAAGGCGCAGGTGTGGTCACTGCTTTGATGCTCCCTCAACTTTTGGTGGAAAGTGGTGAAGAGTTAAAATATTGTGAGGATAGCATGAAATTCCCCCCCCCACCCTGGTGCCTCGGCACTGGAGTGTTCCTCACAGCGCAAATGTAATTGCCTCTTCCATTAGCAGGCCATCGGGTCTGCTCTGTGGAAGCAACCACCTCCCGGTTATTTTGAAGTGCTAAGCTGGCAATTTTGTCAGAGACCATCTAGATAAAATTAATTGAGGAGTCAGGGTATAACTGTTACAGAGAGTGGCTATGTTTTGAAAAAGCCTTTCTTCCTCTCTATGTCAGTCTAATCTTGTTTAACTCTCCAGCATCAGCTGTGCTGAGAAGATATAGCAAGTCAAGCAACAGCTTTTGGGTTTGTTTTTTAAGGGACTGAATACTGCCATAAATAGCAATCGCAGGCCAGGCTTGGATGCCCACTAGCTCAAATACCCATCGACTTGTGTGAAGTACATGCAAGATCAAGCACAACCATCACAATTATAATACCACTTACAAAAGCATTTTATGCTTCAGAAATAAACTGATAGCTGCAAGAGGATGCACATTATTGCGCAACTGAATGGAGGCTCAGCATGGCTTTATACATTACTTGGGCCGTACATGTTGACTGGTTAGACTGGAAGGGCTGCTAAGACAATTCACTATTTTATGCTCCTATTCTAGCAGAAACACACAGTAAAGACAGTAAAAGCCTATATGACTTTTTCTAAAAAAAAGAAAACAAAACATGAATTCTGTGAGTCCTATGAAAGCCAAAGCAACACACACAACTGTTGAAAGAAATAAGCCTTTGGCAGCTCTAAGTTGTAAAACACAACAAAGGAGAACCTATGGTTAGCGCTTGATAAATCTCCAAATGCCTCGCCATAATCTTGTGACACTGTGAGTTACAGTCCCTAGCATGACGTTTTGATAACCATTGCTTTTAAAACCAAATCAGCAAAAAAAAGAGAGATATAAATCATTAAGAGAAGAAGGAATGAGAGTTTTTAGCTCTTTGTATAGGAGTGTGGCCACACTGGAATGCTGTAACGAGCCTCTTCCTCTTCTTGGAAAATACCACAGATACAGGGTACAAAGCAGGATTTTTAAAAATCTTTCTTAACAAAAAAGAAAAACAAAATCAGCCAAAAAAACCACAACTCTGACATCTCTGAAAAGAGAAGACCAAGGAGTACCAAGGTATTCTGAGATTACTAGTAGATTACTACTAGATTTGTAATAGTAATTACAAAATGATCTGAATTAGCAGAAATCTCAGGCCAGTTGGTGATCGCTCACTGAGATTTATGAGGCAACATAAGTATTTAGGTGGATTTTTATTTTAAGCAAACTTTATGAGGCCAGAGTCAAAAGGGACTCCTGAAAAAGGATTGGAAAAAAACGTTGTGAAGCATCGAGCATCTAAATGAGGACTTCCATAAAACCAACTGCAATAAAGACCTTTAGAACACATTAGATGAGTATTAGACAAGGGTAAATATTGTTGTTAGCTTACAGCAAACAACTGATAGGCTTTAGGAGGCCTATGAGGGAACATAAACCCACTTAGACCTGGTATGCACAACAGCAGAAAAGCATTTGCAAGCAAAATTTTGTTCGTGCCAGTAGTATCACAATCAGCAGCTGCCCTGGCTAATCTGATGAGTAGTAATTCCATTTTATGCACCCAAAATAAGCTCTTGGATAATACAGTTTTCTAGGAGACACTTGTGTGACAAATGCTTGTTTCATACCAGTCTGCTATTAATTTCAAAATGTTGTTTTTATTTTAAATCCACTCTCATTGCCAGTCTGAGCTCCTTTTGCAAGCTTTCCTTCCTTCACTGTATAATTGATGCCACCTCGTGGTGGGAAAAAACCCTCAGTCCCCTGATGGTTTCAGTCTCCTTTAATAGCCAAAATAATCCTTGACTAACTCGGTGTTACAAGAATGGTGACTGTATTCCAAACCTACGTCTCTCCTCTGAACTCCCAGCCTTCATAGCGGTATTTCTATTAAATTCTAAAAGGCTATTCCAGCACTGTGAAATTAGCTGAAATGTGAGCTTTTAGAAATTGAAACTGCATGCAGATTTCTTCCTCATTCGTAGCTGAGGTACCAAACCTGCATCCACGGTGCTTCCAGGGACAGCCCACACCAAGGCAGCTACTTCCAGAACCACCATCTTTTATGTTCAATGATTCAATTTCTTCTCTTTCTCTCACAAACGCATTACTTTCAGACATCTCCACTCTTGCCCTACTTTTAGTTTCTTTCAAAGCAAGCCATTGTATTGCTCACACCACTCTGCATCTCTCTCTTTCCTCCTTCCTGTCACCTGGAGGTGTTTCACATACCCCTAGACGTTCTACTCACATTTTTTCCCAACTGTTTTTTCAGTGTACTGACCTCATCCGTTTCACAGAAGTCTGGTCTTCCCTCCTTCCTCCCTTCAATACGCGAGCATACCCTAACTGCAGGCAAAACGAGCTGGTCCCTCTGTATCTCTCACCCCACCCTCCCTGTCCCCTTCGCCAGGGTGACTGGTGCTGCGAAGTGTAACAGCACTTGGCATAGTTTGGATGACCTGCTGCGAAAGCGTGCTGGTGGACAGAATGACCAGGAGAGGCACGCAGCTCCCTTGCTCAAACTCTATCCTCTATTGTGTGTAATTACCTATTGCTCCATCAGTCATAGTTACCTGCCCCGACCCGCAATGCACTTGTTCTTTAGGTATATCAGACCTCTACCTAGTGAGGTGGCCATGCTCACCATCCACCCTAAAGCCTCTCCATGGACCTTCTTACCTCAGACCTACTTCTCCTCAACCCCCCCAGGGGGTGACTTGCACCCTTCCAGCCCATGTAGCAGCAGGTACCCAAGTTAGGAGCATCACCCTGAGCATCACTGCAGCAAGACGGGCTTTGATGCTTACAGCACAGCCACGAGCAAGAGGACACCCACCCCTCACCCACAGATGCGTGGCCAGGGGTGCCCAGGCTGCCCTGACCCTCTCCGGGCAGCGAGAGCCCTCCTGGCACCTCAGCTGGTGGGGCTGGAGAAGGGAACGGCGCTGGCTCGGAGGGGAGGGAGCAGGAGCCAGAGCACAGCTGGGGATTTACTTCTTTAACTTTGCCTTTCTAACAGGGGAGATGCCAAAGAAGAGCTTGAGAATGTGGGATCTGCTGACCTTAAGGACCTACTCCAGTCTTCGAAAAGCCTCTGGATCTACCTTTCACCTGCTGCGAGATGCACTTTGCTGTCCCAGTACAAGCCAGATGAGCCATCTGCCTATCAACCAGCAAAAGCTGAGTGACACCAGGAATAAAAACCTCCTCATGCATATGAGCGAGCATGTCGAATGAATGACAATGACTGAGAGAAAACTTCATTTCCAAGTCCTGCTTCTTACTGAAGCTCCTGGATACAGGCAGAGAATACAGAAAGCAGGACAGTATTTGCAGCGCTTCACTCCAGAGCACCGCAGTTGAGTCACTATCAGTGGAAACCTTTCTGGCTTTACTAAAATTCACACGTAACTACGTGACCGAGAGCCCGTGGCTCCCACCTATGCTCTCCACCCTGACTGCCTGCGGTACCCTGCGCAAGGGATGACACAACCAATAAAGGCAGTGCGTCCATCTGCCTTGGTGACATCCCCACCTTCCCCGAGGGTCTTGAGCAAATTTTCTTCTGTTTCAGGTTGTTGTTCAGAAAAACCTGGCATTTCTGCAAATGCAGCTAACTAAATCTACCTGCTTTGTGAAAGACAAGGAGCGGGGCGGGCAGAATCTCTTTGTACTTTCTTTTCCTCTAACTTAATTTGTTGTTGCTTTATTAGGTATTGGATTTTGGTTTATATAAAGGTAAACAATGTTATCACACAAATCTTAATCTTACAGTTGCAGCCTCACTTGAATTGCTTGATGATTAGCCTCTAGGCATAGTGCTCATCTTGTTCAGTTATACCTTCATTATCATCAGATTCATTAATTTCATCCTCTGTGTGCTAAAACGTTGCATGGTTAAAGGCAACATTTAGCAATATTCAGAATATTGGCAAGGTTTCCCATTCTCTGTTGAAGAGTTTGTAGAAGCAGTATTACACCAAGACAATCAAGAAGTTAATTTTTCCTTTAAATCCTTGATGCATTGAGGTAATAGTTTTATTTAAAAAAATTAGTACTTAATTATTTAATTGTAATTTCAGTGCATGTTGAGCATAGCGAATGGCCTCAAGGTGGAGCCCAAAGGGGCTTTGCCAGGGCACGGCTGGGCGAGCATCCTCCTCCTGCCTGCATGGCCAGAGAAGCTGGGACCTGCTGCTGGAGAAGGCACTTGGCCCCTGGGGTAAGAGTTTTGCTTGCGGAATCGCTACCTGTCAGCAGCTGAGTTTGCTAATCCTCCCATTAGCTAGGGCTTTGTAAGCAGACTTGTCCTTTTTATTCTGTAGTTGTTCTTGGCAGCGCCTTACGCTGCCGGGTTGTACACAATTCCTCTATATTCCAATTTCATTATTACTGTTCTAAATCAGGCTCTTTGGAAGGAGGCTGAGAGCGCAGTCAGTCACGCAGCAGGGAAGTGAAGGATGGAAACCAGCCGTTGAGGTTACAAGCCCGAGAGAAACTGCCTCTAAGTGACACAGGTGATGAATCCAGACACGGCAAAGTCATCACATCAAGGCTGGTGTAGTCTTTCCAAGCCTCCCAGGGCAACCTCATCAAATTATTGTTCGTTATAGCTATGACAGAGTAAAATAAGGTGTCACACCATTTGTCTTTAAAACGTTGAATAGTACCTGCATGCAGAGCGTGGTTTTGACAAGATTCTCCCACCCTCCCATAACAAGGGTAAACCCTTTCCAGATGCTGAACGTGCCCTTCAAGAATTAAAGGGTAGATATGTAAAAATGAATAGTCTAAACCTATTTCTGCATCAGCTCATAAAAGCTTTCATACAGCACCATCAGAACAAAAAGGTGCTATATGAACATAATGTATTGTCAAACCAGTTCATGGCACTATAGAAAATTTCTGTACTCTTTGACCATTAAGAAGAACAAGTATATAGTTTATAAAAATAGCTGTAGATGTTCCAGCTAGAGGCACAGTGACCAGGACAGATAAGGTATCAAGCACAGGGATTTGTTTTCTAGATCGCTAAATTAAATTTTGTGTTATAAACACAGCATTTTAGCTTCTTAGTAAATCAACATCTTTGGCAACATGTAGAGATTGATGCAACACCACTTGTAGGTGAGAAGCGATACAGCTGACCTGCCAGCAAGCAAACCAGAGAAACCTTCCCCTGACATACTGAATATATCTGGTAAAAGGAAGGAATTAAGTAAATACATATGCAAATATATGCAAGCCAATTTAATAGAGGCCTTCGAACTCAAGCACTAACATTTGTACAGCTTATGCTCTGCACATCTCTTGTGTACTTTTAAGCTACAGACAGCTTCATTCAACAGGACAAATACGCCTTGCATTAGAAGAGCAGGTGGAAGTATTTCTCTGGCCTGTCCTCCAGGGCTGGAGGCGGATACAGGATGGAAAGTGGAACCAAAAATATATTTAATGAAAGGAAGATTTATAGTTATTATTTTAAGTTTATAATACCTGTTTTAGAGAAGATCGTTCAAATAACATTTATTTCTGCAGAAGACAGATCCCCTCAACATAGCAAGGATTCAGCAATTCAAAAATGCCTCAGCCCTGGGGCTGTGGTGTTTTTTCTTCTATATCGCTTTAGAAAGCCAACCTCCGGCATTTGCAAGGTTACAAACCAGTACTTTCTCCGTCTCTTTTGGAGGTTTCTCACAGCTCGGTGGGGACAATATTACAGGAGGGAGGAGTGAGCAGTGCTGATGTGCACGAGTCCTCAGCTCCACAGCAAGGCACCACTCCAGGCACCATCCTATACCAGGCATGACTCCTCCAGGGCATTTGTCTTTTCTTTAAAAATAAATCAACAATCCTAACTTCTCAGTTATTTACAAATTTGCAGTCACACAGAGAGCTTGTGAAGCCTCCTGCTATCTTTACACTGCTTTAATCTGGGCTTTGGACCAGCTCTTAATGACGCTTGTGAGTGGCTGATGGCGGACTGGCACTGCTACAGCAGGGATGAGAACACAAGTCTGGCTACAGACTTCATGCATGCAGAATCATGCCCAACAAATTAAATTAAATTAAGTTATATCGAAGCCGGTGACCACTTAGGGACCATTAAAATGTCAGTTAATTAAAGCTGGATTTACGAAAGGTTATGAGACAATTTGTCATCTGTTAATCTGTTAAAATCTGAAACTGAAATGCCCTGAACAGTTTAGGGGATATTTTAAGGTGAACAGACAACAGAGCACAGAATCATGGAATCACAGAATGGTTTGGGTTGGACAGGACCTTAAAGATCATCTAGTTCCAACCCCCCTGCCATAGACAGGGACAAGTTACCTTCTTTTCCCCACATTGACTTGCCTATGTAAAGCTGCTTGCCTTCCACAAAAGAAAAAAGGGGCTTCAAGAAGTTAGTCATTCCCTCGAGAAGCCACAATGAGACCAGGTACCACTAATAATCCCAGCCATAAATCGTGAGATCTGCGGAATCAGTTGTAGCTTCATAAGATTAAAAACATAAAGGAAAAATATTTAGTTGAAAGGGCTCAATTAGTTCTAAAACTATGTAATGGTAAAATGTATCAAGTATTTGATCTTGATTTTACCTGTTGCTTTTACATTTACTTGGGATCAAATCCAGACAACCCTCATTAAAAGCAACAGGCCAACTGAAGAAGAACGGTATTTTCTAGAGAGAAAATTAGAGGAATCTGTCCCCGATTTGTTCAAATGGCAATTATAAAATGAGTTAACTGCAAAAAGATACGGATTTCAGAACCAAAGACCTTCTCCTTAACAGCCACATTAAGAACCGGTGGGGTATGCATGTCTCATCTCACGTATCTTTTCAAAAAAACTAATTAAAAACATGGCATGGTGTCAAGCTTTTGTGTAAGTCTAAATCTCATCTCCATAAACTAATAGAAGCTTTTCTGGTTCATCAACAAGCCAGTGACAGCACAGGCAATCAGTCCCTTCCCAGGCAATGCCTGCTTCTGTGTTGCGATAGAAAAGTGAGATGCTAATAACCCCTTGGGCCTTATCTTTTGAGTTAGGAAAAAAAAAAAAAAAAGAGCTGTCAAGGCAGAAGGCAGATTGAAACAAATAAGGGGCTCTCATTTCAACCAAGAGTCATTATTATTTGCCCTGTAACCACCTGTACATGCTCAACAAAATCACACTCTTTGACCTCCAGAAATTTCTAAATGTTACTTACAGAGCTGAGCAGATTTTAGGTAATGTCAGAGAGACTTAAATTTTAAATTATATTTCCATTAGATTTGAATCCCAGAACTCAGCAGCTGGAGAGTGTCCATCTCACTCTTCCTCTAAGGGGGTCTCCAGATTGCTCACTTTTTCCAAAAGGCAGTTTCCTTCAGTTTAAATTTTGAACAAAGCACTTCAAGCACAGCGTGTCTTTATGCTAACAAGACTTTTAGGCAGTGCTGATGGGGCAAACTTCCATTTCTACTGGAATAAAAGGGAACTTCAAGAAGGTCTTGTAGCAATACAGTAGCCAGACAGCCAAGAAACCCTGTGTGAAGGAAGACCTAATCCACTAAGCACTGAACAGCTCTGTGGGGCAGCAAACCACCCAAAAAAGAGAGTTTGGGAAGTCACCATGGCCCAGTAGTAGGTAGTCATCATGCCCTGATACAAATCCCAGTTTCACCAACTTACTGTGCTTCACGATCCCTTTCCTCAGCTATCCCAGTGCATTTTGATGAAGAGTTCTATCTAGAAAAGCAAAGAATATTTTATATATATTTTATGTATATTTGTATATATGCACCAGCTATATGCACGGTACAACTTTGTGCAGATAAAATACATGACAGGAGGACGTTGCCCCCAAAAATGTGTTCAGACCAGCAGGTTCCTTGTGGATCCCTGTACTGAGGTTTCCCGCTGCCTGCACCTTTCTCCCCAGGAGCAGGAGTCCCGTGTGACTGCCCAGCACCTATCGCCTGCCCAGCGTGCCTCTAGGACGTCGGAAAATAACTGTAATTGAAATAATTCCTTGATTTATTCATCCACGTACTCAAGCAGTGGATCATAAAAGATGTGCAGGAAACCCAATTTTTAACTATTTGAAGAATCAAAAAGCAAGAGGGGCGAAAGAAGACGCATAAAATCGGCTGCACAGCATTCCATGCTGATCCAGCTCCTCTGGTTCTCCTTCCATGCGTGCGCACAGATCGCACCTCAGAGGCCTTTCCGAGAGACGACTCGGCAGAAAGTTAACCTCTTTTCTGGGTAGAAGGGAAGAATTGAGGCCAAGAAGAGGCTAAGACCAGCTGTTAGTTTGTCTTACGTTGCCACAAAGCACGGATCCAAGACATTGGTCCACACACCATTGAAACCAACCTAAACCTGCGTTCCTCCCACAAGCAGCAGTCTAGTCCCTACTCCCAACTTCTCATTTCCCACTCA
This sequence comes from Sagittarius serpentarius, assembly GCA_034782735.1. Classification (NCBI taxonomy): domain Eukaryota; kingdom Metazoa; phylum Chordata; class Aves; order Accipitriformes; family Sagittariidae; genus Sagittarius; species Sagittarius serpentarius. Next base: position 16,808,776 of record JAVKLA010000042.1, on the reverse strand, counting down.
GGTCGCTCTTCGTTGCCCCAGCTTTCACACAGCAACGCGGCAGGGGCGAGATCTGATGGCTTTTCTCTCATGGTGCTTTTCTCTAAGCTCATTTCCAGATGGGCTCATTCGCATTTTGCTGCATGGGCGAAGATGTGCGGTTCCAGCGCTCGGTGTCACGGACCACCCACTGCCACTGGCTCCCCAGGTCCTTGTCACCTGCACCCACGGAACAGCACAAGGTGTGGCGGGATTCAGCCCTGTATACAAGAGGCAAAAGGCCAGATTTCTCCCAGGCACTCTCAGCATGCCGCAGCTGGAGAGAGAGCCTCAACCTCCCTCTTTTATTTTCCATCAGGGAGGGATAACTCGTGCTTTGGTGTTTGGGGGGGGGGGGGGGGGATAATA
>JAVKLA010000042.1:16770633-16808289 GCA_034782735.1 Sagittarius serpentarius | reverse complement strand
GGGGGTTTTGGGGGGGGGGGGGGGGGGCGCATAATAAGTAGCAGAGAGTCAAACTGTGAAGTGGGGTAAATGACACCCCTAAGAGTTCACAGGCAGTCAATATTAGTTTAATTAAGGCTACAACCCCACAGCACACAGGTTTAACCCTAAAATCATTTTAAAGGCTCCCCATCTCCCACCACCTGGGGCTCAGCTCACCGCCCCTTCAGACACCTCACACTAGAAAAGAGACAACAAACCACGTGCATTAAAAAAAATACCCCCTTAAGGATTCCTGCTTCTTGTCCACAAGTTGTTTTTAACACGTGTCATCAAATGAGGGGCTCAGATACAATGGAGCTGGAAAACAGAGCAGGAAAGATTTGTATTACAGTACTTTTGATCCCAACCTATAAGCAAAATTTGGCACAGGTGCCTGTATTATGAAGTTGCACTGCTTGAGAAGAAAAAAAAATGTGGGGGGTTTGGTTTGGGTTTTTTTTTCCCCCCAAATACTGTTTTCAGGAAGACACCCTGCATTGCAAATGGTTCTTGCTAGCCAGGCTTGTGCTCATTTATTTGGCTGTGCTGACCCCCAGAGTCTGGCACCCTGAACGGCACATCCTAACGCCGAGCCCCCCCCGGGTCGCTGACACGCTTTCCACTCACTGCCATTAATTCAAAGGGTTTTGCTGAAGTGATTGCTCCCGCAGGCTGGGGATGATTGCGCCCTGACAACGTGAGAGAAAACAGACGTTTACCCCATGTCGACTCGAACTGCTGCATGCACGAGAAACTGCAGAATTAACTAGATAGAAGGAAAAAACACAACCAAACCATAGGCATTACAATAAAAGCACAGAGAAACTCATGGGGAAGCAGTCTGATTATATCTAGTATCTCCAGCCACACACCTGGCAAAACCCAAATTATCACTAGATAAGCACCAGCTGTGGCAGAAGGGAACACTTTATTTCTGCTACTTGAGTCAGGAGGAAGCTGATACTATTTTCTATTTTATATTGCACATTTTTAGGACTTTATGTCCATTTTTCTGAAATAGTTTTCCATATTAACAACCAACAAGCATACTAATCAACTGTTATTAAAGACACAGAAAACAGAGATGGATAGTTTTGGTTGATTTTTCTTAGGTGGTTGCTGCATAAGAGAAGTTGTTTAGAACACAATTGCAATGTTAAAACCACTGTGAGGGAGACCAAAACTACTCCAGCACAGGAGGACACTGGAAGCCAAGTGACTACTCTTTTTTGTAATCGAGAAAAAGACCAATTTCTCAATTTCAGAACGAGACAGTAAAGCATATACATTAAAGCTCAAAAGCCCCCCAAAGCAGTCACGATTACAAGATCTGCACGAAGGACAAGGGCAGAGGAAAGGACGCGCTCAACGCACTTCTCCCACGAACGCCACCAAGGCAGCACACCGCACTGCAGCACCAGTCGTCTGAGCTCCACGTATATCTGCAAGACGGCGACCTCCTCACCCCACGGTGCTGTCGTCTCCCATTGCGTCCTTCCCAGCAACGGTTCACCTCCGTTCCCTTTTGCCACCAAATCCATTGCTGAGCCCTTTCTGCTCTGCCTGGAAAAGCGTGCTGCAGCATGTTCCCTCGTCCTTAAACCCCCACCCACGAGGAGACCGAGATTTGGGTAAGGGAAACTGTACGGTCTGTTCAGCGCTATGTGCAAGAGAAAGACGCTGCCCAGCTGGCAGCGTGGGGCTCCCTGCTCCTCTACCAGAGCTCCCACTTGCTGATGTCCCTGCCAGGCTTCATCTACCGCTTCATCCCAGCCATGGAGAAATACAAGATTCAGCCGGTAAGCAGGGACAAGAGAAGTGGGACAGATGTGCACAGACCTCTCTAAAAATTAAACAAAAGCACCCCCAAAAAAAGCAGATGGGAACATTCCTGTCCAGGTAGTCACAGGATGGGGTTGGGTATCTATTGCACCTACAAAGAAGCTAGATGGTTTTGGGGGGACCTGTGCTCATTCCGATTCCTGGTGAGTTTACAGAGTCTGTCAGTTTAGTTAATTTTGTAGAGAAGGGGGAAGCTAAAGTGATCTACTCCCTCTGCATTTTTTAATCTTTAAGTTTGATGAGTCTAGCTCTTCATCTTGTTCAGGAATGAAATTTATTTTGGGTCCACTTCATAAAGTGCCAAACAAAACCCAAAAAAACCTAAGGCTCCAAATAAGAGTTTGTGAATCAATTATTCCCTTAAATGAAACTAATTCTCTCAAACTAACACATTTGCATTTTTTGCTTCGGATTTCTGTTTTGTCCTGAAACTTGGGAAGAGCAATGGAAGTGTCAAGATCTCGCTGATAAGAATCCCCACTTGCCTTCTACCAGCATTCATTTTAGGCTACTTTTTTTCAGAGGAATTCAAGATCCCTTACAACTGGGACTCCATGCCTCCATGATATTGCATATTCCTTAAAACCTCAAGACTATCAGAGACAAAAATGGGCAAAAGCACCTGCCCTACTCCCCTGCAAAGTTATTACCACAATTAACATTTCTGTCTCTCCCTTTTCTGATAAGTATTCTGTTAGTGCTGGTTTATAATTGAAGATACATGGGTCTACTTCAGGCACACATTGATGCATCACAAGACCGTCTACCCATATTTACATAAACTTCATCATGAATTTAAGGTGTAATCATAATAAATTGGCAATGAATGGTAGACGGCATTCCAGAGTGCAGCTGAACAGTGAATGGGCAATTACATCTCTTAGTCTTTGGGAACGGAGTAAAAACAGATATTTCATGAAGTACATTATTTACTAAAAATCGAATGGGCCGTTACTCGGTAATGTTCATACTCTGGGGAGCAAGGAAGGGAGAAAGAGAAGAGAAGGTGTGAAAACAATCTTCAAATCAGTCAAGATGCTTGAAGGAAAACAAAATTATGTGGGAAGAGCTGGGCTCTGGGAAAACCACTGCCTTAGGTCGAGTGCTTCAGCAAGCCTTCTCTCACCCTTGATGCTGAGCCCTTACTGTATTTAGACATCCAATACACCATCTTTTTACTCAACATTTACCAAGAACTAAGTATTAAAATCAGGAAAGCAAGAAAACAAAGACAGGCTACTGGGTGCCAGGACTTTTTCCTATCCAGTGCTCCCCACGTACACTAACCAGATGCATGCCTTGCAGACACTGTCATACCAGCCTGGGAGAGTACATCGTCACAGGACCAGGTATCTTCACTGCAGTATGTATTTTCCGCAAACACTTATTCATGGCGTGGGTTCGGTTTGCAGCACTTCTACGGAAAAATATGGATACACACAGGTAAATAACCACAGAAAAGTCTGCCAGACTGAAAACTTTAAAGTGCTATTTTGATTCTGTACATTTTAGTGGGGGGAAGTATTTTGTCATTTGTTAGGATCAGATTCTTGCCTTGTGCCTTCTCCTTTGATCTAGGAACTAACTGAAGCATCTTTCTCTTGCACACAGCACCAAAAAGACCATACAGTTTCCCTTACCCAAATCTAGGTCTCCTCATGGATTAGGGTTTAAAGCTTGTTTTCTGTGCAAGTTTAATATACCTACATGCTTTTTTAACTATTAACGCTCAACGCCACCCTCAGCCTAGAAAAAAAAGAAAATACTGAAGTTTGTCTTCAGATACGAGGCATTTTTCACAATCCAGATGGGAATTATCTTCCCTCTCCTCCCTGCACAAATGGCAACCTGATAAATCTCTTATAATCTCTATATATCCTCCTGTGAAGACAGGTTCTTTGTTCTTGGCTGTGCTTCCCACCCTCCACCTTTTAGACTGACACTTGTCTCCTCAGCCGCTGCTGTAGCTCGGGGGGTCTGTGAACAAGGACGTCACCCCTGATTGCCCCTCTGTCACCAGCCTGCCGGACACCCGGTTGGAGTCGCAACGCGCTCCCCAGCTGCAGGGCTGGCTGTCATTGACACTGTGTGCACACAGGGGACAAAGGGAAATTGCTGAAGCAGGAAAAAAAGGAAAGAAAGAAGAGTAATAACAAGCAGCATCCTGGAAGTGAACCAGAAAAGCGGTATCGCTTGATGTGTCGGTCAGGACCTTGCACTGCTCAGAAACCCTGTATCAGCAAATGGGCTGCTATAGCACCAATACATCACCCGTGCCGGGACAGCCCGGTGGGAGCCAGAACCAGGACTCCCACCTGCAGACGAGCTGGAGCCCCCCAGCAGCAGTGCCTCGGCCGCCGCCAGCGCCTCCGTGCGTCCCACCACCAGCAAGATTACAGCACGGAGTCCTGCGTTCCTTCATTCAGCACCGGAGGCCGCAATATTTTGCCATAAACAGGTGTGTTAAACACTAGAACTAGTTAAATGTAAAATAGCTGTTCAGGAAAATATCCAGCTCCAAGGACAGGTTAATCCAAGAGAAAGTCTGTGATCCTGTATCCTCAATGCATCACCTCCTTGTAGGAAAACATCCTCTACACTTAAGGTAGGGATCCCAGCACCTTTTATTCTTCCAGCATAATTTATTAGGGATGTAGAAAGAAGGCACAACAGAGAAAACATAAGATTTCACTGTGACCTGGCACAAATACCACCACCACCTGCAAAACACCCGACACTAAGCTCATTTGCAGCAAGAGGGGCTTGCATCCCTCTCTATCCAAGCAACAAGCCACCCACGCAACACACATAACCCAGTGCTAAGAGCTTCCACCCCTTCTGCACATAGCATTTCTCCTGCAACTTCATCCTCGCTTCACATACCTTCTCCTGTGGCCGCAGGGAATGCGACATCCCCTGGAGCCCACTCCCCCTTCTTGGTCAACACCAGTTTCCACGACGTCCACCACAGCAACTTTCGCAGCAACTACTCTCCTGTCTTCACCTGGTGGGACAAGTTGTTTGGGACCCACAAGGAGCAGAAGGCATTTCTTGCAAAGAAAAAGCAGAAGGAAATCCAGAAAAATGATTAAACTTCCCCTGGGCAGAGTGGCTGGGGAAAGAGCGGAGGGATGTATGCAAGTGAAGCAGTCATCACCTGCAGCTTGAACCAACTGATCACAATTAAGGTTTAAGTCATCAAGCAGGTGTTCCTGTTTTAAGTAATTTGCTTCCACTTGGTTTCGCACTTTTTTTTTTTTTTTTTAAGGTAGCTCCCTAACAGTCACTGCTTGTTCCCAATAACCACCAGGATCAATTACAGATATAGCCATTTTAACAGTTAAATTACCAATGCTCCAAACTTCAGGCTTCACATCATGCTGAATGACTCCTTTCACAGTGACGACGTGATCTTTTGCTCTTGGAATTTGTATCAATCTGTATATTAATAAACACTGGGTTTAACTAAGAATATGAAAATAACAGTTTAATTTCTTGCTAGATAAGCCAAACTATTCCTAATATCTCATACGCTTTCAAAAAAGAAGCACCTTTTACATTCAAGATGTAGTTACTAAAAACAACATCTGTAACTAGTAACCAAACTGATTTTTGATGCATACCACTGCTTTAAGACATGCAGTCCAGAAGTCCATTCCCACTCCGGGCTCTTGTAAGCCGTGGGCCTTTTAAACCTCCTTTTGCTTTTGCTCTGTCCGATGGGTTAAGCCTGGGCCATGGTGCACCACAGGCAGATACAGGCTAAGACATGGCTTGCAGCCTTTGTTCTTTGCAAAGCCTGAGCTAAAGGGGGATTTTAAGAACCGCGGAGGAGAAGACAAAGCAAGTGAGTCACGGACCACCGAGCTCATAGGACCCTGTTAACTGACGGGTGTTTTGGCAGGGTATAGTCAGACTGGAGGATAAAGGGAGAAGCAGCACTGGGAGCCACAGCCAGCAAGCGGTTTCCTCGTGTCAGGTTGGGTGGTAGAGATAGGTCCTAAGATCTTAGAAACTCATTTAGTGTAAGACCCCCTAGCCATTTAAACACTCAAACCTCATCGGAACTCGGAAAGTCAATTTAGACAAAGTCTAACACTCCAGGAATGATTTTATCGTGTTCACCTTTCTAGCTAACCACAAGTTAAGGGTCCCAGGCTGTTTTCCTTTAGTCCACAAATGAGCTGCAACTCAGCAGCACTTTTGCCCCTAACAAACTGAGGTCTGCTACCACTGCAGGTCTGTGCAGCTGCCTCGGGGATCTCGGGGCGCTGGGTCAAAGCTCCGAGGCTCTGGCGCACGACGTGTGCCCTGGCATGCAACAGCTACAGCAATGCATTAAAGCACATGCGATTATACACTTTATATATATTACTGCATTTAAAACTAAACCGGTAACATGCAAATTGATAGTTCATGAACCTTTCCTTACACAGGTAAGAAAATTATCCAATTCTGAATTAAATTAGAGCTGTCTGGAAGACCGTAGCTCTATAAATACTGTAGTTTCCATGAGAGAAGATTCTGTCATGACAAAAACAAAAAACCAAAACCCCGAGAAACTTGGCGAGGCTTCCAGCCTAGGAGGAGGAGGGGCTGCAAGCAATGTTTCCCGGTCATTAAGACCTGAACACTAATTTGGCTCCGGTGCCCGCAGGTCCAGCTGGAAGGGCGGCTGGCTGCCCTCCCCAACACAACAGCAAGGTGACTCGGCAAGCGCAGGAGCCCTGCGAAGCTGGAAGCTTCGTGCCGTTCGCCCCAGAGCTGTGTGGTGGTTTACCATACGTACAGTAGGCAACGCGTTCCAGGTAGGAAAGCTGCAGGGAGGTGGAACGGGGCACCAGGAAGAGGTTTGGTCGTGAGTAAAGCAGAAAGCAAAACAAAACTTTCTGACTGTGTGTGTCTCAGATCCACGTGACTTTCCCTGCTCCTCTGGCAGAAAAACAGAGCCTAGTAATTTCTGTAGGTAGATTCAAGCAAGCTGATCTATGTGAAACAAAAAGCAAGGCAGAAAGAAACGTCCCTTCCCGGGGAAAAAAAGGAAAGCAGCAGCCAGCGTATATACCAGGTTGTAGTACAATAAAAAAATGTCTTATGAGCAAGTGCAGTTTTTCTGATGTTGCCTGCACAGGTCTGGCAGCTGGGACTCACCAGCAGGAGTTGCTTGCGCTTAAAGATCCCTAATAAATATCAAATAAAATCTTAGGGTACATTTCTGTCCCAACACAACTCTGACTTAAAGAATATGATTTAAATTATATTTCAGCATTTGTCCAGTGGGACAAACTCACCACTGGGAGATATAACATTGTAGAAAGAATATAATGTAAAGAAGTATGAGAAAGACATTGAAAAATAGCGTCTAAACCTCTTACGCTTTAGAGAAGAACAGATCCTTTGGGACAGGCATTGTACATCCTGTAAAGGGCCTCTTTAGAAGTTTTACTGATTGAAAAAAGAGACTCTAACATTTTAAGACCTGTAATTTACGGAGCAATATGCTTAGCAGAGACTGTGGAGGTTTGCAATGAAAGAAAGAGAAGGAGAAGGCTCATGATAATATAGTTTGTAAATAGAGGCCAAATCAAATGCATTGAGCGTCAGCAGCTGTGCCAATTAAATCTCATTCAATTTGCTGAACAAGAACGTTAACATTAATCACTTTGGCAAATTTCTTAGAATATTTCATGTCACTAAGTAGTTAAGTGATTTTGTGCTTGTTCACAGTGCAGAATAACATTAGATGAAGCAATATCATCAGTCACTGAGTAACCGCGGGATGCTCTGGGAACCCCTGTGTGGTTCACGGCAATGTTTCTGTAGTGGTCCTGTGCCTCCTACAGGCTATGTTTTTCCAGAAGTATCCAACAGATTTTACTTTTTTTTTTAATTGCAGTTATTCTTTGCCATCACACAGCACCCTCCGCATGGCCAAAGAACAAGCCGCCAGCCAGGGGAGAAGCAGGTTTGCCCTCTGAAGCCACCACATCCATGTCCCATCTCCAGGCCACAGCGTCATTGCTTGGAAAAAGGAGATCCTGTGCAAACTTCCCGCTGCACTTCAGGGCACGGGGATGCAGAGAATGCCTCTTTGGCCATACTTATTCATTCGGGCCTACAATTAAATAGGTTCATCTTTTATCAGATGTTTGCAATTTCCATAGCTGAGCTTGTTTTCTGCCCTACCTTTGATTCCATCTCCAGGTGACTCATGTCCCATATTATACATGTCCCAAATTATACGGTATGGCTGTTGCAGAAGAGGCGTATCTCACCCTGGGTTATTTCAAAACGCGTGCTACCCAGCCACAAAAAGGGGAGCTGTTTTTCTGAGCAACAGCAACCCAGGGTGGGACACCCAGCCTGAGAAACACGTGGGTGCAAGAGAGTCTGCAGGAGAACAACAGGAGTGAGCATCACCAGCAAGAAGTTCGGGCGATCAACCTGCTTATTAGAGAGAGATCGTTTAGCAAGTATCTTTCAGCAGGTAAAAATCTCGACATCACAACACCTCACAACAGTGATGCTCCCTGGAAACAGCCCTCCTGCAAGCCAGAGAGCTGCGTGGTGTACGGGCAGAGACGAGGTGGGACCTGAACTCGCTGGGCTCAGGCGTGCTGCCCCGTGCAGCAGCGTGGGGAAATGCCCAGTTCGGTCAGGGATCAGAGCTGCTCCACCGTACAACCCCGCTGAGTGAGTTTTCCCCATATTTCCTATCCTTCTCCTTTCCTGGCTGCAAAAGTACATGCCCTTCTGAGGTGGATGAGGCAAGGTGGGAGCTACTGCTCTATGGTCCTTGCCCTGCCAAGGGTGAAATCTGCGGTGCAACACATGCCAAAAAGATAAAAAAGTAGGACGCAAAAAAGAAACAAAAGTAGTAACAGAAAAAAATCAGGTAGCAAAATCAAGGTAGTGAGACTTCTTCCTGTATTGCAGAGGATTTTCTTTAGCCGCAGCTTCATAGGTTTATCGATTTATCAGTTTAAACATGAATAAAAAGGGGCCAACAGTGTGGGAGACAAGGAATAGTTGCAAAGTCCCCCGGCTGCACAGAGCAACACACAATATGTCATTAGCTGTTCATCAGGTAATTAAATTTCAGGATCCCACATGGTAAATTCGATGTCATACATTGTTATTAACAGATGAGGCACGAGGAGCATTTCTGGAAAACTAGAGCTCAGCGAGACGTGTCGTAAGCATAGACAAAAAGAGTTGTGCTACCTGTTACATGTGTTGATCTTTCCCGTGGTATAGGAAATGTGTTACTTTATGGTATTATTAAGAAATATTGAGCCCAGAGGGGTAAACTCTCCTTTTTCATGTTTTCTCTCTTCCCAATCGCATTCACTAAAACATTCTGTCTTCTGCCGTCGATGCCCCTAACCAAGGGCTTTCCCATCCCCAAGAGAAACACTCTTCTGCACCCCAGCAGCCAAACGGCTTTGAACTTCCCTTGGAAAAGGAACAGCACAGACCCCAGAAGAGTGTCAGAGCCAGGCGTCAGGGCAGCATCTCCTCCAGCATTTGGACCCCACAGCGTCGGCACGTGCGAGTACCACTGCCCCCCTCCAAAGGACACAAAATAAACCCAGGGTTTGTATTTGCCGCAATTAAAGAGGGGAAAAAAAGCCACGTGGAGTGACGAGATTGTTGCTCGCTGTCAGCAGCTGACAAAATCAAAACAGACGCAGAAGAGTTTCATTAGTCCAGTTTTTATTCAAATTAAAAGATGGGGAACTACAACGTGATTTTCTTTTATAATATAAATACGCCAGTGAAGAATGTTTCTTGAGTCATTCATTGCACTGGACAAGACAGCTGTCAAGAGAATTACTTTGCAAAGTCCTTGGTCCTTCACACTCATGCAAAAAATCTTTAATTAAAAAAATCAGCTTAAACAGTCAACCAACTCATTATGTTATACTGTCAGCTATTGAACCAACAAAGTCTGTTTTACAAAAAAAAAAAAAAAATTTCACACCCAGGCAAATTATTTCACAATCGTCTATTTTTCTTAAAGGGTTTTTTATACATAAAATATAGAAATTAAAATTCTCAATATTTATTTACTGTCACTGTAGAGGAAAATAATTTATAAACCCATAAAGATAGATAAGGGCAGAGGAAAAAAAAAGTAAATTCACTCATTTCCAGACTATAATGTCTAACACACTTCCAAATGCGGTAGCTTTGAGCAACAAATTATGCTCATGTGAATGTGACTTGTGGGCATGATGTTAAGCCAAGGGGGCAACTGCTTTGATACTACATTTTATTAGTAACGAATCCCAAACGTTAAAAACGAGCTGCATTTATCTGTTGAACCATCATGTTAGCTTGATGAATAGGCATCACACATCGCTGGATATTAAGGATTTTGGTCTCCAAACACTGCAAACGAGAGAACAGTATTAAGCTTTCATGGTGGTGTCATGCAAATGCTGCCAAGTATATTTATGGTAATTACAGTGCTGCACACATCTGTACAAAAAAAGTATTTGGATAAAATGAATGAACTGAAAATTGGTTTTAATCACCCCCAATTTATCTATTAGGCACAAATGGAAAAGATGGACTTGATTCAAACTTGTTTAAACAACAGACTGCTTGAGGCAAACCTATCCTCCTTTACATACGCTTGCCCGTTTTGCAGACCCCACGCTGTGTGTGCCCACGCGCGATACTGTTGGATTTTGTGGGTGCACAGCCCCGGGGATGCTGTCTCTGCAAGAGCAAAGTCACCTTTGGGAAACCCCGGCCAGAATCCTGCAGGGGGGTCAGCACATGAGCCGGCAACAGGAGAGAGCTGAGGAAAGCCTTCATATTCACAAAGGACCGTTGCAAGGAAGCAGCCTGAGTTCGGTTTGTAGAGCTTTTACAAAACCTCCTGCAATAATTTCACTGGTTTTGGCAGCCTGGGGCGTTTGCACGCACACGCTGTTGTGTGCATGGCACCCCCCCTCTTCAAGCAGCGCCGCGCTCCCGCAGGAGCCGGGAAAGGAAACTGCTGAGAGGCAGCTTGTCCACCAAGCTGATCGGGAAGCAAACACATGGCACAAGAAAATTAAATCAGAGTATTGAAATTGTTGTAAAATAACTAATAATCTAAGAGCGTACTGGTGACTGAGGTAATGGATTTGAATTTATCTCGTAGTTTTGAGCCCAATGCTGTCCTTCTAATACGTTAGAATGAACATAAAAGCTATCCCAGATGTTAGTTGCAACGTGTAATTTCTTGCGCAGAAAACACACAGATTCACACCTACGTCACAGCCAGCAAAAACTGCACTGGAGTGTAAGAATTAGATCCAGAAGTTAACAGAAGTATCATTGACTACCATAAAAAGCAATCAAAAAAATTATTTAAAATTGTCTTATAAAAATATTTACAGTAAAATTTGTTAGCGCTAATGCTATGTTTTCAGTCCTAGAAAAAGGCAATCTTTAAAGGATCTGGCTCAGGTGCTCAGAATTAATACAAACATGAAACCACACGCCACAGACAAATTCAAAAAGCGTTTCAAGGGAGGGGGATACAGCTGGTTCATCACGTGTTACGGTTGTTCATATTGCATAGCTGGAAAACGAGGTCACTTGACTTGCATAACACTGCAACGTTTGAGAAGGAAAGAAAGAAACGCGTCATTTGCCATCGAGGAGAACCGGCTGCAGCCAGGAACAACATCACTCCTCCCTGGCAAGGGCTGCGAGTCCTAGCCCTGTCCAGCAAGCCGCAGCTCTAGGCCAGCAATGGGCAGAAATGCCATTTTACAATAGCACAAAGCCACCGGAACCTGTTTTCCTTCTACGGAAGGAAGGTTTATGAAGAGATGTGTAGCTGGGGGGGAAATTATCCAACCTTCAGGTGCACCCACCTTTCACATCTGACAAACACAGCAAATTTCAAACATGCCTCTCTCCAGCACTAGCTACGAGGTTTTTTTCTCTAGCCCACATGAACTCTTAGTCTCTGGATAATATTTGCCTTTGCTCCAGTGACACGACGAGTGTGAGGAGGTTAGCTGGTAACTGCTCCCAAATACTGAGCTGTAGTCGGGCTATAGAGTAGCTATTTCGTTTTACGTTCCCCCTATGTCTACACCAGACCTAACGAGGACCATGTGTGCCCAAACGCTTGTCCACCCTTGCCCAGTCATCTCAGTCTAACAAGAGATGCTAACTCTGACCGAAACACTCTGCCTGTCCCATTTTTATCCTCTATTCCCACAGGCTGCATGAAAGGGAAACACCTTTTGGTGTTTCCTTTTGGGGCAGTGAATTTGAGTCAGTCCAACCCAAGGCATCATCTTGCTTATGACACCGAAAAGATGCACCTCAGGACTCTGACCTGAAGGCAGCTGCAGTCAGGGATACATTCCCGCCAGCCTCAATAGCTTTTACAGTAAGCAACACCTCGTAAAAGAGCAGCATGTCGTACTAATATTTTGGCACGTTTCACTGCAGATTGTAGAACCCAAAGCAAAAGTTTTAAAGGGTATTATAGAAAAGACTTCTTTATTATTATTATTTTCAAAACCTCCGAGCTGACATACAGCGGAAGGGTAGACACCAAGAATAATACTGCCATTTCTTTGGACAGTTTGCTTTTGATTGTAAAAACAAGAACATCCAAAGAGGATGATGGGTGCTACCTAGCGTTTCCCATGAAGGTCAGCCCCCTCTGTGGGAGGCGACACAGCAAAGGTAGGTGCTGTTTTCCCCCACAGTGAACAGGCACCCCTCTTACAAGGACCATGTCAAGTCAAACACTAAAAATCTACTTTTTTACGGAAGTAACCCGCTCCTCTACAAAATCTGTACAAGATGATGTAGCCTTAGATCCCTCTGAAATAAATTTTCAGGTATTTTTCTTTTCTGCTGTGGAAGGTCACATGGAGACTTTTTGACAGGAGATCTATGTAGAAAGAAACCAGCAGAACACCACTGGTAAGCGCTGGAGCTCAACAGTAACAGGGCAGATTGGGTCCTGCAGGCCAGCGGCCCACTACAAAAAGCCTCAGTTGATCTACAGGGGGAAAAACAAAAACAACAACAACAACAAAGAGGAGAGAAAATATTTTTCTTCACTAGTTCCCTTTAGCTGGAGAGTCTTTTGGGAGTCCAACCCAGCACGCAGACGTATGCCAGAGCTCACAAGGGGACACAAAAAGGTATTTTAAAGTCAAATATTATCTTAAACAGAAAAAGGTATTTTAAAGTCAAACATCGTCTTAAACAGAAAGCTTTAAAAATTTGGGATGTAAGCAAGACAGCTACCTCACAGCTGGATCTAGATTCGTCTGTTTTGAATAATCTTACAAATTCTTCACACTAACAGAGGAACACCTTCAGTACAGGCAAGATTAAAATAGCAATTACAGTGACAGTGATTAGTTAATCTCCATACTCTGGAAGCATTAAAACACTGCAGGTATTTTACTTTGCTCATTAATACCTGCTTGGGTGACAAAGGGTTCTTGCTCTATGTAACATCTCTACATTAATGGCACCATAAGGTATTTCTTTTAACATCTAAATGCTCTATTATGAAATGGCATTGAGATGCTGGACAGAGCTAGAACTGGGGCTTTCAGCACAGCTGAAATGCATGGGTTGGGAATACTTTCTATTCAAGCAACATTTGTTTCACAGGAGCAATAAACCCCATCAGAGCAGCACACATTTTGTGGGGTAGCGAAGTTTCGCGTGGTTCAGGTGCCGAGACTTCAGCCCCAGGGAAGGCACTGCCCAGCAGGTCCCATCACGTACAGCAAACAGCATTCGTGGCAAGTAGAAAAATCACATGGTATTTATTTCCACCATACGGCAAGCATTTCAGGGACACATACAGTAGTCCAGTGGCATATACAAACGTATGACTGAGACAGCGTCACACTCAAGCCAGAGCACCCTGTTCCAGTCCATTTCTGCTGACTGCTTTTCTCGGTTGGTACTCAGAAGTTTCCACTGCCAGTAGTAATGTCCACCCTCCAGGCACAGTAAGTAGTTCAACCGATAACGTGCACGGAGCATCAGTAGTGAAGGAATCCAGAAGTGTTCATTTTTACTCACATGCCCAAATGTAGCAGTTTTGTTTCACACAAGAAATTCAGTGCCTGCAGTTCAAGCACAGTGTTTATCTCAGGACACCTAGCCATTGAGAAGAACAGTTGATTGCACCACAGATAACAAGCAACACCTCATGTCTAGCATGGAACATGTCCCCAGAGGGATTTTCGCTTTGCTACGCAATCCGCCGCAGAGCAGATGACGTTTGTAACGTATCACTTGTCATGCTAAGATGTTAACAGCAACGAGATGGGTCAAGTCAGAGGTCAGTCATCTCCCTAGCTGGATCCACTTCACTTCTGCTCCTCGCATTGGCTTGATCGTGTGTCACAACGGTTTGTGAATCACAGCCACACCTGTTATAAGAATGGATGAACAGACACAGTTATTGTAGGAGCAGCTCCTGGGTTGCGATGTGGCTAAGATCATCCTGCAAAGCCAAAGACCAGCAACAGGCTAGCAGAGAGAGAGGCGTCTACTATTTCTGTGAAACTTTCCTCTGCTGAAAGCAACATAAAACACACAAAAATGTAAGATTAAAGCTTCAGGAGACACAGCCCTCAAGTTTATGAACGACCCCAGCTGTTGCCAGCTCTCCCACTGACTACTTACCTGCGTAACTTCTCCCCGTGCTCATGCTGGTTGGTAATAACGTCCACTTGTCTGTGATGGGGTTGTAGTATTCCACCGAGGCCAAGTTGCAGGAACCATCATCTCCTCCCACCACGTAGAGAAGACCATTCACCGCGCACACACCTCAAAGCAGAGCGCAGATGGTTAGACATGGGCTAACTCGTCCCCCACGACACGTCACCTGCCACATTCCGATTCATTCCCAAGCAGGTATCTCATCTTCGGTTTTTACCACTTTCTTACAATCCTGATCACTTACATCACCAGCACATTAGTCACATTAAAAGCCACACAGACAACTGCAATCTAACACCACAGAAAGACATTGTGGTTACCTGCATTTCTTCTACACATATTCATGTCTGCTACTTGCTTCCAAGTGTTTGTTCCTGGATCGTAGACTTCCACACTCTTCCTTACTAAGGGACCGTCGTGCCCCCCAGTAGCATACAGCAGCCCACTGAGAACACCAACACCTGCCGAACAGAGCCCAGCGTTAGCCAGACGTACAGGGGAAAGGGTTGCATGGCCCCGGTTCTTCTACTGGGTATTGCCTTGGCCTCTCCAAGGCGTTTCCAAAACATGGGCCACATGTGCCTCAAGATCACCCGGCACACGGTCAGCTCTCCACCCAGCTACCATGTGGCACTACAGCAGGCCTGCACAGTAATGCCTGCCAGATGTCCTGTCTTTCGGGGCTGTGCCCCTTTCTCAGGTAGATCTTAGCCTGAGATCAACAGTCTAGTCCCACGACATTCATCTGCCTTTATTCAGTCTCTTTGCACTGACTTGTCCCTCTTCCCTTTGCCTCCCTGACCGCTGCATCCCACCCCACCTTGTTTCCACCTGCCTGATCTTTTCCGCCATGGGGTCCTTTGCTTTTAGCCTGATTCCCAATTCCAGGAGCTTTATTTTTGCTTTCCCTGCTACCTTTGTGCCAGATGGCTTCATCCCTTGGACACTCCTCCTCTTCTCAACAATTTATGGGCTCCAATTCTTGAGGCTGCCGCTGGGTTCCTCTCCCCCTACTCCTGCCCCCAAACACGGCAGCAGCAGCACTTGACACAGACAAGGTGCCTCCAATGCCACCTTCCCAGCCACTTTTGCAGGCCCCAGCTTAAACTCTGGGAACAACAGGGATCTGAAGGGTGCTTCTGCCTAATATTAAGTAAATTAATTAAAATGTTCACCAATCCGTGAGAGTTAAAACTTCCAGCAACATATCTTCGTTAATAGGTTCAAAGGCCTCTATTAAAATTAACAAGGTGGGATGTTAGTAAAACAGAAACATAGATCGGAATTGCATCATTTCAACCACGGGCATTAACCAGCAGGAAGGCCCCTGTGCCCTGAAGATGGACTCATGCTGGCGACTGAGGCAAAGGCGCAGAGCCGGAAAGGCGTATGCGGGGAGGAGAGGGGCCCTACCAGCGTAAAACCTACGGGGTTTTCAAGTTGCCCCTTGTGCGAGTATCTTTCCTGTTTGCCACGTGCAGGAGAAGGGAAAGGAGAGCCCAGGGGCAGCGCTGCGATGGTGAGCGAGACAGCAGGCACCATCCGGGCTCAGCAGGTCCCGTGCCACGGGAACATTTCCTGATGCTGTGTCACATCCCCAAAATACGATGTGTCCCATTGCTCCGAGTCTCGCCACGGTCAGCAGGAGCACGGACCACAGCAGCCACCGCGCTCCACCTGTGGGATGGTGACACGAGGTGGGGAGAGAAACCATCTGGGCAATATTGCTCCTCCTTCACCCAAAAACGGGCCGGCACCTAGCCGAGACCAACTGATGAATTAAAGCTCCGGCAGGCACACCACCGTTTGGAGGACAGGTACGCTGCTGCAGGTCTATCAACCATCACCTCTCTCTTCTGCAGATTTTCTTAACTTGCTACTGCTGGGTTTCACCAGCTGGCTCTCGCTGTACCAAGAGGTGTTGAAATCCCAACGTGACATTGGGAACCATGGTTCACCTCTGGCAAACACTGGTAATTAATCTCTAACCGCCACAAACACCCGCCTTACCGGGCCAAATTGTCAGTCTGGTTGAAGTACTCCAACATGCACCACTTAGGAGAAGCAGAACACATCCCAGTGTCCATCCTAGCCCCAGAGCTGTACAAGGCGCCCCCCAGTTGACGGGGGGATGGGAACTCACTTAACTGGTGAGGAAAGCCCACTGCGTCTGAGCCCAGCAGCCTGGGTTTGCAGCACCTTAGCACTGGACTACATTCAGCTGTTAGCGAACGTTTTATACTTTTAAGAAATAATTTAATTAGTAAACTAATTTAAGCAAGTAGCAGAGTAAAAGAGTCGGAAACGCTCTAAGGCTTTTCCACCTCAAACTGCCTCCCTGTGCGGCGAGACAGACGGGGCACACACGGACAGGACATCCCTGCCAGGAGGGGAAAGGGAACCCCCGGCTGGTCCAGCAAACCCCGGCAGCACCCGCACATCCACACAGCCCCACTGCCCGGACTGGGGTCACCCCGGGGACCTGGGGGCACCCGTCCTCACCTCCGCTAGATGTCAGCATCGGGACGGCAATGCCGGCAGCTCTGAGCGCGGTCTCATTTATGGAGCTGTACCACAGATACACCGTGCTGCAGCACCACGGGTGATGGGTGGCACTGGGCAGTCCCCTCCCCGGTGCCTGCTGGAAGGGCATCTGGGTGACAAGCGGAACTTGAGGAGCTCAGCTTTCAGGTTGCGAACAGAAAATTGCAAAGCTATTTGGCAGGGAAGTAAGAGCATTCCTAACACCGGGCTTGCTGTGTGGAGATGGACTTGCAAGGCAGGGCTCAGAGTGTTTCAAACACAGAAAATTCACTAAAATCCATCTCACTACAGGCACAAACTGTTTTGCTGTGTTTCAACATGCTGTCAACAACATGAGATACTCATTCTGTTCTCCTATAAGGTTGCATTGGGCTAGGCTTAAGCATCAAGCAGATACTAAAAACCTCTTCAACTGAATTCAAACCAAGTGTGTGACCATACTTGCCTCACCTGGAGTTACAGAAAAGGTATTACAGTGAGGAAAGAAAGAAGGTGCATGGAGAGCAGCCTCTCAGCTGCCCAGCTCAGAAGGAAATTCCCACCACAGCTTAACCTGCGGGGTCATTCCAGCCCCCACCCAAAGGGCAGCTACCCAGCCTCCGGGCTCGGCTACCTCTGGGTAACTGCCGCCCTGGCTGTTGTGCAATGAGAACTGCACAATTTGACATCAGGGAGGACCCACTGCACACACTGAGCGATAGGACCAACACTGACACATTCCCTTTCATCTGAAGATGGTTTTAAACGCAATGGGTAAGAGCTTTTATCCCTTTCAGAGAGGAACAGCCACAGAGAAGACAAGTGCCTATCTGGCCCAACATCACGTAGTAAGTTAGAAACCATCAAGACTAGAATATAATCCTTTTTTAACCCGTCCTTTCCTCTCATCCTCCAGATCACCAACTCTTGCCAGCAAAAGCTACACTAAAAACTAGCTTAGCAGGGCAATCTGAGATGAATTTTGTTACGTTGACTTGGTACGCACATCACCCAGTGCAGATGTGCTTTGTGCTGCATGCTGCAAAGCACCCACCGGATGCTTGCAGAGACGATCCAAAAGGCAAATCCATCTGACAACCCCCAAATGACAGGAGAGAAGGAGGTGCAGCTTGGCTTTCCAGTCCCCGGCTGAGCCTGCAGCTGGTGGTTTGGAAAGATAACTCTTTGCTTACAAGTCAGATGCATCTGTTAGCAAAGCTACTTAGAAACATTGAACATTATTTCATTAATCCAGAAATTAATTTCAATTTGGCAGATTTTAATGAAGTCAGGAGAGCTGCTAAGAGCTTCCAAGCAATTACGGTTTTTCCTCTCATGGGAAGGGTGTCAAGTAACAGGTTGCATTTGCCAGCCCAGCAATGCCAAAACACACTTTTCCCTCCCTTCTGTGAGCAGAGAAGAACCCAGTGATCATCTGCCCTCAAGAACAACACATCTCGGAGCCAGTACCTGCACCGCTGCGTCGAGTGCTCATGTCAGCTACATAGGTCCATTCGTTCGTGGCTGGGTTATACTGCTCGACGGTACTAAGGCACTGACGGGACGCTCCATCATAACCCCCCACAGCATAGAGCTTACCTGGAAGAGACACACGTTGGCATCAGCATTACGGCTACGACTGGTTTATGTTACCACCACACCTGACAGCCCCAGGCGAGGACAGATCCTGGCTGAGGGAGGCCCTGCGATATGTGCCAAAACCTGCTGGGATGTCTAGGGAAAATCCTAGCAAGAGGATCTGAAGTAGACTCGCAGACAGGCGGGACTGTTTTCAAAAGCTGTTAAAGCTGTCAACTAAGACAAGGAAACAACATGACACAACAGCTTAATTAGAAGCCAAAAGCCCAGAGGGTTTTCCAAATGACTTGTTGGCCCAGGAGAATAGGTAACGTCAAAGCGTGTTCTGCTGATCAAGCATTTCCTCCTGTTCAGGCGCCACAAGGCAAAGCGTGATGTCAAAGGTCAATACTGTACATTAATTACAATACCACATGAGCAATAAATATGCAATAGCCTTTTATGTTAATATAATACCTGCATGGAAACCTAGACTTGATTTTGAAGAACCTGGGCCAAATCAAAACCCACCAATGCTGCTAGCACAGCTGAGGCCAGCCTGTTCACTCACGCCAAGTGATCACGACACACAAGATACCGCAGGAGCCCCTCAAAGCACGGTCCATCTGTCCCTCCCTACCTCAACTCAATGACAGCTTAATAACATACACCTAATGAGACCAGAGAAGCACAATCGGATGTCACAGGACTACACTATATGCAAAACAAGGCTGATGCTCCACCACATCCTCTGTTCACAAGCCTGACCGGCACTTTCTCCTTGTCTCCCTGTATCGTTGTCTATCAGCTTGTTTTGCATTTAGGCAGTAAACTCTCCGGGCAGACATGGTTTGTTTGTGCTTCTTTACTAGTGCACCTAGCACAAAGGCATTCTGGTTCAAGCCCACACCTCCTAGACACTGCAACAAACAACCATTAATAAAGTTCAACAAATACGTAGGAAAATTCTAACCCAAGTTTTTGTGCAAAACCCATGAATAAGACCAATTTTCAATCCATAACAGCAGAGCCTGGCCACAAGTGAGCGATGCAATTCTTTGCATGCACATGAGACTCCCACCAGCAGTTATCATCCGCAGTCTTACGCTTTTGCATCTTCCCGTTTCCTTGATGTCTGCGACACTCCAAGAACAGGCCAGCTCTTTTCTTTCTCCCTCCGCTCCACTCATGGCCTCCTCAGGCTGTGATCATTAGGAAAGGTCTGCAAGGATCAGGTTTACGACTCTGCTCCTTCTGCATCTTCCTGTCTCTATAAACATTTCAAACTCTTATTTGTGCAGTTGGTTCAACCTGCCCAGTGTTAGCCAACGAATCAAGGCAAGAGTGCCAGACCAAAAGATAAAGTTCCCTGGGTGGCATTAATTATTAGATATTTTCAGTACCCACAGACACCAGATCAATCTTCATCACGCTCAGATGAACACTGTGGATTAACTGCAGGCTGCCGCTTGTTCCCTACACCAACGTGATCAGCAATTCTTCCCCATCACATGCCCTCATTTTTTTTTTTTTTATCATGGACTCCAACATGTGCAACACTTATTCTCGCTTTCAAACAAAGCCAAGGAAAAGGATTTCATATGTCTCCAGTAGAAAACCTGTCCATAGAAACGCATCTCTCAGGTACCTACTTAGTATTTGTTCTGCATTCAGATCACTTCAGCAAATCCCAGTGACTATCAGCAGCCTAGCACTTCACAAGCATGGGCTGATTTTGAAGGAGTTGTTTCTTAAATATGCAAATTTAGCACAACCACCGCTATTTGTTCTCCCTCCCTCTTCTCACATAAACACATTTCACGTATTTCCCATCCAAACTGGTCAAACCAAACCACTTCAAAGCACAGTTTATAACAAGGTTTGTGCCAGCGCCTGCTCTGCACTGTACTAATTGGAAACTGCTACACCACGCTAAAGACAAGGTCAAATAAAACCTTTCACTTGCTTCAGAACCGATTTTGCTAAAGGAAGAAAAAAGGTTCCTACTTAAACTGCTCTTTCTCCTGGATCCAAACCAAGCTGCTCAGCTCCAGCTCGCTTGAGTTCGGTGCTGACACATAGGTGCCAATAGCTGCCACGATCCCTCCAAGCACCCTCTCCACCAACCCTGCCTGCCTTGCTCCAGAGCTGCCGCAACACCAGCGTTTGCTGTCGTCAGTCCCTGCTCGTTTACAAACCAGAGCAAAGCGCGCTGTGCATGCCGGCAAGCCTGACGTCAATAAACACAGGTCCTAGTGTTCCTGCCAAACCACCGGTCTGGGGCTGTGGGACGAACTATGCTCCCGTTTCTCCCACTGAGCAGATTTTCTGTGAGAGGTACTCCACCTGCGCAGTCTCTGCTGATAGCAACCGCATACACTGCACAACACCATTTGCTTTCACCAGCCAGAAGCCAGCGGCCAGGAAGAATAAGGATTCAGAGAAACCTGCACACACTTAATGGCATTCACAGGAGGCATGGCCTGGTCTGATACGGGTCAGAGGCTCTCGGAAAGCTGCACATGACTTTTCACTAAGATAAAGAGGAGAATGGAAAAAGCTGCAGCAATTACATCATATAAGATAAATCTTTACCAACTAGTCTAGAGAACAGTTC
This sequence comes from Sagittarius serpentarius, assembly GCA_034782735.1. Classification (NCBI taxonomy): domain Eukaryota; kingdom Metazoa; phylum Chordata; class Aves; order Accipitriformes; family Sagittariidae; genus Sagittarius; species Sagittarius serpentarius. The sequence continues at coordinate 16,786,988 of JAVKLA010000042.1, read as the reverse complement.
CTGCAGTTTCCTCCTATTGCACTTAACCATTCAGGCTTCTGTTTGACACAGTAACGCTTGCTTGATGGAAATGGCTGCTGATTTTCTTACCCTCCACAACTCCAACTCCAACACTGCTTCTTCTTGTGTTCATGGGAGCCACAAAAAACCACTCATTGGTTTTATAGCTATAGGCCTCAACTGATGCCAGACCTAGTTAAAAAGGGGATACACAGGTTTTCTAATTAAAAAAAAAGAGAAGAAAAAAAGATTGGTGTTGCACTTTCATCTGCCTTCCACCTCCTCCCAAGCCCATAATTCCCCCCACACTCCTGCAACCCAATTTTCTAGTCCCTTGCCTTTCAGGCTGGGACCAGCGTGTCAATGCCACTTCTTCAGCAGATGGAAAAATTGTTACCCCATCACCCCTGCACTGGGACTGCTGCCCCTCCAAAGAGCTGGGGACACTAAGGTGGAGCAGAGTCCAAACTCCAAGCTCAGAAGTCCCACATCCTTTCAAGCATTACAAAATGTCCATGCAAAAGTTTAAAAATTCCCCCATACCCTGTTGCATTGTACTCGTCATCAGCTGAAATAGTTAGTTGAGGGCTTAACCAAGTGGCAAAACTCTACAGCAGAGGTAGAGGTATGAATCTAAACACGCAGTTATGCCAAGATAAATCCCAAACACACATACCCCATAAGATGCCTTGCTGGCATTTTATTCATGTTGCTATGAAAAATTTCACTAAAGCAAGGAAAAATCCCTTTTCAGTCCAGAAAAAGCATACTCATACAGAGAATGAGACTGAAAAAACTGTATCACTAAAGGAAAAAAAACTAGGGTGAGATTCTCTGCATTACTGATGGATCAGAACATGCATGTGGTTAGTTAAGACATGCAGTACATCCAGTCTCTGGCTCTTTCTCTACAAAATCATAGAGGAAAGGTCCAGGAACCTCACTAAAGCTCTGCAGTCTTTGCAGGGGTCTCTGAAAAAATTTTTTCAGGTCAGGCACTGCCTAGTTTTTGCTCAGTCACCTACCAGTGCTGCCATCAAAGCCGCCCACTGCATACAGGAGGTCATTGAGCACAGCTGCCCCTAAAGTGCTTCGTCTTTCCTGCATGCTGGCTATGGATGTCCACTGGTCCTTCACGCCATCGTACACGTCAACCGTCCGTACCCTTAAAGATCCGTTAAAGCCCCCGACAGCGTAAACATTGCCAGCCATAAATACCACACCTGATAAAAGAGGAGAGAGGTTTTACGGAGGTTTTACAAACAGTTTGGGAAGCAAGTACCATCAGATGTCTGTCAGGGTGTGTAAGACAGCAGGGAAGAGCAGAACGTGGGCAAGTCTTTAGCATTTTCTGCAGGTTAAGTATGGAGCCAAGTATGATAAAACATATGTGTCGTATGGAAGGTAACATAAGGCACAGATGGATTTCACACCTGAATGAGTAATTTTCCGAGCCGGAGAGATCACCAAATGGTGATCCACATTCACAGCCCTGTCAGATGTCTTCAGAGGAACACTCCCGACTTGCAGATCTGCACTCCCTCACCCACTCCTCAGCACTGAGAGGGACTGACTCAGCTCCTTTGATTTTCACTAGGAAACCAGTGCAGAAAACTGGATCCCTGTGGGCTGCCAGGCCAGTGGGACAGGAGGAAGAAGGGAAACACTGGTGGAGGAGCAGCCGGGAGAGAGAGATGAGGAAGGGGAGACAGTGGCTATGGAGGGCAGAAAGGCAGGAGCAACCCCTCTAGAGAGCGGGGCACCCACCTGAACGAGAAGGATACATGGCTGTAGGGAAAGAAGAGGAAGGAATGGAAAAAAAAAAAAAAAAAAAAAAAAAAAAAGAGCTGCTTGAGGCCTGGAGCACAGAGGAAGGTTGAAGGGACGACTGAGGACATCCATCCAGCACTAAAAAGCTGTGCTAGGAAAACAAAGAAGGTTGCAGCAAAAGTTCCCATTACCTGCTCTGCATCTCCGGGAGGGAAGCTCAGCAACCTGATCCCACCGCTCCTCCTCAAAATCGTAGCACTCCACACTGCGAATGGCTTTGGGCGCTTGCCCACCCACCACGATCATTACCTGGAGAGGGAAGATGAGAGCTAGAAAACCTCAGACACCAGCGCGGGGAGCTGCTCTCTGCAAAGAAACCATCACCACAACCTGGTCAAGAGTAGCTGCCAAACACATGCTGCAGGCTCACTAGAAGCCTCTGCGGCAACACTTATTTCAGTCAATTCTACTCCAAGGGGGAAAAAGTTATCTCAAATTTAACGCACGCTAAATATGGCAGCCCCGCTAACCCTTCCTCACCGAGGTGGGCAACGTGCCCTGTTTCCCCATGAAACACAAAACCGCTTGGCACCATGGCACACGCAAGGCTCGCTGCAGAAGTATTTTTAAGTGAGGAAGATCCCAGCGTAATTTCCACAGCCAACCCACTGTTTAGTCATTATCTCCATGGCGGTGCTAAAAATAATGGATGCCACTTAGCAAATAAAACCTGACAGCTGTATTGCCACCTGCGGGGAAGATGACACTCGGGGAAACCACCAGGACTATTACGACCCGGGGTGCTGGGCTGCCGAAGTGATTTGTCAGCTTCATTAAGGCTTTTGGCTCCAACATGTACTGATGCAAATCCAGTCATTAAACCCCAAATTCCTTACGGATAGGGAAGATCTATGTGAAGGTGATCAACGGCTATCTCACGAGTGAGAGAACTGCTCTGCCAGGTCACGCTGAAGGTCCATCCAGCCCCAGACTCCATTCCCAGCAACGGCAAGGGGTGGGCACTGGTGGAAAAGTGCGAAGACCTGGACGGCGTGCAGTGTGGTCCTTCCCAAATCTGCCCCGTCTGCCACCAGAAGACAAACTCCCCACAGACTCGCCGACTCGCCCGGGGGCAGCGGCCCCACGAGCCTGCAGCTCAGCACTCCAGGGCTGCCCATCGCGGCTGAGCCCCAGCTGGGCTCTGCAAACCAACGCGTGCACAGGCAGCGTCCAAACCACCTGCACCTACAAAGAGCTCGACCTGCACTTTGTTCTGAACACATTTCCTTCAACCCTCCCACAGTTCTCAAGAGGGAGGATTTGCTGCCCTTATCACAACAAATCAGCAGGAGCAAACACTACCCAAGACAATCTGATTTTTACAGGGCCAAGGAGCTAGAAGCAAGATAACTGGGCTTCAAATATAGTCGAAGAGTAGATGGGAAACTGGCTTTAGCCTCTGCAAGGCAGCTGTGAGTAGCTGAGGGGATAAGATTGTCACTCGAGGTCACTTGGGTAATGAGCTCAACTCCAGCCGCGATTGCTTCAAAAGTACAGAGCTAGACAGCCATTTAAAGAATTTGACGAATATGAAAATAGTGGACTGTTTGATCTACAAAGATGAGAATGTGACATTAGAAAGCAAACTGAGTCTAAATTAGCAGTCTGACTACTAGCTGTGTAACAGTCTTCCACGGAAAGCTGCAGAGCTTCACACAATTACAGAATTAAGAGATTTCACAGCAGGCGGTAATCCCTCATCAGCTGGACCAACAGACCAGATGAAAGTTTCTCAGTAACAGGATTGCTCAAAGATCATCACCTTCTTCCCTTTCTTCACAGTTAAAAAGAAGGGAGGAGAGACCTGCAGAAGATTTGGGTTTGTCCTCATAGGTCATGCTACAGAAGATGCTGAGAACCTCTGAACTCGCTGGTTCACTGTTCATTTTATCCTTAACTACTTCAGTCCTTGAACAAGGGTCATATATCAGCCCTTTGTCATACTCCCAAAGCTATGTTCTACCAACTTCATCTCCGTGCCAGCAGGCAGAAGGGACATGACACGCTCTGCAGAACCACAATTTCCCAATGGACAGTCCAATGTCTAAACATCTGAATGGTCCGTCATAGCACAGATCTCATACGCCATCTCACAAACCAAGCTACCTACGATTTGTGCTTAGAAAAATAATACACTGTGGTTTTGATGTCTTACAATCTCCAAAATGCTTATTAATAACTTCAGTGACAGTCTGTTGAGAGACATTGTGCCAAACTGCATTTATCTTTGGGCCACAGGGAAAATAGTTTCTGTTGTCATTTTTTTCTTCACTAATAAAGCGGTGGCCAGAGCATCACACGGCTACAGGATAAACACAGGGAGTAACAAGGATTACTTATTCAGTAGCTGCTTTGAGTCTGTTGCAATTTGCTTCCGACCTCCTGCCCACGGCTCTCTGTGCCATTGTTTCCCGCTTTCCTGGCTTCCAGTTATGGATACGGGAAGAGGAAAGACACCTACTGCGACCCTCCCCAGCAGGGCTCCGCGACAGTGCTGCAAGCCAGCACAAACCTCAGCCAACCCTCTGAGCACTACAGGCAGCTGCCTGCAGCCGCTGCCGCTCCACGGGTCAGCGATTCTCAAGCTGCAGCTCCAGGAGCAACAGCCGTTCACAAAACCACTTGTGGCTGACAAGACGTTTCAAGAGCAGACCCTTGCCCCTGAGAGCAGAGATATTGCTTCTCCTAAGGGTTTGTCTAAGTTTATCCAACTGAATTATGTATCCTTGGCGGGCACAGGCAATACCAGAAGAGGGAGTAAAAGACTTGAAGGAACCATCATGGAGTTAGTGAGAAGTAATGGGGCAAGTACGCAAGCTCCTTTCAAAGACAGAAAAGGCCACCCGTAATACGGTGTGAGGTGACACGAAGTGACAAACTTGGCTTACCTTTGGCAGGCTAACGGGAGTCCTCGGCTTTGTTCTGGGATTCTTTATCAGTTGCCTTTGATCCAGAGGAAGCAAATGGTATTTCATGGCCTCGATAAGGAAGTCTTTACAGGTGTTGTTATTCTTGATTAAAGCTTCTTCTTCAACTGTCTGAGAACACGCACACACATCAAAGATCATTTAAACTGAAGTACTTGGTGGCACAGGTCACAAGGAGCTTTGTAGAAGGAACAAGAAACCTGGAATTTCTCTTCCAAAGTACCAACATGAAAAAAATTAAATGCAGAAGACAAAACAGACTTCCAGCTCTTCCCAAAGAAACACATGCAGTAACATGTAAGCTTCTCACTTTTTTCCAGTATCGCTCATGAGTAGCAGTGCTCCCTCTATTTTACCACCCTCTGCCAGACGCTTAACTCAGCAGAGGAGAATTCTCCAGGAATCTGGGTACAAAACAAGTAATTTCTTTTGTTTGAGTCAGAATTTTTAGGTAGAGGCAATATCTTTTACGCAATCAGAAAATATAGTTGAGAGAAAAAAAAAATACATGATGGGTTCATCTTGTGAATACTGATTTTACTTCAATTGTATTGATTTTTTTTTAGACACGTGATAAAAGCATAGTAGTCAAAGAGCCCATACGCCAATCCCTTCTTTGGGGATTCTCAGCTCATTATCAAGGCCCAGATCCCAGGAATTAACTTGTCAAAAACAATCTGTAAGTCAGACCAAGTCAGAGAGCATCTCACCTGCCAGTCACAAAAACCCATCTCTAGGCACAGAACTCATCTTAAGCCAAAATTATCACACGTGATGTGTTTTCACCAAGCTAAATTTACCTTTGTATTAGGGAAAAAACCACACAAGCTCGTAACACCACCACCCAGGTATTTCCAGGGTGAAAAATCCCAAGATACTAACTTCTAAATGCTTCCACCAAGAGGGACAGGAGCTCTGCTCTCGGCAGCAGAGCACAGGTCACATTTACAAGAAGTTTTCTTACAAGGTTTCTGTACACACACATTGATTTCAGAGTCCACCCAGTTTTTCCCTTTATTCTTCTGTTCATAGACTCAGCGACATGCCAAAACCTCAGCCACAAACAGCCAAGCCATTGATTAAGGAGCTACCAGCACCTTAAGTGCAAGTATTAATTACTTATTTGCAGACTAACCTGTACAAGATAATCTCTGGGCAAAAGGGGCAGGCGAACATGCTCCATCAGTTTAGCCATGTGCTCCAAGCGAGATTCCTTCTCATAATTTATCCAAGAAATAACCGCTTCAAAGACCTACACAGATAAAGTACAATTAAACAGAGAAGAGAGAACTTGTTTGCACAGTAACCTACCCAAAATCAGAAGCATTGTGATTTTACAGTACCGAAGGAAGGAGGTGCAAGATCTCTATCAAACAGATGAAAAAGTCATGACTACGCACAGAGCACAAGTATGACGGTAGCGAAGAGGTGAGCTGACCATGCATATTAATAAGGAACTTCACATCTAGATGTGCTGTATCACTCCCAAAGCTAAGCATGTGTCCAGGGCAATCATATACCTCTTGGACGTTAGTGCTGGAAGGCAGCCAGGAAACTTAATTAGCCTGCTGACATTTGCACTGGACTTCATGAAATCAGCCACAACAATTACTTCTGATAACAGAGATCTCCCCTCCCAAAGGAGTCTGGCCACACAGTAAGTCACTACGCTCACCATCCTGTTTAATCACGGCACTAGTTCTACCCCCCCACAAAAGCCCCAAGAAGTCTTCAGGACAAGTTCACCACACTTGCAGGAAAAACCCTGCCTGCAGCCACGGAGCCTCTGCACTGCATGCAGTTCACTGCTAAAAATACTCGGATACGCCAGCTGGGAAACAAGGGCACACTGGACTTCTAGTCTGAACTAAAACCTAGTTTTACGCCCAGATCCAACCGGTTCAGATAAGCATCCAATCTCTGACTCCGTGATGAACTGCTCACGAACAACCCCGTGCAGCAGGAGCCGCGCAGAGCCCTGCGTGATGAACAGATGCGGGCAGAAGCGTCCTACGTGGGCTCCTGCACGAATATGCATGTGCTTATATAACCGTGAGCCTCACTCCTCCCAGAAGAAAGGCCTAAAAATGTCACCAGGAGTGGGAAAGGCTTCCTGAAACACCCAGCAAGGCAAGGAGAGGGGCCCGTGCAGTCTCAGATGCTGCACAGCAGGATCTGGATCATTGCAGTGGAGTTTCCCCACAGAATCAGAATTAAATTCTGACCCTTAACTCCCATCTGCAGGCAAAATTCCCCAAGTGCTCTCACCACCCAGTTACTCGTGGGAGGCTGAGCACAGACCTCTCCCGCAGACCCCGGCCGTCCTGTGCTTCCCCCGAAAAGCATCGCTGGCCCTTTGCCCCAGCACACTCAGCAAGTGCCCTTGGTTTCAACTTCCCTCCGGGGTCACCAAATGGTCAGGCCAATTTGCACAGATATGTTTTTTTTTTTTCTTTCTTTCCATCCCTCTCATCCCTCCCCAAGAAACCATTTTGTTTGGTCCAAGGTCACTAATTTGACAAAATCAACCAGAACTGAGGGCACCATCTCTCGGTCCCCAATTGTTGCTGGCAAATGTATTTGCATCCTCCCTCAAAGAAGAGGCAGAGCAGAAAGGGGTTTCTTCCTCTTAGGCCAAACTAAATACTTCAAAAAAGCAGTAAAGCATCAGCTGCATTTCCAATGCCAACAAATGCTCCTGCTGAACTGTTTGGAATTCAGGACACTGCGATGAGGATTTAAGCAACACAACAGGGGGCCGTGTAATCAAACCCCAGCAAACAGAGAAAAATAAGTACTGCGGAACCTTTAAGTATTTTAAAATGAAAATAAATAAACAAACAATTTCACTTTGGCTACAAGGCATTTAAAGTAGAAACTAGGTTGTTACGAGATTTTTAATTGCAAATGAGCATGGAAGGAGCCAAAAGCAAATGTTTAGCCAGCAAACATGCTTTTCATTAACCTCTTCTGCACAAATACTGAGCTACAGAACAGGTCACAGGACTGGGACATACCCAGCTACAGATCAAGATGAGAGTGAACAAGTCTTAAAGGAAGGTAAAGCAAACGTGCACAAGTAATAAACTGCTTCCTCGGTGCTGGAGACTGCTCCTGAGTTAGGCATACACTGATGATACCCTGCTGTGCCTACTCTAAAAATAACAGAAATTAAAAAAACAAAAAAAAAAAACAAACAAAACACTAGATTCTGGCACCTTCCCTTGGCTGTGATTCCTAATTTTATGAGGAGGGGGAAAAAATCGTAACCCAAGACATCAATATCTCTATTTAAAGGGCACATCTCTTTCCACTACTGCCATACCCTCCCTCCGCACGCTGTGCCCGCTGCGGACCCCGAGCAGCTGCTGCCGCTTCCCCGCGAGACGGGGTTTTCCAGCCATGCACGACCCACTGCCGGGGCGTGATGAAACGAAGCAGTTACCCACACAGCTTTATTTAGAGCAGAGGCACGGGCTGAGTTAGCGGCTGGCACCTGCCTGGCTGTAGGAGCATTCCTGAGCTTGGGAGAAGCAGATTTCCCACTCTATGGAACAGAAGAGTAAAAGCCTGGAATGTCCTCTTTCTGCACACTACCTAAGCAAAGAGCAAGCCCAGATGTTTTCCCAGTCTCTTCAGCCAAAAATCCAGTTGTTAGATACTCCCAGGAGTGAGGACCAAACTGTGCATCAGCTTCTACTGTACGTTAGCGGCATGAGACGATGAGTCGATTACTGGACGCTCTAAAATCTCCAATCCAAAAATCCCAACCCTTTTAAGAATTTCTTTCGTCACTGTTCTGAGTTGGCCGGAGCCCTTTCTTAAGGGCTGGACGCCCCGCCCCCCCGTTTCACACATCATTAGCAAATATGAATAAACATGATTTTTTTTTTTTTTAATAGTTTTTCCTTGTTTGCATACACCGTTGCAATTAAAGGGCCAATTAGGTCAGGTACAGAAAGCATTGATAAAACTGTTTTCAAAGCACTCGGCTATAGCAAAAAGAGCAGGCAGGGACCAAAATAAACCTTTGCCCCAGGCTGAAAGGGCCTGTGCAACTGCAGAGGCTGGCAACAGCAGGATGGAGAGGGAGAGAAAGGAGGATAATCTTTGCATAACGGGGAACCGTTGTCACCTTTTTACAATTGAAATGGATTTCTGTGGTAGCAGACAATTTTTGTAGCCCTGATGGCCTAGGGATGTAAGTGTGCCAAAATTTACGGAGATAAAGAACGTATTTTATTAGGTCAGTCGGTATTAGTTGGGGGGCAGCAGAGGAAGGGGAGAACGCACAAGCTCTTGGGCACCCATGCCTTGAAGCGTTGTAAGAGCAATACTTCCCTCCCTGGCCTTGTCACCTTCTGGCCCTGGCAGGACTCAGCTATAACACTTCCCAGCGGCCCAGAGATGGCAACGCTCTGGCTCACAGGCTGCAGTACATGTATGAGAGACGGCAAGAACAGGAACAAGAAAGCTTCTCGTGACATCTGGCTGCGACAATTTAGCTCCCAGATGTTTGAAGTGTTTGCCTACTTACAACATCTTGTTGCTTAAAATATGCTATCGCATGTGCACATGCATACACATAGATATATGTGTGCACATGTATAGATATACACATATATATATACTTTTAATATATATACACATACTTTTTTTTTTATAATATATATCTCACACATTAGCGGATAGGAAGAATAAAGGTCAGGAACAGTGTTTGTCATGAAGCTAACAAAAAAGCAGCCTACGAGTCTGTCCTCAATTTTCAGCACTTCTTTGGACTCCAGCACATATTTCATGTTTATGCTCCAATCCCATTCTCTGCCTCTCTCCTGTTACTCATATCTGTTGTTTTGAAGGTGCAGCTTATGCTCACATTTCCTTCCACTGCCTTGCATTCTCAACTTTTACAATCAGCTAAAGAAATACTGGTTTTGATTGTATAAAGCCCAGATGAGGGAGGGAGTACTGTAATTTCTGTGGGCACAAGGCCAATAAAAGCTTTTTAACAGTGCTGCACAGGACTGGAAAAATTGGTTTCTAAACTTGCACTTCCCTTTGCAGGCTGCTTGGCTCATGCAAAGAGATTCTGCTGCGAGTTCACGCCATTTGTTTTTCCCCTTTCTGGCCCTGCCTGTGTGGCACCTCGCAGCACCCCGCCGAGACGCCCACGCTAGCCCCATGCCTGCGGAAACGCAATCCCGAAGGCTCCGAGTTTGCTGGCTCAGGATCTGAATGAAGCCTCGCTGCATTCACACCTCGTGTGGTGCAGGTTTTCTGGCAAGCTTTACAGTCCCCATGGGCCCAAGCACCCGCGTGTCTGCAGCCCAGAGGGGCTAAGCAGGATGGGTGCACACACCTCGATGTGCAGCCCGACCCGCTCAGTACAGACCAGCAGCACCAAGCACATCCAGGTCCAGCCTCATCTCACCAAAATGCAGGCGTTCAACAAGGGTCCCGAAGTTAGAAGCCACATAATCCTCAAGCTCTCCTGGAGACTCCCACAAGTGTCCATCTCCCCATAGCGACAATTCGGAGGTGAGCTGAAGGACTCGAGGCACATGCCTCTCCCCAGAAACCTGCTATAGGTCATGCAAGAAGCCCCCACCAGAGAAAGGGGCTGGACCTGATGTTCACCAAGTACCGTAACCACTGGTCAGCCTCCTTCCCAGGACTACAGACTACACAACACGTGCTGAACATTTCAATCACAAAACAACATCAACCAGTGCCTTTTTTCCCCTCTTCCATTAAAAACACCAACGATGCTAGGAACATGTTTCTTTCCTTCTTTTTGGTTGCGGGCATCTTTTAGCTGTTTCGGCCGACGTGCGACAGAAGCCAATACTCCTCCCTGGCCTAATGAAATTCACCTTTTTTTGAGGTTTTACAGCAGGTAATAAGGGCTTTACACAACAGCAGACGGGAGGTTCCTAGTTTTTCAGAGAAGGAAGGTATTCACTTCTGGCCCCCAGGGCTTTTGGAAGTGATATGGATCTGAGAATTATTACTTCCTGCAAAGAACAACCAAGTGAAGGTCATTTTTATGTGGTTTTAGGATTCACGTTATTTTTCATTTTCTTTTCCACGTAATCTCTCTTGGAAAATGGTCCCTAAAGAGCATAACACGAGAACAGTTCCTGATATAAGATCTAGAAACGTTCCAGCATTCTTACGTTCACTGTTGCTATACAATTTACTGTACCTTTTCTTCAGAGGAGACTGTGAGCTTGTCACTTGATATTAAACTGCAAACCTGGTCCAGACTAAGGCTAAGAAATTCTTCTCCTAGCATCACCTCAGGAAAGTGCTGCTCTGTTCAACAAATGAAAAGGGGGAACAGAAAATTATAATGAAATCCATGCTTTAAGTCAATGGAAGGACTACAGCATTCAGAGAACCGCTATTATTACAGCTCTGAGCACCCAAGACAAACAATTACGCTGCAACTGCATGGAGGAACAGAGGAAGAAAATAGTCTCAGAGCAGGTTAAGGACATTTGATGTTATTTCAAGTACCACAAGCCCCATGAGACACTTTCGTAAATGACACTAAACGGGAACTTAACTTTTTGCAAAGCCACCAAGTACCTTCCAGTGGCAAATATTATTAGAAGTGGCAATTGAGAAAAGTGCCAATGCCTTTCTAAAGCAGTAAATAACCCGGCCACCTCAAGATTCAGGTCTTGCCCGCTTCAACAAGCTAGACAGAATCATATCTGCTCAACACCTGGATGAGAGACTCCAGCAAGCGACCTTGACATTTGTAGGTATTCAAAGGAAAGCCCATCTTTAACATGAATCAGCCAAACAGTCAGTTTGCTGCATACGCTCAGCAGCAAATAGTGAGGGATCCCAGGGCATCCAGCTGAATCTGTATGTGCGAGGGGGCACGCAGAGAGGTGAGCAAGGGGGATCCTGATCCCACGCACACACTTGGAATCAGCTCTCCTTCTTTCCTTCCACCTTCTACTTCTTTCCCCAAAATGTGTAAATTTAACCTTCCTCCTGCTCCAAACCCTCAGCACCCATCTTCACCAGCAGCTTTGCCCCTTTCCACTTAAATCTGCAAGTGTACAAATTTATTCTTCTCCCTTTTTGCCTCCAAATCCCTCCATGCTCTAACTTTGGGACCACTTGAAAACAAAATACACATCACTGCTTATAATCCCAAGCTGGAAGAATTATGACTGATTGCAATACACGTCCAAAAAGGATCATCAAATCTGTCAAGCTTTACGTCTAGCCAAAGGGCACTAGGAAAGAATTACTTTCTAAAAAATAATTTCTAGGTCAAAACCATTGTTAGCCAGTTTTAGACAAATTTAGTTTTGCAAGCATTTGTTACATATACATGCCAATTTAATCTCACCTGCCATTTGCTAAGTCCCATTTATCTTTGGTTGAAATACGGAAACATGAATCTCGGACACTATCTGAAGCAGCTTTTTTCAAGCTCTAATCCATTAGCTTTGAGAAGCTCAGACTCATGTATCCAAACAGCTTCCTCCGCAGCAAGATCTGCCTCTAGTTTTCACATCTTAAAAAGTGCTTTGCCTGCCAAAAAGCAGCACCACAGGGACACAAGCTGGCATAACTTCCAGAGAGGAGCTCCTTGGAGATTGCACCTGAACAACTCCTCACCACTGCTGGTGCTGCAGAGGGCACTTGGGCTTCCCCAGCCACGGACCCTGCTTGGTCTAATGGGGACCAAAGCACCACAGCTAAGCCAAAGGCTCTGACTAAAAACAGCAGTATCTGGGTAAAGTTCAACACTCTGTTATGCTGGCGATCATATGTAAGATCTAATGGACTCTTCTGGCCTTAAATACTTGAGAAGCAGAAAATGGTCCCCACACAGCAAGCTGGATGCACTCTGACTTCTGGACACAATCTCCTATTCATCTGGCAGTAGAAAGACATTTGATCTCTTGTTATTAGTTGGAAGCAAGTAAAAATATTTACTGATTTTAATAAAGTAACTTGTGCCTGCATCAAGAAGGCTCCTCCACCTAGTAAAGTTATCCATTGGCCAGAACTAAGCATTTCTCAAGTAACTGAGCTCACGCACGCATGGACTCCTGAGCTTGGGGACTTCTGTCTTGGTTTAATGCTGTTACATAAACAATACAGTGAAAAGAATTTTAATGGCATTTTTATTAATGGAGTTCCATTAACATTACATGGGCTGTTGTGCTAACTGGGACTTACGAAGGCCAATAAAACAACAAAGCAGACTTTCTAATTGCCAAACAACCAAATAAATGTACAGTGAATGCACTGCTTGTTGGGTTAAAGATTAAACAGGGCCTGGAAGCAAGGATAATGAGATATTACAAGCAAGCCTTTATACAATTAACCATTCCTTCCAGGGTGCCTTTTCCTCCAGGGGATAATACAGTCAGAGCAGCTGAAAAGGTTTTACTTTTATTTGCAGAATAGGGGAGGACTTGGTGGGCACATTTTTATTCCACTGAGCCTACTTACGGTCCAATTAAGGACAAAACTATACCAAGGAAAACAGTGCAGGACAGAGCAGGTGCTCTGGGAGACAGCAGGTGTATTTCTCCCTACACAACTAGACAGAAAAGCAGAAAAACAAACTGAGTAGAGAAAACTACCAGCTTCTCCCAAGCAGAGGTCAAGGGCAACTCTGCCAGAGAAGACTGGAAAGTGCTGGGGAGTTAAGAGGACGGTGCTGCTTGGAACAGCTTTACATTTACGACATAGAGGAGAAATGCTGAAAGCCACTGCCTGCACCTACTTACTGCAACCAAACACATCCACTCTCAAGGGAACAAGAGTCTACCCGCCCTTAGGGCAAACAGCCATTGCTCCACAGATCAGAGGCTCAAACTGCATGACAGTTTTAGCTGAGTGTTCCTGCTCCCACCCACAAGATTTAATTTTGCCTGGTGCCATTTATTCCCAGAATGCACAAATCCCCAGCATTGCCTACTGCTCTCATGGGGCAGCGTACACGGGGAGGACGCCAGCACACCAACACTGTGCTGTTGAACAGGCAGCCAAAGAGCTTACTAGGAACACACTAAGGAACTATTTTGTGGGCTGGCATTCAGAGGATCAGGGTTTTTTTACCTCCTTAGGTGATCCCCTGAGACGAAACCACATTTCACAATTTGCAGCATCACAGAAAGTTACAAGTCTACAGCCCAATAATGTATTCCCTTCCCTGTTCTAATACTAGAAGCATGAAGAGACCAACCAGGATGTGCTGATCTTGCTCAACCTGTAAGTCGGTGTACCTGGAAGCAGGTTTAATTCAACAAATGGGCAACCCTTCCCTCACCTGCATAGGCATTTGCCTGCTGCAGCAGTTCGGTACATGCGTGCACATCGGCAAAAGCTCGGATTCCAAGGCAGTTCGTGGGATGCAGCTGGGACTGAAGAAAGTCACAGCAGTTTTTTCTAACATCCATCAATTGCAATAAACTAGCAGCTGGCAACAAAACCTGCAAAGGCAAGAAAGGGGAATTAGACATAGCAACAAAGAAAGTTTGATTCACAGCCTGCACAAATTAGATGCAATTCCCCTTCAGACAGGGACACATCCCTGTGGGATACGAGAAGGGAGGTTGAAGTTTTAGTGCTATCCGTATGCAGAGATCCCCATCAGTGCTCTGAGAGCTGGAAACAGCTACCCTCATGCTGGGCTAAAAGTGGAGCTCTTCTCCTCATGTCTTGTCCCCACAAGACTTCTAGGTGGGTAAATGGAGGACAAAATGCAAGCAACCACAAATGCACCTGAATTTCTGGCTTTGCTGCAGGTAGGTCCTGCACACAGATTTATTTTTTTTTCCCCTGAAGAACTTGTATTATTGATATGCATTACCATCACATTCAAAGCCCACAGCAGCCCAGCACTCCTCAAAACCTTGGACTTTCTTATTTCCAACAAAACCATATTTGCTCATGAGCACGGTGCCCAAACTGCTGTGCAAGAGAGGGAGTTCACAGAAACTGAAGCAGGTTTTGGTGACAGCAAGGCTCTCAGGAAAGATGGGGCCAACTATTCAAATCAACAGCCCTCATTTTCACTCACACAAAATTGCTGTGGACACTTGTGGTTCATGACCGCATCATCTGAAAATGAGGTACTGCTTTTTATGTACAAAACTAAGTGCAGAAAAGGGAGACGGAAGTGGGTCAGGAATGTGACATCTGCTGGAAAAACCACCTTTGAGGCCAGTGAGCGAGACAGGAAATAGAAAATAAAGTCAGTCGGGATGTTACAGCCCATGACATCAGCTACTTCCTTTCTTATGTCGTACAGCAACTGCAGACGTGTCTCATCCCAGCTCTTCTGTAGCTCTGGCTGCTTCACACATGTTGTTCTGACTGGGCATCTGTGCTCAGCATCTGAGCACAGATTTCCAGAAAATTATTTCCGACTCAACAAAACAAGCGGCTGTTAAACAAAACAAATAGGTTAACAGCATTCACCTCCCTGGATCTTGATAGCAGGGAAGGGAAAAAGATGTCCCCTCCCTGTCCCTGCCCATGTGCCCGTTCCACATCAGGGCAGGACACTCACAACCTGCCCCGGGTCTCTTCTAAGCCACTGACACATTCCAGTTGCAGCCCATCTATACAGCGTCTGACTGCTGCCAAGCAGCTACCCCGACAGGCAACAATAAAAAAAAAAAAAAAAAAAAAAAGAAATCAATTAACTCAGGAGCCCGTTTTGGCCCAAGCCTCTTGATGCCAGGAGGAGATCAGTTTGCAGTTTTGATTAAATCAAGCTAGCAATGCTCTCGCATTTTTGAAACCTAGCTATGAACCACTTTCCATCTAGCTGAACCATCTCTATATATCAGCACGAAGGCGAGCACCTGAGCTGCATAAGGGCTGTGGGTAAAGAAGTCAGGCTCTCTGCAAACCGTCTCTGGCCATATACCAGCCAGAGCTTCCTCCACGCACCCCCCATCCACCCAGCGTGAGTGCCAGCAAATCCAGGTGGGCTGCTTACCTCGAGTGCTTTGGGATATTGCCTCTAAACCAGAAGGTACTCACTACCATCACTAATACCCACATGCTACAGCCCCCCGGACGTCCTAGTACTGCTATTACAGCCTCACACTGGCTTGAGAGGGCAGCATAGAAGGAGCCTTATACCGCTGCAGTAATTGGGAAAGGGGCATTATCACATAATACTTTTCAGAAGTAGGCTATAAATAGCCTATCAAGAGACGAGTGGATTTTGTCTTTCTTATTTCCCAGCTGAACGTCTCACCACTCATCTTGTTTTTAACAGGGAAGGCAAAAAGCAAGCAAAGGATATCCGCTAGCACAAAGTCTGTTTCCTTTAGAAATAACAAGAGGAAATGCCCTGCCTAAACATGCACCAGGACCACACTGCAACCTCATTAATATCCAGGCAAGTTACTCACTTGGGTCTGGATTTGCCTCTTAATGTTTGAACTCCAACCACCGTGAACGATTTACAGAGAGCTGGCTTCTCTACCAATTGTCTTTTGAAACTATGTCAAAATTATCTGCTATTACTACTGAGACTGACTTCTTTGCTAAATAAGTTACGTCCAGAACCTCATCTATGGGGGGGGGGGGGTTCCCTGG
>JAVKLA010000042.1:16759532-16770533 GCA_034782735.1 Sagittarius serpentarius | reverse complement strand
GTGTCTGTGTGTATATATATATATATATAGCCATAACCACCTAGTTCACCAGCTGTGCTCTCTCACTCTGCAAACTCTGTACCCATCTCAAGTTTTACACAACATTGCCTGTGCAATTAAATACTTTCACAAACCTTTGATGTCTCTGAACCAGGAACATCTTTCAGCCAAAAGCTCTCTGTGTTGCTATAAGGTTCGTTCAATAGGCAGGGCATTAATGCTGGACTTCAGAAATGGGGATTAGTTCCCTGCTGTGACACAGCCTTCCAAGTAACCTTGGCCAAAAGTTAACCTACACCACTCCTCCCCTGCAAAACTGGGAGAGGACCATTACCCCAAGGCAGGGGATGTATTAAAGCTTATAAGCAGCTTTGATCGTTTAGTCATATTGGAAGCCAAATAAGAGTACTGGCTGGAATCCTCAGCAGCACATCCAGGGCCACAGCTGGGACTGCACATCTGCCCAAACAGGGAGACAGCTCCCAAGCACCCTCCCCCAGGAATCCGTGACCAGGGAGACAAGCAGATTTTGTGTTTGCAAGGCAGGTTAAATGCTCAGTTTTAAATGAACAGCTCTAAACTGCACAAGTAGTGGAGATAAAACTACATTACTGTAATGTGGCTTTTCAGTGCAAGGAGGCAATTAGGCTTTATCACTCCCCAACCGCTACCCGGCGGTGCAGGGGGTGAACAACGGCGCTTCTACTTAAATGCTCCACCTGGGCTGAAACAGCCCAGGCAAAGGCATGTGTGATAGGATCAGGGAGCCACAAAACCTCTCCAGGAGCAGGCACGAGGATGAGGGATATAGAGGTGAGACAGAAAACAGGGGAGCACCTGGCAACTTCCCTCCCGATCTACCTTCTCCAACTTCACTGCGCAGAGCGGATACACCGATGGCCCCTTGGTTGAACAGTGGGATAAAAATGTGGAGACGCACCGACCAAGCACAGCATAGTCCTCTGGTGCCACATCCACAAGTTTCTCCTCACCTTTCTATTAGGCCAATACAATTTAAAAGACTTTCTGTAGGCCTATGAAGGGTCCCCAAACCAACTGCTGTAACACCCCAGAGAAGCCAGCCCTGCTGTCAACCAGGGCTCTCCAGCACTCCAGGAGGGTGATGCATGGCAAGGAGCTTTTGCTCCAGGGAGGAAGATAGCTCTGATTTATCGCATCTCCTAAAGCTGAGCTGAAAGTCTCTCTGCCTCACCCTGGGCTTGCACCTACTGTAGTTGCAGCTTTTGAGGTGAACAGAGGGAAGGGAGATGAACTGACCCACTTATCACCCCTTTATCATCAAAACTGCATCTGCCACAGATACCTTCCTTGTTGTGAAGTCCCTAGGGAAAGCTGAGGTGCAGAAGCACACTTCTGAAAAGGAAATTCTACAGCCTCTAGCAAAGCTTTTTTCCTCCTTTCTCAAGCCATTTTTTATTACAATCACTATGTCTGCAAAGCTGACAGTTTCAGTATCTACTTCCTGCAGACAGCTGATTTCAGGTTTCGTTCTTTCTATATGAGCCATATCTCAAACTGCGGTAGCATACAAGGACACATCACACACACGTGGTACGCTGCACCTCATTCGTAAGAATTTAGTTGTGAAATCAGGTTAATCAGGACATTTCCCAGGGAAACATTACAACCCTAATGGTAATGACTTTCTTAATTGGGAGGGTAATTCTCAGTCTGCCTGCAAGTAATTAAGTGCTATCAGTACGGATGGGTGGGACACACTGAAGAGCAACTGTATTCACTGTCTACAGCCAGAGGTCCAGGTGTCTTCACAGGACTGCCTAGGAGAACAAGAGGCCTCCTCCCAAATCTCCTCTTCATTCAGCTCTGCTCAAGGACATCATTTTGAGCCTCTTCTCCATCGTTGGACTTTGCTCCCATCACTCTTCACTGAGCTGGCAGGCTTGATATGAGTGTTGGAAAGCAAGCAGCAATGCAGCCAGCTCAGCTGGAAAATCAAGACCTAACTGAAAAATTCAAGGAACTGATATGTTAGAACAGCCAGCTATTCCATACAGGTACAGAGCAGCAGACATGTGCGTGTGGTTTCCATTGAAGCCAACGAGGGCTGCACATGAGCATCTGTGAACTTCCCCAAGTTGCTCACTTTAGTTTTCCTCACTTTTACAGAAACTGCATGGCACAACTTCTTTGCAAATAAGTTTATCAAGCTGCACCTTCAAAAGAATGAAATCTTTTTGTCACGCATATGAATTTTTACAACCAACCTTGATGCGAGGTGCGACAGAACAGGAACAATAGAAGGCAGCGGGGGCAAAAATCCCAGGATGGATTTTCCAGAGACTACAACATGGCTACAATGAAGACAGAAATTCTTCCTTCTGCTCCATGCCCTCCAAAGAAGTGGGAGGTTAAATCCCAAATGTACGTTCAGAGGCAAAACACTGCTCGGCACAGAAGCCTCTCTACCATCCATCATCCCTGAGCCCTCCTACTACTGCATCTATATTGCCTTGAAATCTCACTCTAAAAATGAAGTTCCAATGCATAAAGCAGGATTGCATTTGTCAGGGTGCTTCTCACCCATGTACCCCCAATGGAGGTAGAAGAGAGTATTTGCTCCCACATGGGCTTAGTGCTCTCATTCACAGAATCATAGAATCGTTAAGGTTGAAAAAGACCTCCAAGATCATCAAGTCCAACCATCAGCACCACCATGCCCACTAAACCATGCCCTGAAGTGCCACATCTACACGTTTTTTGAACGCCTCCAGGGATGGTGACTCCACCACTTCCCTAGGCAGCCTGTTCCAATAACTGACCACTCTTCCAGTAAAGAAATTTTTCCTAATATCCAATCTAAACCTCCCCTGGTGCAACTTGAGGCCATTTCATGGAGCTAGGGTGGACTGAAAATCCCCTTTACCTGCACACTTGGGACATACTGTTGAGGAGAAATTGCACAAATACCCCCAGCAATCCACTACATAGACGATGACTGGAAATGACTGTACAGGCTTGACCCCTTGTACACACATCCTTCCTTACTTAGGAAAAAAAACAACCCACAAAACACTTTGTGCAATGAAACGACAATCAGCTACACAAATACGTGCGTAGAAAAAGAGAGTCTCACTTCCTGAACACCATACCAGGCCTATAACAGCAAAAAAAGACAGGTTTCTATTAGAAAAGAAACAACAAAAATACTGTAAAGAGGCTTCTTATTGTGGAGTGCTGGGGACCGCTCAGCATTCAAGCACACTTGGGAACACACATCCCTGTGCTCCATGTTACCTTTGCTGCTCATCTTTTTCTCATTTCAGTTCTGCTCTCATTTTATTTTGCTCACGGACAAGATACTGTCTTTTCATTTATTCATATGTTTTGGTAGTTTGGCTGCATCTGTTCACTCAATGCCATTTAGCAACCTTTTTTCTTGTAGTTTCTACAATGAAACTACCTGGCGCCTATACCCAGAAACTGCTTTTTCCAGTTGCTGAGGAAGTCTGAAAAAAACCCTTCAAAAATGCACGCTTGCCCTGCTAGAAAATCAGAGTGCATGACATGGCAATCGGAGACCCCAGGAGATACCTGCTGTCTCACCACGCTCAGGCAAGGCTGTGAAGGAACATTGCTGGAACAACGCAGACAGGCAATACCAACGCATCCTTCCAGCTGACACAAAGCTGTGCAGCAGGAGGACGTGACAATGCAAGGGACCAAATCTGCTCACTTCTTCCCAAGGCTGACATTGATAATCCAAACCAGAGACCGCAAGGTTATTCATGTTGTTTGCCTTCACTGATGTGAGCATTTCCAATGAATCACACAGAATATTCTTTTCTGTAAACTTTTCTTCCTGTGGCTGCAGGTGAATATTAACCTATTTATGGCATTCTGTTCAGGGGCAACACACCCGCAGACACGATGGAAATTTCTCTTTGAACTTTTTATTGGTTTAATCACAAAATTATATTAAATTCCATAAAACATTTTCAGCATGGACATTTTTAACACATAATAAAATTTAAACTAGTCAGTTAATCTTGCATTAGATCAGCTTCATTTCTTAGCTCCCATGAATTAATTTATCTCTAGCCTAAACAGTTACTCACAGGGTGGTTATTTAAATAAATCCTATAGTAAAAGGACCTGCTTTACTCAACTGGGAAAAAACACTACGGCCGAACCTTAGCATTCACCAAACTTACATTTTTTTTTCTATCTTACGGTCTGAAAGATGGAAGCCAAAACATAGACAGGGCTCATACTTTAACCCTTTGTAACGCGTAGGCCACAGAACGCAGGCTTTGGTTGTTTTACTAAAAAAGATAGCTTTCTGGTTGCTCAGAAAGGTAACATCTGGACTTCTTCAGACCTTCTAGGCAGGCCTGTGCTGCCAACGCAGAGCAGGACCGAGCTGGCCCTCCAGCCTGCTCCAGCTCCCACAATGCTGCTTACACCCAGGTGCAGCTGTACTCAAGCACTGAAAAGCTCTCATGGGAAAAGAGCCAGGGCGCGCGTCCTCACTTCAAGCACGCTTCATTCAAGGCAGACCGACTGGGACCAGCACAACCAGATGGTATCCTGAGCTCAGCATGTCCCACGTGCCGAGTGGGTGCTTCTGGGCCATCTAACAACCAGCAGCATGGAAGGAAAGCATACGCCTCAGAAAGCACATGGATACAGTCTTCACATCTCCCACAGGAAAAGAGACCAGCCTGAGAGTGTGTACATGTCATTTTAACTCCAGCAATGGAAGATCGCAGAGGTCCAAGGAACGCCACCCCAGCTCCCCACTGAAGTAATGTTGTATCTCAGCTGCTGATGACCCTGACTACACGCTGTAATTAAGCATGGGCTACGCAGCAGACAACTAGTCCAAGCGACCCACAGTTGGGTTGAGCCTCAGCTTCTTTACTGTAATGGCACCCTGAAGGTCTCCTTGCTGCCAGTCCTCAGGCTCACCGTAGGGCAACCAGGGTCCACACTCCTACCAGTGTGACAACTGCCAGGTTGAGAGCATGCCAGAAAGTCAAGTTTGTAAAACCAAAGGGCAGACAGGGCAAGAAAAGGCACCCACAGACTTAGGTGATGCAGGATGGCACAGGTCTCAGACTGCGAAGTGGACATAGTTCCTGAAGGAAGAGCGACAGGTCAGCAAGAACCTGCACCCTCCCTGAGGGACTGGAGCAGAAGAGCATGTCCCATCCACAGCAAGAACCTAATTTCAAGCAGAACCAGTCTAATTTTGCCGTGTTAATTAGGTCAACAGAATGCACGCAGTGGCATTGCCCCTCTCTCTCCAGCACCACAGACCCAGACTTGTTACCCTGACCAACGTCCAAGTCACAGAGAAAAAGACAACAGACTCAAACTGCCACTTGCAAACACAAATGGAGACCAACCGAAAAGCACGTCCGCACATGAGCTCCCAGCATCCCTTCCAGAAATCAGTGGCTAAGTGCATAGCCATTTTCTTACCACAAATACAAGTAGAGTCAAAGAGAAAGCTTTACCAGCAGCCACAGCCACGTGACACAGCGGAACGCTCTCTTCCTGAGCATCCCGCTTTATCTGTAGGCTGCCTTTCAATTACTCTTTCCACTTCTGGACAAATATTTACCTCAAAGAAATTCAAGACAGAGCGCACACACACAAAAAAAAAAAAAGGGAACAATGCCCTCATTTGAACAATATATTCCACTCAAAACCCTGCCAAACAACTCAAACTACCCAGAAGAATTTAAAAAACTAACAGCCAGATTCCTCTGCCATGACCTTAAAACGACGTTCGACTGGCTGCTTGTTTGAGTCTATTTTGACCTTCGACAGACTGACCCACAAGTCAGCACAGCTTCTTGGAAGGCAAATGCCTGCTCTCGTTATAAGAGCTCGACACAAAAGCTAAATGCAACATGACTTAAGCACGGAGAAAGCAGCAAAGTGCCTCAAGACTAAATAGAGGCTTGAAGTAGCTCTTTTCAAGCTCAACCTTTTGATTTCTGCTGCCTGAAGAGCTCACTCGCCCCCGAAGGACACGTGCCTTTGAGTTTCAAGCTTTTTACTTGGGTCTCCACAGGAGCCACTGAACCAGACCTACCTGCACATTCTCTTCCGTGACCTCGATCTCAGCAGTGTAGATGTAATCAATCAGCTTCCTCAGGGTCTGCCCATCAACATCTTTTATCTCAATCTTCTTGGCTTTACTTTCAGACATGTCTCCTGAAATTCATTTCAAAGGGACAGTTAGAGTTGGCTTTGCAGGACCTCCTTGCAGGCCCTTGCTCCCCATACATCCAGCACATCCTCCTGGTATCTGACTAAAAGACTGCCCTGACACTATCCCTGACCATCAAAGGACAGCTGGCGAGATTCCCAGAAGCCTCCTAATGCCACCTAATATCTCAACATTTGAAGACACTAGTGTAAAATAAAAGGAGTCAATAAATGCAACAAGCTCAGTTTCTTGCCAGAAAAGAACCTGCCGTGGTTCACCTGCATTCACATATAGGGGCTAAAAAAACCACCCAGTATGACCTTCAACTGTGTCTCAGCACAGGGACAGACTCAAAGAGACTGTGGACAAGTCTTAGGAGGCCTTTTTTACAAAAACATATGTATTTTATATATTTATTTAAAATATTTTAATTTTTTATATACATATATATATATATATGGGTAGATTAGTAAGTTGCAACAGCTAAGTTAGGATGCTTCGTGGTATACCCTACAATAAAAGC
This sequence comes from Sagittarius serpentarius, assembly GCA_034782735.1. NCBI lineage: Eukaryota > Metazoa > Chordata > Aves > Accipitriformes > Sagittariidae > Sagittarius > Sagittarius serpentarius. The sequence continues at coordinate 16,763,808 of JAVKLA010000042.1, read as the reverse complement.
AATGCAGCATTACTCTTTCTTTAGGAAGAGCCTGAAACCTGCTGAGGAAAACAAGCACACACGCCAGCAGTTACATCCAGCGCACTGCAAGCTTCTCTCCTAAATGGCCCTGCTGTAACCTGCCCACACAGTTACACCTTACACAAAGTGTCTGTGCAGAAAGCTGTATTTCTCATCTCTTGCCTTCCCAACTTCACACCTCAAAGGCAAGGCAGCCTTTGGACCCAAAATTGTATCCTTTCTTCAAATACATAACTTAAAAAAAGTAAAAAACAAACCAACAAACATGCAGAACTAGAGCAATAATTTCCCCTATGGATATACAAGTAAAATCCGTACCAGCGTAAGAGCCTATACGTGAACCCGTGCTTTATGTGCACCTTCCCCGTCGCTGTTGTGGCCAACGCTCTGCAGGCACCATACGCACACACCCCATGCGTAACAGGAGCACGTCATGGGAACAAAAGCATGCTGTGGGGAGGCGGAGGAAGAGAAAGGACTCCCCGGGGACCTTCCAGTGTCCATGCACACTGTGACCTCACCCCAATTTTAATCACCAAGAACGCGAGGAATCACAGAAAAGAAAGAACAAACTCCCAGGCAGAAAGAAAACGGTAAGTGAAAAAACAAAGTTAAACAAAGCAGAGCGTGAAGAAGTGCCAATTCTTAAACCTGGGCATGAATAATCACTACTCTAAGAAACCTGGTGACTCAGTATTGCTGTGGGATTAAGAGGAAAAATAGTTCCTGCAGCCTATGGGAGAAGTAATTACAGCCTACATCTCTGTACAGCATGCGGCAAGATGCGGCCGGGCACGTTAAGTGCACAGTACAGAGTCAGATGCTAAAGGGGTCCAAGCTTGAGCAAAATCTGGATCCTGGAAATTGAACTGTGTGGGCTTCACTTATGCCAATAAGAAGGCAAATAACAGGAGTGGGGTCAGACCGTAAGTATTAGAAAAGCCAACAACGTCCCAAGGGAAATGTAGGCTGAAATAATATTTGCCCCAAATTCAATTTTTAAAATTAAATAATAAAATGTTCTTCAGAGAAGCCCATGAATACAAATATACAAGTACAAAGGAATAAGTGACCTACATTTGGGAGCCCTTCAAAGCAGGTAGGACTTTTTAATTGACAAAATAAATGTCATCTCCTTCATACACTTCCTCCTCCGCAAAAAAAAACCATCTCCAGAGATGAGAGGGGGCTTCTAAGAACAGGCCAGTCCCCATCAGCCCACGTGGAGCCGGAGGTGCCCGTAAGGAGCACCCCGCCAAACCCCACCTGCCCAGCGAGGGGCAAGCGGAGCAGCCGGTGCCCTGCCGCGCTCTCCCGGAGCCGCGCGGCAGAGGGGAGGCTCAGACACATGCACCCAGAGATCAATGCAGAAATAGCTTGGAGGGACCGATCCGATAACATCATCTGTCTTTGCGGCATTCATGTGACACAGGCAACAAAAATAAAGGCTGTGTGGGCTTCCACACCCACCAGCAAGCTGCCAGCCCTGCATACTAACAGCCTCCGCTGCCTCTGCTCTGGTAACAGCCCAGCGCACAATGAGAAAGGGGAGTCTCGTGTGCGGTGCCCCACGGTCGGATGGGATCCGACCCCTCCAGCCACTCTGGCGTGGAGCGAGTGCCTGCCACTTGCCAGAGGGTGCTGCTCTGGACATGTCTCTAACGCTGCGGAGCGAGGAAGAACCTGAAGACGCCACAAGTGAACAATGGTAGGGGCTGGAGCAGACCAGGAGCAGGCAACAAGCTGCCCCCTCCTCCAAGCACAGACCCAAGGCAAACGCAGCCTCTAAAGCACGGCTGCGGGCAGCTGAACGGTGGGTCAATTAAGGCATCTCATCCCACATGCCTTCAGAAAAGAAAACCCCACACCTTAAAGCCCACAAACCCCAACCCCTAAGATGTCTTTCGTAAGTCAGTCTCAAGCCTTGCCCAATACTTTAATTACAGAATAATTCAAAGCACTAGCATCATCTCTCTCACCTAAGGGCTGTGCTGAGAAAGGGCTGCTCTGCACGAGGCGCTACACAGACCCCATCCCCGCACCGCTGTGATCGGGCAGACACGAGGGACAGGGTAGGAGGGAGCAAAGGCAGGTAAAACAGGCAGAGCGGCTCCAAGCAGCCCCTCTTTAGGCGACAGGCTTTGCAGACACCAGCCCCTCGTGAAGGCAAGCCTTTCGTGCATCATGCTCTACACCCAGCGGTGCTTTCTCCATTCCCCTCTGCTCCTGAGGGCAGGGAGAGAGCAGAGTTCTCCTGCTTTGTCACAAGACAAACTACAGTCAAAACTGCAGCAGCTCGCTGTGCCTTCTTTACCCAGCACAGCAGCTTGCCCTGCCTCCTACATACTGTACTCCAGAGAGGCTTCCCAGTGCACAGCCACAGCTTTTGTTGTTTCCTAAATCAGAAACATGCTGAAGGAGAACATGAGTGCATTGGATAACAAAACCACAGCCTCTCACACATGTGGCAAGGGCTTTGAAGCGGCGTGCGAGACCTGCAAGGGAGGCTTCTGCATTGCTGCTTCCTCCTTCAGCACTTCTGAAATTTCCCCAGGTATCTCACGGGAGCAGTCCTAGCAGCATCACTGTTACCCTTTCTGAAACGATTGTGTTTTCTTGTAAACGGACAGAAATTACTGTCCCAAATCATCCCCACAGGATGGTGCCAACAAGGACCAGCCAGCATCCAAAATGCTCTAGAAAGCCAGTAGAGGAAGGGACGCTCAGTTAGGAGGTGCTGGGTCCCATCTCTCCTTCAGCAGTGGAAGACAAAAATGGAAGATGTGCCTGCTTATTTTTGGACTTCCCAAGGCTATTTCAAGGAGGAATGCCTAACCAGAGGACACTAGATGGTTTAGGAAAGACCCCACGGTCATTACAAGGTCATTCATGAGTCCATAGTCAGGCCCAGCCTACAGGGACAGGGCCTGCAGAGCAAGCGTCAGGTGAAGGCGGATGAGCTGCAGGTCTCAGTTCGGTTCCCACTCTTCCCACCAGCTTTATACTGGTAATTCACTCCCGCATGGCTGCCAGCACTGCTGGGGCACCCCTCCAGCCCCCCGCACCCCTAAAAAGCAGCTCCTCCAGCGGGGACTCGGCGTGCAGGAGCAGCGCCTGCCCAGTCCTGCAAACACCCGCAGGGTGCGGCTGCCCCTGAGCCACTGGGTTGCATCGCTGATGTGCAATGCAAAAAAAAAAAAAAAAAAAAAAAAAAGAAAAAACCCACGACAACCAACTAAGGTTCAGGCTGTGATTTTAAAACGTCCCACTCCAGCAAGTGAACCGCCACGCAGCTGGAAGGAGATCAAGCAACTCGGTCTTTGCAAGAGGGAGATCTAGACCTTCAAAATGTGGGACTAGCTAGACTGAAAGCAAAGGGAGAACTGGTCTTTGCCTGACCCACTGCCCCCAGGGATGTGTCAGGGGGAGGGGACCAGCAGCTGCCAAGGCTGTCACCCAGCCCAGGGGAGCTGCCGAGCCGGCCACGTGACAGCGGTTAGCTGATTACTGTTTAACTTGTGGCGTGAGGGATTACACGGCCCAGAGAATTCCTGCATGGAAACATGAGCAGCCCTGCACCACCACCTTCCCGCTCAGATGACCTCTAAGGATCGGGGGGCTTTTCCAATAATTTTTCTTTTTTAAACTTCTCATCAGGAACGAGCATCACAAGCACTCGCAAGTCGTCCTCGAGGTGCCCTGCACGAACAGTTGCCTCTGAGCAGCGTTTGCTCCTCTGCCTCACCAGTGCAGCGCTACTGCCCTAGAAAACACAAGTGCTCTCCACCTTAGCTCACCGCGCTGACAAAGCCACCATGGTGAACCTCACATCTCGTCTCACATTCAGACTTCTGTTTACCCTGAGGTTTTTTCCACCGCCTCCATTACAGAAGGGAAAAAAGCTTCCCAAATGACAAGCTTTTTCCTGAGAAATGCTGTGTTTCGCTTGCAGTAAAGCCAATAAAAGGAGGTCTAATCTCAAGGCTTTAAAAAGGAAGAAGCAACCCCTAGACCACAGGCAAAGGAACATGAGACGGGCAAAACCCCCAAACCTCATTTATGCTGAAGCTGAGGGATGGTAACAACCGTTCCTTGGAGCACACAACCATTTTCTTTGTATTTGGTTAAGTCAGTTCCTATCCTGGAAAGGAGGACAAGTGTCCTGGTTTCGGCTGGGATAGAGTTAATTGTCTTCCTAGTAGCTGGTACAGCGCTGTGTGTTCAGTTCAGTATGAGCAGAATGTTGATAACACCC
>JAVKLA010000042.1:16747677-16759432 GCA_034782735.1 Sagittarius serpentarius | reverse complement strand
TCTTGTGTATTCCAATCCTTTTATTATTATTGTCATTTTTTCTTGTTATTAGTGTCATTGTTAGTTTCTTCCTTTCTATTCCTATTAAACTGTTCTTATCTCAACCCACGAGCTTTACTTTACTTTTTCCGATTCTCTCCCCCATCCCACTGGGTGGGGGCGGGGAGCGAGTGAGCGGCTGCGTGGGGCTGAGTTTCTGGCTGGGGTTAAACCATGACAGCAAGGAAAAGGAAGGAAGCTAAGGAGCTCCTGACCAGACTAATTTTACTAGAATGACTTATATAAGCTGGCCGCTCCCCTGCCTTGGGATTGGCACAGGTTTTTTTTGCTGCCTGACCTGTGCACAGCCTCCAAAGGGCACCTGCTACAGGGACCAGGTGATCAGAGCAAGAATTTAGTCATCATCTTCCCTTCACACTGAGGCTGCATCCTGCCATTACCAAAATACACCGGACTGCAGCAACGCACTCTGCAAAAAGGCAGGGCTGCTAAAATACACTGGGATCAAGAGAACAACGGTGTTATTTCGGGCAGCGGCAAAAACTGCCACGGGAGACTAAACATTCGTGACTGCAAATCAGCATCAGCAGGGCTGAGCCTTGAAACTACAGCTCCTGTGCCAGCAACTTCTTTGATGTGCACCATGAACATTTAGGGCACTGCACACGTACTTAATGTTAATGATGTGTTTTCATGACCCAAGGTCTTAAGGGGGAAAAAAAAAAAAACAACCCAAAAAGCAGCGAGACAAACCTCATAGTAACCTTCCTGTGACTCATATGCTACCATACAACCACCCCATATCCATATACCATGCCTCAAGCGATTAGTCAAGGACAACCAGCATCATCCATCAACTGTAGCAAACGGCAGACCTAACCGCACTACTTCTCTCTCAAAGAAACCCTTTCCTCGCAGGCCATGCCGACTGCCTGTGCTGCAGCTCCTGCTGGAAACACAGCCAGAAGCCTCTGGGTTTGCAATGGCCCGTTCAACCCAAGTACAGTGCCTGGTGTCAAGAAGAGTACCTGTAAACATCGCACAAAAATAAGGGCTGCAGGCCGCAAGGACCACACGATGGGCTTCCATCTCCACAGTTTCGGCCACAATCACCACATCACAGAGGAGCCGCTTGCTGGAAAAACACCAGAAAAGACAAAGATCGTTTCAGAACTCCTGGTCAGGCAAAAAGCTACGGCGGTATAGCCTGAAAAAGTAAGCCGAAGACCCAGCATTACAGACAAGGCACCTGAGCTTCTGCCAAATCCCAGCAGAGGGTCCTCTAGTCCTTCAGCTACCAGGTCCCATCAGTGTTTGCCTACAAAGCAAAGCCTGAATCCATCTGATGCTGCAGCCCCGCCTGTGGTTCTGCTTTTCCCAGAGAAAAAAAAAAAATCTGGAAGCCAAACTAGGCATACATGCTGCCCAAAAAACTGATGGGTAAGGGGCTCCTTCCACCTCTCAAACAGGGCTTGGAGAAGGGACAGAAGAGCTTAAGAGTTTGGACACTACCTGGAGCCAATCTCTAGTAGATCTATAAGACAAGAAACAGCTATGCAAGGGAACACCAGCAGTGCTTTCATCTTTCCACAGGGGAAAGGTAAAGTAGAAAAATAAAGTTATTTCTGTACTTCCTTCCATGTTTGGTCCTAAAGAACGTGACCACCAAAACATCTCCTGGCACTGACCAGCACAGAGACTGCCTCAGCCATCTCCCAGTGACGAGATGTCAATCACTGGAGTTTATCCATGGGCCTGAGGACTTCATTTACCACATGAATTAGTCTGGGATTAAGAATCACGGAGATAAAGCACTGGGTTCCAAACAGAAACCAAAAAACTTCTGAGCTCCCCCACTGACTCATTGTACAGCTTTGGAAAAGTCACTTCATTAACTGGTGACCTTTTCTACTAGCCCCACGTATGTCCTTTGAGGATTCATTAGTTAATGTTTGCACAGGGCTTCAGTGATGCTGACAGATAGAAGTGCTTAGCCTCCCAATAAGTTGGTTTAAGATGCTTGAGCATACAAATGCAAAATAAGGGTGTTCTTTTCAAATGTCAAGCCTGACAAAGGATCAATGTCCGTAAATCCAGATGTCGCCTTCTCTTCAGAAATGCTTATCGCCACACTGTGCTTTGTCATTAGGAAACTGCATATCAAATAAACACACACAGAGCTTCTAAAGGACTAGGTACATCTCCTCACCCCCGTTTGGAAGGGATGATGGCAATGAGGGAAGCTCTAACAGCCTCGTAATGGAGGCTTCCTCATTTCCTTCAGCTTATGCAAAAGGTGCTCTGTTCAGTTCCTCTTTGGACTACAGTTATCTAAACTACCACTCATGAAATGAATTTCATCTACATTTCAAAGCTAAAAATTTCAAGCGAGCAACATATATCAAATGGGTTAAAGGCTTAGCAAGATTTTTCTAGACCCTCTGTATGAGATTTCTGGATGCATTTGAATGGAGGCACTATTATTCAAGGCAGCTATTAACATGGATTGTTGACAGCTTAACAGATCGCAAGCTTAATGCGCGTACAACAGATGCAAGAACTGTGTATTCCAGAACAACAGCAGAAGCTGACAAACCGGAGCACCCAGAAGAAGAAAACATTAAACAGGTGCTTAAGGGCAGCTTTCAGTCTTCTATATTTCATCACTTCAGTATTGCACAAGACCTAGCTAACTACAGGCACTAAGAAACATTGTCCGTCTCCAGCTATTCCCACTACGCTTCAATTAACAAAGGAATAATAGTAGTACAATGGATTTCTGAACATAGCTGCAGAAACCTCTATTTTCAGATCCTTTCCTTTCAGTACAAAGAAAGGACTAGAGGGATGCCAGTAAAAAAAAAAATAACAAACAAATATACTCTGCTTCATGTAATTGTTACAAGGGAAGGGTATTTCCACTTTCTCTTCCTATGCAACTGAGAACCGTTGTCAGACATCTGCAGAAGGAGACATTTCTAATCCTTCTCCACACCGGAGAAGGTGTATATTGGGAAACCACTTAATCCACAGAAGAGAGGTGGCTATTACAGCATTTTTTGAGTACTTTTTTTATCATCCCCTACTTTGGGGTACTAAGCCCAGACCGAGTGACACTGCTAGTTAAAGAGAATAAGAACAGTACATTAATAATCTTTGGTCTGTAATTATGTGTAGGTGTCTTAATGTCTGTAATGTTCTATTATTGGTCTTCAGACCATTAGCTCAGTTAAGAACATAGTTTAGAGCTGAATTTGCTGCAAGTAACGGAAAAGACTAAATGAATTATCATCTATGAATGAAGGCTATTGCTCAGATGTTTCTGAGCCATAGCTGGCTTCCTTCTGCTGGGAAGCTAGAGGTCCGAGACTGGGAAGAGCAACCCACCACTAAAGGGCTGTATTTTAGCTGTCTCTTCCTGCTTGTTGATTAATCCCCTACATGCAACCATTAGCTGTGACAAAGATGGCACAGATTTTTTTTCCTAAGTCTCCCAGGAGCCTTTCTGTTCCAATCAGCACATTTCTGCTAAACCAGAGAGGGTGCCCATTAAGTCAAAAGTGTACCTCCGTAATTCATTCATGACCTTGAATGCCTTTCTCATGTGAGAGGGGTTGACTGTCACTGTGCGCTGGTCCTTTTCATCTTCAGCTGCCTCAGAGGATCGGGAGCTCTGCTTAATGCTATAAACAGGGACGACAAAAAAAAAAGGAGTAGAAAGTTTGATTCAATGACACTTTAAAAAAAAGTATCATAAAACTGAAGCACAGGGTATTATGCACAGACTTACTGCCATGTTTGTTAGCCTGCTCAGGTAACCCATATGAAGAGCATCACAAAATGCAGCTACTTCTGCATGAATGTTGAAAGCCAACCCAGCCCACATTTCAGTCAGCAGGAAAGAAAAGGAAAAAGTGCCAAATACTTGAGGACAAAGCCCAGCCTTACAGGCTTCAGGCCAGGAAAGCAGTATAAGTTGAAATTCAAGCCAGAACATAATTGCCTCACTGAATAGAAATAGACTTCAGCACTGGGAACTACAAGAGTACCATGGATACTTTAACATCCATACAGAGGAAAAGAAGTTTAGTCTTCAATGTCCCATCTGAAAAAAGCAAGCATACAACACGTGACTTGTATCCTCCTCTGTAAAGGCAAGTAGAAAAGGACTATTAGAACTCCCTGCACAGCTTTTAAAGCATTAACTTTACAGAGGGCACATCCTATTTCCATTTTAGAAACAGATCTATTTAGTGCCACTGAAACATACAGAAATAATTATTAAACCAGACCTTCCTACCAGAACCACCAGCTATATAGGTAATATCAAACCAGATGGACCCAGTTATTTCCTGTGTTTAACCAGGCCAACAGGTGCCTAAGGCACATGTGTCCTCACTACTTTGTTGGGAGCATTGGCTCTTTATACAGAATTGACATCAGGTCAATATCTCTACCTCCCTTATCTGAAAGTGCATGAAATTACTCAGAGCTAAAAGTTTTCACCTACGAAGAAAGCAGCACTTACAGCCAGGTTCCTGCTCTGCTTACACCCATGGGTCACCCCTCAAACCTGCCAGCAGGCAAACAAGACAAGTCAAGCCGGGCTGTCCATGTCAAAAGCCAACCCCAAGTGAATGGCGGACCTCAGGAGGTAACGCCATCACCACCATGCACCAGACTGGAGACCTTCTCAGAGTTTTGCTTCCAAAGGATGGTCTCCCTCAGCTTCGTGTTTGTCCCCTCCTCCCTGCCACCTTTCTTAGTTGGGCTTGTATCAAGACAAAAAAGGCTGAATCGGGTTAAACCAACAGTCTGGGCACCCCAGCATCCTGACTCTACCAGCAACCAGAAGACAATGTCTGAAGAAGGGTGGAAGGATCCTTCCCCAAAACAGCCTGCCAGCCTCTGCTAAGGTGTGCACGCATGCATATATATATATACACTCACACACACAAGTATACTCACGCAGAGTGACTTTTCCTTTGAAAAACACAATTATTCACAGTTTACATCCCTTGCTGAACATTACACCCTCCTCGTTGCCTGCTCCTGACCGGTGGCTGTTACCAGCACCATGTCCCTTGAGACCACACAAAGCTCTCTGCCCCCCCAGCTGTCCTCGGTGGGTTGCATTGTCCTTCTTCTAGAAACAAGACGCTGAATAGCAGCCAAGCTGCACACAGCTCGAATACACGCCTGCATACTGAGCGCCCTCCAGCTTTGTGCCCAAGACAAAGCTTAATGCCAAAAACCAGCAAAGTCCAATTCTTTCACTTTGCTGAGCAAGTGAAATATTTTCAGTTGTAAGTGAAGCTGCAAGGCTGAGCACAGCATCACTCAGCACATGTCCCAGTGAGGGAGACAACTTCCCAGACTGCGTTACAGTCATCATCCAATTAGCTTAGTATGGCTGAATTAAAAGAAAAAAAAAATCAGAAAGAAGAATACATCTTGTTAAAAGTTTGGTATTCAAGGGACTGGTACCAGGCAACGACAGAATCAGCTTTTCTGTCCCCAAAGCTGAACTTATTCTGTTCCACACATACCGTCAGCAGCGCTCACGGGCATGCAGCAGCAGCGGCACTCAGCTCTTCCCCAACTCTGCACGCCCCAGCAAGGGAGTCTCCTTGCTCCAGGGACGCCACCAAATTCAGCTGAGTCTTAGTGTTGTATCTATCAAAAGCCCTGGTTGAAATCTTAGGCCAAGTCTGACCACAGCTTTGAGCACCCCGTCATAAACTCTTGGTTTTTAAACAACTAAACCTGCCCTTGCAGCACACCAGAGCCAATGAGTGAAAAACAAGGCTCTGGAAGTGCAAGTGACTTCACTGAGCTTTCAGTCTCCACAGCCGAAACACATACAGGAAGCAGACAAAACAAAACAAACGAACAAGAAAGAAAAAGGAAAGAAAGAAAAAGGAAAGAAAGAAAAAGGAAAGAAAGAAAGAAAAAGGAAAGAAAGAAAAAGGAAAGAAAGAAAAAGGAAAGAAAGAAAAAGGAAAGAAAGAAAAAGAACCCGAAAGGTGGTGGCAGGGACAGGTGTACCTATCGCTCCTGGGGCGGGACAGCTGGACCGCTGCGGGACACCGCTTCGGTCATTGTCAAAGACAGACCTCGCGGGATCCAAAATCAAGTGATGCACACAAAAATCATGGGGCTTCTTTAATAAGAAAAAGCACACCGCTGAGATTTATTTATTAGCAATCCGCTGCCGGAGTCGAAAGATACATTATGTTCAAACTCTTCTGCTGGCGAAAGATACAGTTCAAAGGACACGGCAAGTTTCATTGAACATCAAAGTAGATGTCAGATCAACAAGCCTTCATAAAGCCTCAACTCCACCAACGTGTGTCTGTATTTTAAAAGCAAAAACCTTGCTTCAGAATTTCTGAAAAAGATCAATCAGTTCTTCCTAAAAAGCATGAAAAGTAACTTTTTAGAAAGCATCCTAAAAGACATCCTCAGCTTTATTAGCAGGGGTGGCTTTCACATTTTGCCAAAGGCTCGCCATAAGAAAATACTGCAGATTGTCTGGTTAAAAACTTGTTTCAAAAAAGTCAAGATATGCGCTCTTTAAAGTTTTTCCAAATGACTCATATAAAAAACACATTTGAAAAATTAATGGCCAAGAGCCTTTAACTCATCTTTGAGACTGACTCAGCTTCCACAGAGCTGTGTTCCAGTAATGGACGGAGGATGATTTTATCTGGGAGAAAAATTTCACACCCCCATGCACACACTCTCAAAGATCACCGACGTATTTCCAACGTAAAAATGCAAGAATCGAAATGCTCCAAGGAAACGCAACCTGCCGCAAAGCAAAAGCTACCCCTGAGAAGACCAAAACAGTGCATTGCATAGCCTTTTCTGAGGGTTTTTTCCCCCACAACACTAGAAATTATTACACTTATTATATTAACGGAGCAAAGCAAAGGAGGAAAAGGGTCCTCTGATCAGAATCATAGAATCGTAGAATTGTCTAGATTGGGAAAGACCTATAAGATCATCTAGTCCAATTGTTAGCCTAGCGCTGACAAGTCCCCCACTAAACCATGTACTGGCCAAGACCACCTGGATGGGCTGGAGTCCCTGCACCCCGTGACTACAGAGACTTTCCCCCCAGCACCTTCACGTTTGCCTAGCTGATGTCCTACTCCACCAGCGGGACTCGCAAGCTGGCTGCCAGGAGCAATTTGTTCTATTCCTGGGCTATCCAAGGCTGTGCACCAAGCAAATGGACAGATGATTTAATTTCCCTGGGCCAGATGAACATCCTCGTTAGGGACACAGCAGGATTCTCCTAAAATAAGCAAAGAGGGTCCTACTTCCAGAGTGCCAACTCCACCGCCACCTCCCGCATGGCCTTTCAATGCTGTCCCCAAGTAGAACAAACGAACCCTGATTTGAGAGTCCCCAATTAAGCCAGTGAAGCTAATCACAACCCCGTTTACACCGTGTTGCTTCTCCCCAAGACCCACTAGCAGGGCTCGGCTCAAGCTACCCACAGGCTCAAAGCACAGCTCCTGCCTAAGCGCAGCCGCATCCCGACTAACAGAAAGGTATTTTAAAAAACCCATAACCTGTAGCTCTGCTGCATGCAGGCATCAACTATAAAGTAGGGTTGCCTTAGTTACCAGCAGTAATTACAGATGTCTTTGTAGATTACGTGAAAGAATAAAAGCCTTCCTTAGAGCTAAACTGTCCCCTGGCAAGATTATTGCTGTGCCAAGAGCTGGTAAAGCCCAGGAACAAAAATCCCGGCTCTGCCAAAACCAATTCTACCACTGGCTTTGCCGGAGCCAGGAGTTCACCCTAAAGGAGGGGCAGATCTCAAAGGCACTCTCCTTCAGAGCAGAGAAGGATGAGCTTCTGCTCTCGTTTCTGGGCGAACAGCCGCTGGGCTCAGCTCCTAGCCCACACGTGGACACCACGAAGGTCCCTCTCCTCCAGGCCCTCACACCGGGGAGATGACGGGACTCCAGACACATGCAGTCCAGCCCAGCCTCACCCCGATGTGCAGCACTGGGGGGCGGAGGGGCGTCTCTGGGAGCCGCTGTCATCTCCTACCTGCACACCACAGGCTGAGGTCTGCTCTCCTGGGCTGTCCGGTAACACCGCAGAGCTTCGGCCCCCCAAGGTTTGCCAAGAGTTAACAGGGCTCAGCGACCTGCCCTCCTGCAGCGTGGGCAATCCAACACCTCCACAGGCACTTCATATCCTTGTATTAACTTAAAAGCGACAGGCTAACTGTAAATTTTCAAAGCCTGTGGAGCTTCTTTGTGGGACGCGTTACAATCATTGCCGTAAAACGTTAATCTTCAGTTTCTGAGAGGTTAGACATAGCTCTGACCCAAAAATTTGATAGATGCCCAACAGCAGTTACTAATGTTCAAAACCTAAATGCCTCTACTAAGATAAATGGAGACCAAAATATTAATTTAGTCTTAGCAAAATGAAAAAATCATTTTACCTTAACTGGCGTAATTCTCTGTTTAGAATTAATGGCCAAAATCATGGCACAAATGCATTACGCCCAATAGTTTTATTCCTCGAGTCAGGCAAACACAGTAAGAAAAAGATGTCAGTGTAATGGCATATTTATAAAAATCTCAATTTCTGAATTTGCCTTTAGGTATATACAAAGATAGTAAAAAAAAAATGTGACTGAAGGAACCCAAATACTGGGATGGATTTTGAGAGGATTTCAGAGAAACATAGTATCATTAAAACATATGGGACGTAGCATAACGGAAAGGATTTTTTTTTTTTTAATAGCAATATTATTTTCCTATTTTGTTGAATTTCTTCAGTGCCTACATCAACATAGAGACATTAGCTTAGAAAAAACGCACCACTGGTATACAACAGAACCCCAAAAGGATATTTGTATCAAAGGAGACCTCAGGGGAAAAGCAGACTTCAGGAACTACTGAGAAGAAAAGTCTTTGCTGACAGTAATGGAAACAACACAAAATAACTCAAATATGACAATACCATTTGCTTTCAAAGGCAAATATTGTATTTCTCAAACAAATACTAGGAAGAGACTACCCCCACTCAAACATAAAGTTAAAATTACAGGCATTTTAATTCTTCAACCAAAAAAAATCAACATTCCAGGGTTTTTTCCTATTCAAACTCAAACACATCTTGCAAATTCAGAACCAGAGTACCATGCCTGATTGTACAGCCTTATGTAACTTCTCCATAAAATTTAAGTCCCTATCAGCACAGTAAAAGACAATCAAGATTCTGAAATAATTTATTGCCAATGTTTGTGAACGTTTCAGGTTAAAAACCCCTTGCCCCTGGCTGCTTCTGCCCAGGTGCAATGACATCGGCACATGATACCACTGACCAACTCAGATGTGCAAGTTATCAGGATATTTGAGTCCGGGCAGGCTTCAGACCAGAGTCAGAGGTGATGCGAGCACCAGTAACATGTTCCTCACCGACTACAAAAATGGAAAAAGCACTAATGTTAAAAACCAGGGGGAATTCTGCTGTCATCAAAGTCACAGAATGTAAAACTTGAGGCCTAAACTGCATGACATAGATCTGAGTTGAAATGTCAGGCAAAAGCACAAAAAAGGGAAAAAAACCAGCCCACGGTGCTCGCCCACCAAGGTCATTTTTTAACACCTCCTCCCAGGACTTGCTCAGAGCAGGCAAAGCAGCCTCGGCACAGTCCCACACGATGTACCCTTTCAAACCAGAAAGCAGGTGAATATTTCCAGCTTTCCTTGCCAAGAGTCAAACCCCACATCGTTACTGCCCATGAGCAGTTCAGGACCGCCTTCCGCTTCCTGAAAACTAGAAATACAAGCAGCAATTTGGGTAATCGTTCCTCACTTCCAGAAGCAGAGAATATGCTGATGGGGACAGTCCTTCATGGCCTAAAAACAGATGGTCTGGGAAAAAAGGATGAGGCAAAACAGGCCAGGTACTTTCCCACCGCGGTATTCCCAGCAAAAGGCCTCCAGCTGAAATGAGACCATTGCTGGTAACCATAAAAAAAAAAGGTATTAAGTAATAATGCCAAGGATGATCCCAGCCTGAGGTATCAAAATAGCTCCGCTACACTTCCTCAAACACTAGACTCATTTATATATATATATTAAAAAAAAAAAAAAAAAGGAAAAGGAAAAGCCATCCCATGGGCTAGCATCTAACATGACAAACTAAGACTTCAAGGCACTTGAGATTAATTAATAGCTGGATTAATACCCAGAGGTGGCCGTTCACACCCTTACGGGAAGCAGAAGCCCTACAATGCAATTTAAAGATAGATGTGGCAGACTGAAAGTTTTGTTTTGCACATTAAATACGCTAACAATTGCAACCCTTGAGTCACGTAAGGGTAGAAAGCTGCCCTTCGGAGCTAGGGAAGCAACTCCTACAGGCTGCTGTGAGTGTTTTCCCCCAAAAGGAGGAAAATTTCCAGAATTTGGGGGGTGACCCCAGCTTAATTTTCCAATGTATTATATTTAAACAAAACTTCTGTCAAGCCCTGACAATCAGTTCTACCAGCAGGTCAAGCCCCCTTTTTGTTCCCCCACCCCCTGCAAGGTCACCAGCATAAAAGGAAGCACTCAGCATATCCTGGTTTTCTTTTAAAAAAAAAAAAAAAAACCAAAAAACAAACGAAAAAACACCACAAAAACAACCCAAACCAGCTTAATGTTTACTTTGAAGCAGCACAAGTGAGCTTCTGGCGTGCGAAAGGCACCCCGACAGGAGGGAGGAAGCACGAAGGCAGAGCAGAAACGCCGACCAGCCCCCGGGCATCTATGCAGTCCCTGCGCAGCAATAACCTCTCTCTGTGTTCAGTGGACGTCAGGTCGACTCTGCGAGCACTTCTGCACGCAGGTTTGGGGGCAAAATACCTGCCTTACAGAAAATAAAGTACATACGGCCGAGCTACCATGCGAGGCAGAGACGGGATCCCCTCCTGCCTGCCGTAACGCCCGCGCAGGGTACGGCTTCCACGTTCGCCGACAGGTAAATCGACCCCTGAAGGCTCCACAGACGTTACTCAGAAGAGCAGCAAATACCAGTGGGTCTCTCTTCAATCGGATGACGAAGTCAGCTGCTGGAGGTTCACGACACAAGCTAGGCAGACGCAAGCCCAGCGTTTTGCAAGGCACATCTCGTCGACGGAGTGACCCTGCAGCACCCCAGCCCACCTTTCCTGCCCCACGCCTCCCGGGCTCCACGAGCGATTTTAGGAAACACCCGCTGGAGCAGCCTCCCTTACCTCCTTATTCATATCTAAACCACATGCTACTGAAAAACCACTCTGTTCCTTCGGTTTGGATATATGGGGCGAAGCAGCCTGTCACCATGACATTGCAACATCTAGTAATAACACGGCAGGCGCTCCGCGCAGAAGGTATTTCGGCAAGCGGGCAGGAATGGGGAAGCGGGGCGGGGGGGGGTGTCCCCGCAAGCTGCGTCCCGCCTGCCTGCGCACAGCCACGGAGAGCTCCCCGGGGAACGGCATCCCCATCGCCGCATCCCTCCGGGCAGGCACTGCCGCCCCCCCAAGCCCCGCACCCCGGCAAGCCGCGGTGCCGGGGCGGACACAAAGGCTCGGCGGCGGTACCTACCTCTCCTCCTCCATCGTGCGGCGCGGCGGGGGCCGGGGCCGGGGCGGCGGGGCAGGCTCAGCGCCCCGGGCCCGGCATGGCTGCGAGCGGCCGCCCCCGCCCCGGGCCGCTTCCTGCGGGAGCGGAGCGCTGCGTCCCCGCCG
>JAVKLA010000042.1:16725263-16746773 GCA_034782735.1 Sagittarius serpentarius | reverse complement strand
CCCGAGCGCCCGCCTCGCCCGGGCTCCCGTTAGCGCCGCGGGCACAACCCCCCATTACGGCAGCAAGGAACAAAATAGGTCAATGGCCCGCCCCGAGCCCTCCTAACGAGGGGGGTGGGGGCAGCGGTGGCGAGCGGGAAGCCACCGGGCAGCGGGAGGGGAGAGAGCTGGCACCCCGGGGGGAGCAGCTCTTGTCTCCCCAACATCCGTCCATCCATCCATCTTAGTCCGTATATCGGTGCCGTTGCCTCCACAGCTCGGGAGCTGGCCTCTGGGGAGATGGTGGCTGAGCCGAGTGGCCCGTAACTGCTGTAATCCTTGTAATCTATAGACTAAAGAAAAGTTTTAGCGGGCTGAAAATCCCCCGTACCGACCACGAGGTCAAGCCCGCACACAGGGCAGCGGCAGGAGACGACTGGTGATGCTCAGACCTGCTGACGAGGGAGCGGGGTCCCAGCCCCCCTAGGTCACCCCACTCCCTTCGCAGAAAGCGGGATCTAGCCTCCGGTTCCCCAGTTTATGAAAAACTTGCTGTCCTTCTATGCAATCTGTCAGGCCAAATACATGCTCCACAGGCAATATGGGTCCTTCTAAACTGCAGGTGCTATTTAGCCTGAAGCACTGGACTAAATCACGTTTGCCATTTTTATTCCAATTGATACAAATGCAGGGACTTTTATGTAAATCTTTTTTTCTCATTTTATTAAAAGATTTTCTCAATCTTACTCTGCAACGAGACCCTAGAGGTTAATTATAATAAAGACATGAAACATTTGGTTTCTTCATTACTCTTCCATTCACAAAATGTTCTCGTGCAAAGAAAAGAGGTAAGTAGAAGTATCAAGAGATTTCTCTTGCAAGATGCCATTCCATCTCTTTTGTAAATAAAATTACCTCATTCTTCTACATTTCTCCTCAAACCACATCCTCAGCCTAAGTTTCATATATCTTTTAAAATATATCAGGAATGGCGGCGATTGAACCTTCCACATGGGAGTTTCAAAAGGTTGTTGAGAATCTTAACTAGTTATCACCCCCATTCTTCAGATAAGAAAACTTAACACACCTGGCAGTTAAAGGGCTTTGATAAAGTCGCATGGGGATGGAGAGTCAAGAGTCCTGCTGTTTAAACACCATTTGGCAGCCTCCCCATAAACAGAAGAAATACAGATAAAGCCATGAAGTCAAACCTCACACAGGATTCAGGCAAAATTCCTGCATTTTCCCTTTGAGAATCCTGTTAAACTATCAGTTTAAGACAGCCAGATCCTCAAGTGCTTCCCCAGCGTCCGTTCAGTCTTAACACTCCTGATCCACAACGTGCAAAACTGCAAGACACAAGACTTCAAACCAGAGAAAAAGTAACTATACTAAAAATGGTAGAATTTACCTAGAAAAGAAGGGCTAGAGCTTGTTTCCATTGAGTAAGTCCCTCCATTATCATAAAAAGTTCAGAGCAGGTCCTGAAATTGCTGCGAAGTACCTGTGTATTTTTATTAACACATATATTTTAAATACCAAAATACTAGGCTTTCACCATAAAAATGTACGTCTCACCTCAGTCAACCTGGGAACTAGGCACCTAGGTTGAACCAAACCAGCAGTACCTTCTCATGCACTTTGCCCCACCGGCATGTGTACTGCTGGACTCTATAAATGCTGATAGCAACCATGGAAAGGTAAATCCCAGTGACAGACAAGAGCAAACCAGGGAACAGTCCTTGCTGGAACAGGACAAAAGCATGTTCCAGTAATCAGAGATTAACTTTATGGCAGCCTTGCAAAATAATCGTGACCAGGTAACAAGCCCAATACAAAAATTTCTTGCTTGTTTGTAAGTGCAAAGATTGATATCTTGAAAAACCATCCGGTTAAAAGGAATTAGTAACACCTGATAGGTGGAATTTTTCCAGCCTTTCAAAAATTTCTAGTCCCCAGTAGTCGTAAATTCCTCCTACATCTAATCTACCTTCAATCACTGACAACCATATAACTGATGCTCAGAGCAGAAAGCTCCACAGAACACTTATTCCAGCCAGTACCACTGTCCCTTGTCCCACCAAAACCTTTCCAGATTCCTGCGACAGTCTTCAGATCTACAGGAAAACCAAACTCCCCAACTCTAACAAGCCGTAGCGAGAGGAAAGATCAAAGCATTGCCAGTGTCCCTGCAACAGCAAGGAATTTCTTCAATAAAAATGCCAGGAAGGGAGGGAATAAAAACAATCCCTGCCAATCTGATCCAAAACTCTCTCCTCGCCCAAAGCCTGGCAGCTGGTTTAACCCTGAGGTTGTAAGCAAAGCACATTGAGTGCTTCCGAGAATTTAGTTCTGTGAAGAGCACCAATACTCTTGGACAACACCCTGTCAATCTCCATGGCTTCAGCAGAAGCCAGAAAGAGTCCCCTCCCCAAAACCCAGCAGAAGGCAAACTGCATCAAGGTGGAAAAAAACCCCTTCCTGGTTCTGCAAGGCAAACTGGAAGAGCCCCAAATCGCAGGATCATACAGCTTAAATACAGTGCAAACAATTCAGAACCCTTCACTCCCCTGTATATACTAATATACATGTTCAGAGATCCATATCATAAACAATTTGTTATCTTTAGCAGCTCTCCTTTTTAGTTGCATAATTCCCTTCACCAAATTATTAATCAACTTTCTTAAAAAACTATGGCTTCTGCATTGAAGAGCCGTGAAAGGTGTACACAAAACACTGCATTCGTAGAAGCTTCCAAGGCTGCATATTCTCAGCCTAAATTATTTTTCATTCTGTTTTTTAAAAGATATATATTTTTAGATAAATATATACGTGTATATACATAAACTTATATATTAAGTGTATGTGTAGATACATATTTATCTTAGTCTGAGTGACCAACCTGATCTAACCCTGAAGCCGGTCCTGCTTTGAGGGGAGTTTGAACCAGATCACCTCCAGAAGTTCCTTCCAACTAAACTTCTGTGATTCTCATTAAGTAAATATTCACTTAGATAGCTCTGTATTTAGACCATACGTTTTCTGGGAAAAGGTCCACCAAGGAAATTAACATAAGAAAAACAGTGAAAGGTATCTACTGAAACAGATGTCTTGGTATCTCAGTGGCTAACTGAAGTCACTTGGAGGTGGTACTCAGGTACTGCGCTGGCTCCCAACGGACCTGGAGCACGAGGTGCCTTGGCAGAGAAGTCCTGAAGGTATCTGCTGCCCAACCACTGCTAGAATTTAGAGCATGCCATTGCTTTCACATAACAAAACCAAAACAGCAGCTAAAATTTAGCTGCTACAGCAACTCACAGGGATCCAAGTTACCACAAGGCTCAAAAAGAAGCTCCAGGAGACCTTCTAGGGAGGGACCTTCCCAGAGCTGGAATCAGTGATGTTTTGGCAGCCAAAGCTTAAGAGGTAAGAGACTCCCACTGAAGCACTGCTTTCTGAAGCATGCGTTTTGTAGAGGAGAGAGGGCCGGAGCATGCACCCCAGCACTTTCCCCGCACCGGGACCCTGCTCCCCTGCTCCCCGGGCAGAGGTGACCCCATCTCCCGCCTCCGGGACTGTTGCCCTCTGCTGGTAGATGTCCTGCTTTCACACTCCTGTCTGCCACCGGCCAGCAAAACTGGGGGTTATGAAATATGTTTTCCTTTCATCTTTAACATAAATCACCTTTCCTATAAAAAACAGTGCGTTTACTCCAATAATGTCATCATAACGTTACCACCTTTAGAATAACAACCCCTGGCCATCTTCACCCCCGGCTGTGATTTCTGGGGCATAAGCCATTCTATTTCTCACCCTACACAGGAGTAACAGATCAGCTGAAAATGTTCTTCCTGCTCCTCCTCTTGCTCTTCCCTGTAGCATGAGCAACTGATGTCACCCGCTGTTAGATATGTCAGCAGCACAGACTTCCTGCCCTGTAGTCATATTACATACTTAACAGAGACTTGCTGGAAGATTTTCAGATACATTTTATGGTTTAGAATTGAGCACTCAAAAGGAAAAATTAAGATTCAGGAAGAAAGCTGTAAAAACAACGGTCGTGGGGACTGCAACAAAGGCAAAGGCCAGTATTCAGATGCCTAAATACTACCCAGTCCCTCCACCTCATGAGTCCTTAGTTTTGACTCCCATTTCTGCACCTACATAAGTGCACAGTTCTCGCTACAGGCTGAATACATGGACTTGAGAAAAAGTTTAGGCTATGGTCCAAAATGTGGGATTTTTTTTTTTCCCACCCAAATTTTTTTGCTTAAGGTATCATTTTAATGTGTTTCTTTGTCTTTATAGTATATCCCTTAATGCTTCCACTACTGCCTTCTGTAATAAGGGGAAACTACCCATACGCTGCATAAAGATGTTGTATGGCTTAATTAATATTTGTATACTCCAACTCTGAGAGACCAGCATAAACAAACCTATTCTCATTCAGGACCTCACCACCCCAACCCAAGTCTCTTTACTATTACTCCTTCTATACTCATTGCCTCACTCTTGAATTTTTTTTAAAACATTTTTTTGTTCTTTGTGAAAGCCAAGAAACACAGTCCACCACCCTAGTATCGTAACACAACATGCTGCAATATTAATGCAAATAAGTAAATCGCACAGCTGCCACACACAAAAATTTAGGTAAGATTGTTTCTGCAGGCACATTATTTTACCTGAACAGAAAAGCTGTCTCATGTAGCATGTCTTCCTCGCAGGTAACAGACTGTCCTTCATTACCCTGCTTGCTATTTTCTGGGCAAACACCTTTTTCTACTCAATCTCCATAGCACATTCAGAGTGAGAACCGTATGTCAGGGGCTCAGCTCAGGTTTCTGGTCACTTACTGGACTTTTGTGGTGTGCTTTTCAGGGCTCAGCTTTCCCATTCTCTCTCTCTCCAAGCAGAAGTGCACCCTGTGAGGGAGAAAGAAAACACGCTTTGAGAAGGCGTTAGACAGTGTGTGGCACCAGCTCGTTGCAACACTTTTGGCTGAGAGCAGCACCAGCAATAAAACAAGGCCAGCTCTTCCTTCCCAATCTTCCTTCCAAAGGCAATGTTTCTCAACTCCCTCTCAGCTGACTCCCGAGTACACAGAAAACAAGAGCTCCCCATTGCCACCAGCTGCACATAAACCCAATGTAACATTTCCAAAACACACGTGGTGCTGATTCATCACCAAGCTCGTGCCTCAAAGAGGCTTTAAGAGTAACACCGATACCACAGAACGGAAGCCCCAATTCTAGCTGGTGCTAGGTGAGTAAAAGAAAAGTCCAATAACAACTTCTAAATAATATAATTAGAGAAAAAAATAATTTGCCTACATCTAAAATTGCAGAAAATAACGGAGAGGTGGGCCTAAAGGAAAAAAAGACATGGCAATTTGCACCAGGTTACTTACTGCAAAGGCTTGAACACCACCACCCCCTTGTGCTCCTGGGGATCTCTCTTTTTCAGGAGGATATATCGCCATGAAAATAACAGTAGAAAATTAGCATTACTTCTCTTGCAGAATGCACTTTGCTAAATAGCCTATGCAAGAGGCATTAGCAATTACAGCTGCAACCATCCCGCAGTCCAGTAGTGATTTCAAGGGGAAAAGTCCTGAACTTGCAATCAGATGGGACTTAGAGGAGCTCTCTCCAGTAAACAGAGCATCATTATTCCAGCAGTGGTGGAAAGAAAACTATGAAACAAGCCCAAATGAA
Organism: Sagittarius serpentarius; assembly: GCA_034782735.1. Classification (NCBI taxonomy): domain Eukaryota; kingdom Metazoa; phylum Chordata; class Aves; order Accipitriformes; family Sagittariidae; genus Sagittarius; species Sagittarius serpentarius. Next base: position 16,741,080 of record JAVKLA010000042.1, on the reverse strand, counting down.
GTCACACAGTGAAGGACATTGGCTGAATTTGTTACCCAGTAAACTTAAAAATTACTAAAACCTGAAAAGGTACTAGATAACCACACAGACAGAATTGGGAACTTAGCATTAGAAATCTTCCACGACCCTGCAACCCAGCCAGGGAGCAGCCAGTGAGCCCGAAACCAGAGGACATCCCTTTTGAGGAAGGATGGGACCTGGAGGATGAAATCAGAGTAAACTATTTCAAAACACAGCTGAGAGTGCTGTTCTTTTATACCATAGCTAGGTAAGCACAGCCTCCCGCCACCAGGGCTTTGCCCTGCCCATGTTGTAATTTGTTCATCAGGGTGTGTGGTTGGGAGAGGGAGGCTTTCCACTGAAGCTGCGTTAGTATGCAGTAAAGAAAACAAGATTATCGATCCACAGAGAAAGAGAACAAGTAAAAGAGCATGGACTTCCAGTCCTAAACACTACTCGTGCATTTTATCCAGCATTGCTTTAATCCAAGTCTATGCTGGAAATGGGGACTGGACACCTGATCTTTCTTCTTCCCAATCAGTGCCTGGAGTGACTAGACTCATGCTTCCTTCCCTCCAGGATTTTGTGGAAAGCGAAATTTCTTACAAAATAGAAAAAGTCCGTTGTAAAATTACAGAAAGCAACAAAAGTTACAGAAATGACAGAAGAGACTGAGATGATATTCATCTTGTATATTGACTAGATTACAGACTAACAGCATATCTTCAGATGTGTAGCTTTGCATGCCTTTCAATTCAAAATTGTATTCCCAGTGAGAACAGGGCTTCTGTGAGACAAACTAGTTGGCAACTGCATGGTATAAAGTAGCATTTGAACAACTGAAGTATTTTCAGATTTGTCAGCTCATTCTGCTTCTAAGGAATTTTTCTGCAATGTTCATCAGTGATTTGTACTTTGATGGTAGCGAGCAAATGTGCATCTTGACACATTTCCAGCCAGAAACTTAATCCCTTTCTAAATTGGCATCAATTCCTTACCGCATTACACAAGAAAAGAGGTATTTATAGTAGTTTAATGAATGTAATATGTATCAAAATTATATATAGCTCTGCATAGTGTAGTTTGATTTTTTGTTTAGGAAGAGCTGTTCTTTCCAAGTCTGTGTATTTTCCATTTGTGAAAGCATTCGGGAATGAAACTGCATGCAGCAGACTAAGAGGGTTAATATCCAGATGCCTCAGACAGATGGCATTATTAGTCTGACTGGGCTTGACATCTAGTTTTCAAAGTTAAGGAGCTTTGGTTACTTGGACGGCTGACAATCTGAGAATAGCCAGTGCTCTAAGCTTGTGCATTCTGTAATAGCAATAGGCAATACTACAGCTTTGCCTATCAGACTTTTAGCAAAAAAAAGTTACACCAAGATCAACCGCACTAAGAAAGTACGTAAGAAAATGCTGTTGCAACTTTTAGTTTAGGACCCCTACTAGCAAAGGCTGAACCAAAGACAGAGAATAGCACTTGAATTTTATTTTTTATGCTGTTTGTTTTTTTAGGATTGGGGTTTTCTTCTGGGGTTTTTTTTTTTTGGTTTTGGGTTTTTTTTGCTACAGCCTAGACCTGAAGTGTTCCATCTTTTTAACTGTTCAGTCTATTCAGTAAAATAGAACTACAGGAAATACAAGAATCTGAAGAATGTCTCTCTTCTACACCAAATTACAGCTTTACAGCTCGTGCTCTTTCAGTGTTCCCACTACCCATTTTCCGCACAAGATGGGTTAGATGTTTTTAAGAGGAATATAAACACGATTAAAACTCTCAGAACCGTATGAACAAGAGGTATCAGTTCAAAAGTGACTATATATTTCCTCCACTTTATATATAACAGAAATTGAGGAGAGTTCTGGGAGCAGAGAAGGCAAGAAGACTAGGATTCGTCAAAGGAACATCAAGGAGGAAAGCACCCAACTCCATCAGCCCCTTTACAAGTCCTAGTATGCAGGTAAATGATAGAAAATTCCAAGGTAAAGATACATAGCAGAAAGACTTTCATCTTGTAATGCACATTCGACACCCGTCAATAGTCATACTTACATTACAGTACAAATAAATACTCATTAAAGGTAAGCGGAAGTAACATATGCATGTGCATATACACGCCTATACCAGAAATAATAGAATAGTAACACTTCAACAGGAGACCCAAAAAAAGCCCATCATCAAAAGCAAATAGTGCTTGTTCAGCCTGGCTCAAGACTCCTTCTGGTGTGCTTGCATTGTGAAATACATTTTAAAGTGAAGCAGGGATGTAACCATTTTATTCATTTAAGAGATACAAAAATGACAAGCAGAAAACCCATCTTTAAGGGATGCATACACCAGATCACAGAATCAGTTATGCAAAAAATATTAAGTAACCCATTGTTTTGTAAACTACACCTCTGGCTAAGGTGAAAGATGGAAATTTTGAGGGTCACGCTTTCAATCACCTAATATTAATCCAAGGTATTATATACAGACACCTGGCTTGAAAAACATATTGGAAATGCCTTCTTCCATTAAATAGCTTGGAAAGCAGCGGACCATAACAACACATACCACGTAAATGTGGTACAAACTGTTGATTACGTGATAAACACTAATCCGTAATAGCTACAAGAGGACAAGCAATCCTTTTTAAAAGGCTTGTATAAGCTACCTTCTATTAGAAAACCAACCATCTCACAGACTGTAGGAACAAAATCCCATTCTCACAAAACGCACCATGGTTTTTTTGTTTACTGTGTGCACATCAGAAGGGTGTCCCCCAGTTTTATCTTTTAGAGATTAATTAACAATTTAAACCAAACTTTTGCGTTTTAGAAAGAACATTCTGAGGTACGTCGAAAAAAAAGAAGCTGCTCTATTTTCAGACTTGAATGGGAGGTTGGGGTCCTCAGCACCACTCAGGCTCAGACCCTTTTCAGCAGCAATAGGAATGCCATTATATTGCGACAATAATATCAGCTGACAGGGCAGGATAATAAACCAGTGTTCTGACCTACACCATCCACTTAGGCCTTTCAATGCTAAATGAAAGAAAAATTTGCTTTACAGAAGGGGACTAAGTTGGGGGAAAGAACACCATAAAGCATTCGAGAACTTTAAATTCCATTTCTAACCATCTTAAGTATTTCAGCTTGACTGTTAAGTAACTATCCCATAGAGTTCAACCACATCTCCCGTCAGTGCCCCTGCCGCACACGCCGCTGGCCTCCCAGCAGGTCTGCGCTCCTGTAAGCAGAACTGGGAGTCCAAGCGCTAGTACTGCAGCTGCACCACTTGCAACTGTTTCAACACACAACACAAACCCAAAAGCTTGCTCAATTCTGGAGGGTAAAGATCGTCCACCTAAGTATACTACACAAGCCTGCACAGCAAGGTGCACCTTTTATTTTCCAAGTCTGTCACAGCTGTAACACAGTCAGTGATCCACACAGATTTACTGTGATCAAAGCCGTTTCAGCTGTACTGCTGCTCTAAACTACCTTCTCATCACCTAATGTTAAAACAAACAAGTGACAGGTACTTCCACTGATTTGTGCAAGTATCAATTAATTACTTATACAGGTGTTTAGCATATTTCTTTTTAATGTAGTCGTCATCAGTATTATAAAAATGTATGTTAGGCTAATAAAATTAGCCAAATAAAATTTACAAGTCACACAAGAAGCAGAATCAAGAACAAATCATAGTTTAGAGTTGACATGAATACCCATTACTATTAAAAAAAAAATAAAAGGTGCACACATCACAACACACTGAGCTATACTGTCATACCGTAGTCTCTGAAAAGCTTTGTTTTGGGAAATTTTTTTGTTCATGCAGATTACAAAAATAAAAAGAACATCTGTGTTTTAAGAAAACTACTGCACTTTTACTTTCATTATTAAACACTGAAAGTAAACTAAATGCTGTCACTTCCTATTTCTCACAGGTGAAACCAACACAATCCAGCATTCATTCCTGAATAAAAGGCCATTAAATTATTGAGACAATTTCAGACACACACACTTCAGAACTAAACTACAAACTAAGGAACAGCAAACTGAAGTTACTTTATTTCTGTCTCCGTGACCATCCTAGAGCAACAGTGCAGTCACAAACTTCTTTGTTTACATGCCAGCTATATACTCCATTTCATCTTAACTCTTCCTACGCAGCTCTGTGCGGACAAATCCACCCAGGGGTCAGAAAATTACTAAATACCATTAAATACGTAAGCAAAGCTTTAGCAACAAACTTCTGTTTACTAGGAACCGTACTAGAAACAGGTTTATATTCAAAGAGAGCCTTTAAGTCACAGCATCTTTGACGCCATCCAATACAGATGCACATCTCTTTCTATACTCCATAGTACATCCTAACATTACTGCCTCTTATTAAACAAGCACTTACGCGAGCCTCTCAAATGTTACCTGCATTGTCACAAGGACATTCTTGCTCCCAAGAAACAAGAGTCAGAGCAGAGCAAGTCCCACCTACTCGAGACTCACCACAAAACACTGTTAAACAGATGACAATCTTTTGAGAGAGAAATTAGGTAGCATACTCCCTAATACAGGTGCAATTTCTGGGATCTACTTTTAATTCTAGAAGACATTAGTTCTACAAGAGGACTATTACATACAGATAATAACAGAGCATTTCAGTACAGTTCTCAAAATCAACCTATAGCTTCGCAAACTGTCAGATTTCACACATGAAGTCACTTTTTTAAAAACCTACTTGTTCCTAGTATCAACATAGTCTTTCATGGCACATAACATGTGAAAACACCATAACGCTACAGGTGGCACACAAATCTTTACCTTCCTGAGTCAAATGACAAGCCACATCACAGAAGCGAATTTACCTATTTCTTTCAAAACCAGGCTGTCCCTTGATAAGGTTAAGGCAATTCACCATGGCAAGGGACTAAATCACACGCCCAAACACAAGACCAAGAACTCAGTAATTCATTTCAGCTACAAAAAGGAAAGCTGTGCTTCAAGTGAAGTTCAAGGATGACTGTCCAACACGATTTTAAATCACAAAGGTAAAGTAAAAAACTTCAAGCCCAGTGAACTGAAATAAAACCAACCACCTGAAGCTGTCTGCTGACAAGAGCTGGTCTTGCAGTGTTTTACAAATACTTCTCTGAAATGACTCGCACTTTCAATAACGTATCAGTGATACTGGTTCACAACAGAGGCTAACGAGCTTTTGAAATTAAATAGCAAGTTATTGGAACCTATTTATAAAAGCTAAGCCAAAGAGAACCAGTTTCACTATTAAGAAGCATAAACTATCACAATCAAGAGGAAACTCAGTTCTTGGTTTAAATCCTGATTGATACCAAAAGGTTGTCCTGTTTATTTAAGCCTGCATAGGTTAAGTTGATGCTAGTTTTACTTCCAACAGCAAAAAAAAAAAAAAAAAAACCAAAAAAAAAACGCATAACAACTGAAATCAGCCTCAGATTAGATTGACATCAAAGACTTAAAATACCTTGAAATTTCATGCGAAATCCTTCAGCCCAGAAGCACAGACACCTAGATGTTTAACTTTCCACTGGAATCAGTGTTAATTACATGCCTAATATCTTGTATATCTGCAGCAAAGCAAAAATCAGCTTTTAAGATGCAGTCCCATAAAGCATCAGCATTAAAGACTAAGTGCTTAGAAACCTGAAGTCAAAATAACTTTGTACTTTTTAAATCCATGCCCCGTACCATACATACTCTCACTCAAGCATATAAGGAATTCAAATCTTTATTTGATATCCATAAACCCATAAACGTTGCTATTCTATATTTCTATGCAGGAAGGCAGTTTTCCCCTAAAACATTATGCTTTTTAATAAACAACAAACTTTAATTCTATTGCGTGAAAGGGCTACAAATATACATTTGTTAATCAAGCAGACTACACAGATATTTTTGCTTTACAACTGGCACCTATGTTACTGGTACACTTAGCTGGCTCATTCATCATAGCACTTTGCCCATGTAGTTTAGATTATCACTTTTTGAAATATGGGCAATTGCAATTATTAAAAAAAAAATACGTGCTCAGGCAGGTATTGCAAATCCATTCCTTTTTTCCAGTGAATACTCATGGAGCCCATCTTTATTCACATGCAGATGTCATTGCATTCTACACCAGTCATCTAGTGGCATAAAATAACTTTCAAAAGTCTAGTACAATTGTTAGCGAACCGATTTTACTCCTGCTGTAACGAAGCCTGCAGCAAGGGGGCTGCCATCCTGTCGGTAGATGGTGCTGTGAGAGATTTTCGGGGAACTTTAACGAACGACAATAGTTCAGAGTGAAAAGTCTGTTAACCCGGTACTATGAAAACAAGTATGCGTTTAATAGGAGGGATAAATGTCGACCCTTTCCTGGAAGGAATCATACACAGACAAACCGATAAGAGGACTTGAAACTAAGCAATCGGAAATTCTGAACATTTTATATGAATGAAGCACATGCTTAACACAAACTATTTCTTCAAAACTACACAGTACATACGTTGATGGAAAAGTCCTATAGAAAAAATTGACCAACCATGTCAGCACGTCAAACTGCCTAGTACAAGATGGTGGATGCACACAAACTGCATAAGTGAGAACGAATATTTAAAAAACAGACCACATCCACGGATTAGTACTTCAAAAATTTCTCTGTCAAGTGTTTGAAAACCAATAAATCCACTAGGGGGGTAGCAAAAAAGTCAATCAGGACCTTTACTGGCAATAAAATATTTACTCTAAGTACATAGAGCTTTTAAAGCAGAGGAGCACTTGCTTCAAACCTAGAAAAGCCTTAAAACCGTACGGAATGGATCCTAGGAAAAAAAATTAGACATGTAAAGGTCAATGAACACAATGATTTATTTAAAAAATAAAAAACGTAAAAACGATTTTTTTCCTCCTTTACAGAAATGTTAATTTCAGTCATGGGATCCGAGTAGATTTTGTAGAAAAAAATGTAGTAGCCAGGTATCGAGTCCTTACAACAAAGGAAATTTCCCCATAACCCTCCCCAGTTTTTACTCCAGATCAGCAAGACACTTCCCACCCCGTACCCCCAAAAAACAAATTAAAACAAGACATTTTTCGTTGCTAGTATAAAAACGACCAAGGTCCAAGTAATAATAAAAAAATAGAGTCCATCAATGACTGTAACACAAAGTATGTGTATGTGGGGCCCAGTCCATCTTCAGAGAGAAAGAAGTGGCACAGGCAGCAGAGGCGACCCCCAGGGGGCATTTAGGAGCTGCTCCCACAGCAGGGAGGCATTTAAAAGGAGCTGCCCTTCGGCGAATGAGGGGAGAAACCATTTAGAAGCTGCCCCGTATCAAAGGGAGGGCTCTCCACGCCACCCCCAATGGGTATGGGAGCTCCAGCTCAGAAAGAGCCGCCCCCGTAGCCTCCCCCACCATAGCCTCCTCTGTACGGTCCACTGTTACTGCGGCCCCCCCAGTTGCCGCCCCCTCCTCCACCTCCTCCGCCGCTCTTCATGGGGCCGTAGGAGGACTGGTGCTGGCTGTAGCTGCCGAACCCGCCGTACCCGTTGCCGTAGTCGCCGCCTCCCCCTCCGCCGCCACCGCCTCCGTAGGAGCCGCTGCCATAGGAGCCGTAACCGCCGCCGCCGCCGCCTCCTCCACCGTAGCCGCCGTAGCTATTGTAACCGCCGCCTCCCTTGGAAAGGCCGTTGTGATCCCGGTTGCCGGATCCGCCGCCGCCCCGACCCCTGCCTCCTCCTCTGCCTCCCCGGGAGGGCCTGGAAGAGCCGCCGCCTCCCCCGCCCGACTGGATGTCCTCCTTGGGCACGGCCTTCTTGACCTCCACGCGGTGGCCCTGGATGGGGTGGAACTTGACCACGGCCGCCTTGTCGGCGGCGTCGTGATTTTGGAAATAGACGAAGCCGAAGCCGCGCTTCTTCCCGCTCTGTTTGTCGGCGATGATCTCGGCCTTCTCCACGGGGCCGAACTGGCTGAAATGCTGCACCAGGTCCCCTTCGCCTACGTCCCCTTTGAGGCCGCCCACAAAGAGCTTCTTCACCTTAGCGTGGGCCCCCGGTTTGGCCGAGTCCTCCCGGGACACGGCCCGCTTCAGCTCCACCGCGTTCCCGTCCACGGCGTGGGGGGAGGCGGCCATGGCGGCGTCGGCCTCCTCCACCGCCGAGTAGGTGACGAAGCCGAAGCAGCGGGAGCGCTTGGTCTGCGGGTTGAGCACGACCACGCAGTCGGTGAGGGTACCGTAGGCCGCGAAGTGCTCCCGCAGCCCGGCCTCCGTGGTCTGCACGTTCAGGCCGCCGATGAACAGCTTGCATAGCTGCGAGTTCTCCATGCTGCCGCCGGTGCCGGGGCTGCGCCTGGGCCTGGCGCCGAGACTCCTCCTCCTGTTGGGGGGCAGCTCTGAAGGTTTTTTCCCCCCCTTCTCCGTCTTGCCGCTTCTTTCCCCGCGCTTGCTGCGAACAGCGCGACCTCACGGCTGCGGCAGCCGCCGGCGATGGCTCCCTCGGCCTGGCCCAACGCCTTCGCTTCGCCTCACCTGACCAGCAGAAGAGACGGGGCGTCCCGGCTGCCGCCGCTCCCGCAGAAAGGGGGGTGGGGGTGGGGGAAAAACACAGGCACGCACAAAATGGCGGCTGCTACTTCTCAAGAGCTCGGCCGGCGACTGGTGCCCACACAAAGGGGACGCTGGGAGCCCCGCCCGCCCGGCCGCCGCCGCGCACGCCCCCCACTCCGGCGCAGCCAATGAGAGCGCGCCGCCGGAGCCGTCCGCAACTCACCTTTAGGGGCGGGGCTCCGACCGCGATCGACGAGCGCGGCGACTAATCAGAGGTCGCGACCTCCGCCGCGCGTCGGCAAAAGGCCCGGGGTTGGCCGGTGACAGACGCGGCGGACAGCCAATAGAGTTGCGCTGTAGCGGCCGCTCATGTGGCGCATCTTCTGCGCGCGCCGAGAGAAGGGGAGGGACTAGGGACCGGCCCGGGCTGCGCCAATGCGTCAAGCCAGCGGACGTGAGCCAATGGGCCTCCTCCCGCCCGGCCGCGCGCTTTCTCTTCGGCGGCCCCGCCCCGCGGGCGGGGGCAGCGGGCGGAGGGGCCGCGGGCAGCTCGCGCGGGAGCGTTTGAAACGCTGACCGTTAGGCGGCTGCGCCGCGCGCCCCCCGCCCTGTCACGGAAGGACATTTCCCCGCCCCGGGGCCTCGCCATTGTTCCCAGCCTGAGGGGCGCCGGGGGGCGAGATCGGGGCCGCTGCCCCCTCAGGGCTCGGCCTCGCGGGGCGGGGACCGGGAGCCGGCGTTACCCGCGGACCGAAAGCTGGCCCGGGCCCGGCAGGACTTTTTTTACCTCCTGACTGTATTCCGTTCTCCACCTCTGCCAGACCCAGCCTTGCACCTTCATTTCGTTCGGCTCGCTGGCCTTCCCCGGCTTTACGGCAACACGGACGGGCAGTGACTCCCCTCTTCGGGGGTTTTAACCATTCCGTTTGGTCCAGTTCACGCCTGCTGCCTCTTAGCGTTAGTTGGCTCTTCCCTCATTTGTGTCCGTTTTCCCTTTTCCACCATGCTCCCAGCTACCCAGTCTGTTCTCTCAGGCAGCTTCTTTCTTGCTTTTCCTGCTAGTTTCCTCCCCTGTTTCCCAGTCCTCTTCCCAACCCTATCACTGCCTCCTCACCCTTAAATTTCTCCTTAGCTCTGAAAAGGAGGTATTTTCTTAGAGAAATAATCAGAGCTGTTCCATGGTGTGCAAGCCCTGTGAAATGACTAATAGTGAGATACGCTTCCTTTTTTGTTGTTTGATTTTAATAGCACCTTAAACATTGTCAGATTGAAGACTGCAGCGCTATTTTCACCATACTTAATTTTTCATCAGAAACAGGAATTTTTTTTTGGTCTTACGCTCACTGGGGTTTATGTTGGAAATTATCTAGGAGCTAAGAACGATTTTTGTGGCAAAAATTCTTTCCTTTAAAGTGAAAAGGTCAGTTCACATTTCACTAGGCATGTTAGCACCTGCACCACATGGTTTCTGAAACTCACGTTAACATAATCCTCCTCACAGATAATTGTCTAATCTGTTTCTAAAACCCTCAGTGAAGGCAATTTCATAATCTCTCCAGGTAGCTTCTTCCTTTGCTCAGTATTTCCACAATGAGATGAAAGTTTCCATCTAGACACTGAGACGATCTTTGAAAAAACAACCACAGAATCGAATATATTAAAGTGAGTGCAAACCTCAAGAACTCATGAAGCATTAAAGCATCCATATATAGAGTACTCAACCCACTCTCCCTCTTTGTTAAGTAAATGTATATGCTACTATACTGTGGGCTCTACTCGGATGATAAGACTTCCTATTCTGGTTGGGCACCTCTCCCTGTTTACTCAGTTCCTTGTTTTCTGTTGCTTTGCTTTTTCAGACACTAGATCCTGAAAAGCAGGTCTGTCTTGTCTCATCTATGATGGTAATTCCATAGATGTTTTCCAAAATTTTTTAGGACACTGTTCCTTATGAAAGGGTCATATTACCTCTACCAGTTAGCACAGGTTGAGAATACTACTGACCACTGCAGTATTTGTCAGACACTTAAGATCTGTACCTCCAAAGAAAGAGTTTGACCTGCAAAAATCTTCCTTGAAATACCTCATGTCATACCTGTTTTATAACCCAGTGCTTGGCTTTCAAAAGCCTATCTGTGCTGTTTTATTCTCCACACCATCCAAGAACATTGGCACCAAACCTCACAGGTACAAGTCACCTTACCCCCCTGAGTCACAAATGGGAAATCCAGATTAGCGTACTGGAAAGCAGAGGGTCTGGGCACTGGATTAATAAAAAATTACTATCAGACCTGGTTTCCAGCAAGATCATATCCTGGATCCCCTGTCAGACACGTTACTGGTCCCTTGCTCAGGGAGAAGAATATGTCTTCCCTCCAACACCAATCCTGGGAGCCTTTATAAAGGTGTATACTGAATATTCTGACCCTCCTGACCTGATGGTTACAGTTTTGTATTAGGCACCATATCAGGATGTAGTTCCACAGTTGTTTGAACTGATCTGTGCTGGGACTGCTACCCTCCAGCCGTGTGATCCTGCCTTCTCCCGTGTGCCAGCCCTGATGCTTGTGCAAACACACAGCGATCTGCTTAAGAGAACTGAGTCAGCCAAAAATAATTTAATCATGAAAAAGGGCTTAGTTTTTAGCTGCCTCAGCTTTCTGAAACAGTTTTTTTGCATGATCCCATGAGTGCTGGTGCTGGCATGAGGGAAGAAGCGGAACTGCAACATCCCCCTGATTTAGATCAACTGCTGTGGAAATGCAGCCTTGGAGGCTCGCAGATAGAAGCGTAACACTGCACTGGAAGGTCAGTTAACTGTAGCACCAGATGAAGTCCAGGGAGGCTGAACATTTCAGCACAAAGATTTTTCCTTATTCCTCTTCAGACGGTGTCAACTCCAGAGATTAACACTGCTAGTAAAATTCTGGCCTCTTTTCTACCAGCAGGCCAAGTTTTCATGCTTTAGTCTCAAAGGCTATGATTATCATTAACCAGTAAGATTAATATTTGCAATATAGTAATCTGATTTTTCTTAAATTGGATTTTTTTTCTGTTATAGCCAAGTCTGTTAAGAGTAACTTATGACAGGAATATTAAATGTCCATGTTTGATATCCACTTACAGGGAAAAAAAGTCACGTGTTGAGATCCATTTATCTCAATGCATGAACAGACATAATCATTTTACCTAGTTTTAGAAAAGAGAATATGCCCATAATGTCACTGAAATATTTGTGGTTTTAAAATAAACAAACATATCCTACTTTATTAAAAAAAAAAAAAGCTTCTTACCAGAGGCCATCTGCAAGCTCCACACAATTACAGGAAATACAAAAATATATTTTGCCTACCACTTATTGTAAAAACTGTGTGGCCCTACCCAAGATTAATATATGTTTCATGTAGAAAATAACCCATGAGAGTTTTATAGACCCTTAATAACAGCAAAAAGGAAGAAAAATTAAGGTGAGATGATTATGGCTTCAACGGATAACAAAGAAAACAGAGCGCTTGTTTACAGCTCACTTTCTCTCCCTGAAACCAAGACAGACAAGTAGGCCAAGGAAGAGATCAAAGAAAGAAATCACTACTTCTTTCAGCAGGAGGAGGAGATGAGGGGTTTTAAGATGTGAGCAAATCAGTAGGCCAAATCAGTTGCTGACACAACTCATTTGTACTTCTGACTGGTAGATTAATGAAAGGAAAAATGCCTTTAAAATATATATACCCATCTCTTGCAGATAGAAATGTCTCCTCTGATACTACAGAAAGGCCAAACTCCATTTGAGCTCGTGTCCCCCCGTCCACCATCCTTTCCCAGCCACCGTGTAAGTGACCTCATGTAGTTTGTGTATTCACTCAGAATCACATTCTCAGAGTTCAGTCCCCACGCTGAAAGGGGCAAGCACACTGCAAACATACATGTGCCCTGACACATACCGCCAGGCTCTGGTGATGCAGGGTTTCCTGGACAGCTAAACATCAGTTTCTCCTGCGTATCCCACAGACCTTCATACCTCCCAGGTCATCTGAGCCACCACAGAGACTCCAACCAGACCGCTCCAATTCCTGATGGATTCACGACTGATAAGGCATCCAGTCACCCGATCAGCGCACCAGGTCACTTGTTATACACATTCCCATGGACTATGTGCCTTTACATGCTCCTGAAATGTGCCTTTTCCTTCTAGCTACGTGAGCCACTGCAAACGTGAGATACAGAGGTACCGCAGCAGCATGAGCACAGAAACAAAGAACGAGTCTCACACTGTGCATTTGAGATGTGACAAGTCTGCTAAAAGGATAACACTCCAACAGCTACAGCATTTTCTCCACCATATTTTTAAACTGCTTTTAACTATATGCAAGTAAATGCATAATATTGTCCTATGTATTTAAAAGTTCTTAGGCAAACACCATTAAAAAGAAATACATACTTTTCCCCTCCTGACAGGGCAGCATTACATTGTTTCAGTTCTGATAGCAACCTAGAGAATAAAAATTCATTGTATAAGCAGTTTAAGTTTCTAACACAGGTAAAAGCTGCACCTGTATAATCGCCAAAAGAAAATGTGTTTCTCAAACCAGAGGCACTGGCCAAATAGTGCACTGTGTTACATGTCTTCATGGGATATTTTAGTTAGTGTTAGAGTATTAGAAGGAAGGAAAAACGCATTGTTTTCACGCAGAAAACATTCGTTACTGCAGCAGAAAGCATACTACCTAGAGTCCACAGGAGGGCATCACTGCTTAGGAGATCATAAACCAGAGGAACCTGAACAGTCCCTTTCCAGCAGTAGGCTGCCTATGTTACCATACACTCTTAGTAAAAGCTGATACAAACTAAATTATTAAGGAAGTCTTTATAGCAAATTTTGTCACTAAAGAAACATACTTCTGTCATGTTGTTTAATGGGTCCAAACTTCTAAGACAGAAAAGGAATACTGAAGTTTTGGAAAAGAGCATCAGGGGCAGTAGAAGGACATTAGGAAGTTGAAAGTAGTTCTCCTAAGTTATAAATATTTTTATTATCTAAACCCTTGTATAAACAGAAAGACATATCCTTTTAATTTGTTTCAACCTCTTTAATATAGTTTATATCAGTGTTGTTGGCCTCCATAATCAACAGGTGTTGATCCATTTTTTTAAAGCAATTTAAGTGTATCAGCTGGATTTTTTATGAGTTTAAGTATGTTTTGTTAGTATAGTGCAATCCTCTAGACTTAGGTCTGGTTTTACCTTTTAGCTGATGGAAAGCATTTTGAAACCTACAGGATTCCTTCATGCAGACTGTTTGCTGAATTAGTTCTGCATTGACATTATTCTCCTTGAGGACTGTAATAATATCATCCTAGCTATAGACAGATTTAATCTTGATTTTTCTAAATATGCATAGGTGGAAACAGTTGGGAATAGAGGGGATTCAACCACAATTTCCCAGATCACTGAGATCCACACACATTTAGGCAATTTTAGATTAGATCTAAAAAAACTAGATTTTTAATCTAATAAATTCAAAGAGCTATTATTAGACTTCTAGAAGCCTCACTCCTACCCAAATCAACACCTCAGGCAGAGAGTAATTTTGCAGTTCACAGGAAGACATTTTTGATAAAACACGCAGCAGCACCACAAACTTCCCCAACCTGGCCCCTTGCTTTAGCTATAAGTATGCAGAACTTCTTAAAAGAGATAAAACTGTCCTTGAGACAGCTCTTGCTTTTTTGGCAAAAGATTTATCTTTCACTCTGTTCTGCTGTTTGTACTTTAATCTGCATAAACATCAAATCTGTGATCTTACTTTTGAGACTATCACGAGTTAGCACTGGTTGGGAGAGGGTTTTCATTGAAAAAGATTAATTAAAATGCACTGAGAGGAAACTAGATAGTCTTCTGCCTACCTAAAGTTTGAACATGACACTCTTCAGGATAAAAATTTCTACCCTGTGCAAATTCACATGGGGAATAAATCACTACTTGTCTCTTTTATTTGCTTAATGCAAAGTAAGATATTCTACAGATAAAAAGGTAACTACAGAATACCCCACAGGAACTATTTCTTCAGTAAGTAGTATCAAAAGTTCATCTTACTGAAAAAAAATCTTCCCTGAGCCCTTTGTAAGAGGAGCATGCTGAAAGAGAAAACCACACCTTTGCGAAGGGTGAAGAGGAAAGTCATCAGAGAATTGAATTTGCATCATTTTCTTTGGTCTTACATTACCACCTTTCCTTATATCCTGCCCTCCCTCCTCTTCCCTCTGAAGCTCAATTTCTTTTTTTCATCTTTTCACTTTTCTTTGTCATAACTGATGATTTCCTTTCTTCTCTTTCCTAAAAGTTTATATAATAGCTGGTCATAATTTGGAGTGATGGGATGAAAATAAGACAGCAAAATACAGTCTGAAAACTCAAGGTTCTTGTTAAGGATCAAAGATTCTAGCAATGCTGTGACAGATGTGAGAAGGTAGATCTTTCACTGTGTCTTAGTCCGAGACAGACCAGGATCATAAAGGATCATAAAGGAAGACGTGGAGCCAGTGGCAATCTCAGCCATGGTCTGATCTTTTTCATCTGCAAATCTTTCTTTATGTGTTTTCCAGTTAAATTAAAAACTGCTTGGTTTTTTTCCCTTAGCTATTCCTAGGGCCCATCTATTCCTCATTCCACAGAACCTCTGTAGGGTGGTTTTTGTGGTGCTTTTGCATGACTGGCATTTAGCTTTGTTTGAAAACAGCAGGAAGAGTTACGCTATGAAGTTCAGCATGTACCTGCCTGAAATTAGCTGTAAGACATCCATACTATTGTATCGGGTTTGCGTGGCAAGGTTTTGGTAGCAGGGGACTGCAGGGGACTACAGGGGCGGCTTCTGTGAGAAGCTGCTAGAAGCTTCCCCTGTGTCCGATAGAGCCAGTGCCAGCTGGCTCTGAGTTTGACCTGCCGCCGGACAAGGCCGAGCCCATCAGTGACGGTGGTAGCGCCTCTGGGATAACAGATTTGAGAAGGGGAAAAAACACAACAAGCTGCAGCCAGAGAGAGGAGCGAGAACATGTCAGAGCAACAACCCCGCAGCCCCCCAGGTCCGTGCAGAAGGAGGGGCAGGAGGGGCTCCAGGCGCCAGAGCAGAGGTTCCCCCGCGGCCCGTGGGGAAGACCCTGGGGAGGCAGGCTGTGCCCCTGCAGTCCATGGAGGCCCACACCGGAGCAGATCTCCCCCTGCAGCCCGGGGAGGACCCCACGCTGGAGCGGGTGGGTGCCCCA
>JAVKLA010000042.1:16711145-16725163 GCA_034782735.1 Sagittarius serpentarius | reverse complement strand
CGCCGGAGCAGGCTCCTGGCAGGAGCTGTGGCCCGTGGAGAGAGGAGCCCAGGCCGGAGCAGGTTTGCTGGCAGGAGCTGTGACCCTGCGGGGGCCCCGCGCTGGAGCAGTCTGTGCCTGAGGGACTGCAGCCCGTGGGAGGGACCCACGTTGGAGCAGTTCGTGGAGGACTGTCTCCTGTGGGAGGGACCCCAGACCGGAGCAGGGGCAGAGTGAGGAGGAGTCCTGCCCCTGAGGAGAAAGAGCAGCAGAGACAAGTTGTGAGGGACTGAGCCCAACCCCCATTCCCCATCCCCCTGTGCCGCTGGGCAGGGCAGGAGGGAGAGAAAATCGGGAGTGGAGTTGCGCCAGGAAGAAGGAAGGGGTGGCGGGAAGGTGTTTTTAAGACTTGGGTTTTTTTCTCATTATCCTACTCTGATTTGATTGGTAATAAATTAATTTTTCCCCAAGTTGAGTCTGTTTTGCCCATGACAGTAATTGGTGAGTGATCCCTCCCCGCCCTTATCTCGACCCACAAGCCTCTCATTATATTTTTCTCTCCCCTGTCCAGCTGAGGAGGGGACTGGTAGAGTGGCTTTGGTGGGCACCTGGCATCCAGCCAGGGTCAACCCACCACAGCTATTCAAGAAATTTTAAAATGAAGTGGTGTATAAAAGTAAGGCTTTCTAGACACAAAATAGCAATCTAGAATTCATATTTTAATTCAGAAGATAAAAAATTATTACAGTTTGAAACATGCAGGAAAAATGAAACAGACTTGAGACTAACAGGAAAAACCTTTTGATTATTTATGTATTTCTTAATTAACAATTAGGACAGTGAAAGATGTCATGGCATGAGAACAGCAGGGTTTGGTGCTCACAGAGTTGTTATAAAAAGACTGTAGAATGGAAAAATCCCAGAGATATTAATTATCATATTCCCCCAAAATCTGTGAGCTATTGAAATAATCCATTCTTTGGCAGATATCACTCTCAGAAAACAGCTGGAGAAGTTCTAGGAAGCTACAAAGGATTGAATCAGGGTTTGGAAAGTGGAAACTATTATAAAATATTAATTAATGCCATCACACTCCTATTACAATTACTCACATCTTATCCCTTTTTCAGTAAGAAAAGTAACTTGGCTGACCCAAAAAATAAAGATGCTAACCTTCCAGCCAGACAGTATATCAATCTCCATCTCAATTGTATGCCAACTGAGTAAGGTCCAGAAATTATGCAAAACTTCGTGGCATGATATAATTTTTAAAATGAACATGCTATTACAAGTAACTTGTTTAAAGTTAAAGCAGATTTTAAAACAGTTGACTTTTCATTCTAGGCATGACCTAATTGAGAGGTACGGATCAGAATGAAGCATCAAGGATAATGCAAAGCTATTCCATAGAGCTATGCTATACAATGGAGTGAAACCTAAACTCCAGGTGGTGAACCTGAGTGATTTTTGTGCTAATTTTTTCCAATTAGGAAAAAAATTCTGAATCATGCAGCAGTGCTCCAGCTTACACATATACATCAATCCACCTTTATTTGTCTTTGGAGAAAAAATTACAGCGCATACTTAGGTGATGTTCAGCTGTTGCTAGTTTGGTCAAATTACAACCTGTTTGCTGAAAATACCTTATTAGGGTGTTGAACTTTCCATGAAATGGGAAAATGTTAAGGGACTGTGTTTTTCCTCCATCATAGCATATTATCTTACTTTCCTGACATTAACCAGCACATCTGACACTAACATAAGAGATTTCCAATTATTCTTGCTTATTTCTCTGTGCCTCTTTGAAGTGCTGTAAGGAATAATACTTAATAGGCAGAAATATTCCAGATCCTCTGGAGATGTTACAGGTCACTGAACCAGCTCTTAGCCAAACTGCTATTAAAGAACTCTTTCACCTAGGAAGCTGAGAAATCGTATGTATACATCTCTACTGAATCTTGCTTTCTGAAGAAGGGAGCTGCAGCAGGTAGGAACAAGGGCTGCTGCGCAGCTACACGGGAGAAACAACCAAGCAAACTAAGCAAAAGCAAAAGCTTAGAGTGGTCAGCCATCAGCAAAGATTCCTGCTGGGCACAGAATCATGTAAATGCCAAAGCAAAAGATAAACTCAAAGGACTTATATGCTAGAGAATTTTTCACCAACAGGCTGTTGCCAATGCAACAGATGTTATTACAAAAGAAAAGTCTGAAAAACTGTTTATTATGGCATCTAATCACTTACCCTAGTTTTCCACACTGCCCATGGTCTGTATGCCATAGTGTGGGAGCCAGAGTAATAGCATACCTTCACTGTAATCAAGATGAGACTGCACTTCATAGACATGGGCCCTGTTTAGCTGTGAGCTGGGTGGTTCAGATGATAGTGCCCTCAGCTCTGTGCTTGTAATGGTTAATTGCTACCTGGTTTAAAACTAGCTTGGGAACATTTACGCAAGCTGAGGTCGTGCCTCTAGCTGCTGTATAACCAGATGCTTGGAAAAGATGTTCCAATTGATTTCAATATGAATATCATGCCTGGAAAGCTTTTAGGACCAGGCCTTTACTGGAATGATTGTGAAGAGGTGATAATCAGTATAATGATTTGCATTCAGTATAGCGAGAATCAGTACACTGACTGTTCTGAGGTTTTGTGTTTGTTCATTTGTTTTGCAAATTGAGACAAAAATACCTAATAAAACCCTTTAAAAAATGCATCAAAACTCCTACCATTTCCTGTGATAAAGAATCAGCTTTGAACTGCTTGAAATCCCACAAAGGCGGAGTTACTAAATTTACACTTGACATTGGCAAGCCTATTGCAGTCTTATCTGCAATATGTTTTAACTTTTTGTTATGAGGTTACATATAAAGTTTGCTTCTCACTACAGCTGCTGTCCTGCCTTCCAGTTAGTTATCAGTCTCTAATGATAAAGGCTATTTTCCCATTACTTAATACTGGGCAATTTAGAAATAAGGTGATCATTTACATACAGTAAATACAATTCTGCTATCCATTAACCTTTTTTTGCAAAGAGACACTACAGCATTTGGCTGAAAACAATCTACCTTGATCCCTTCATACACAGCCACAGATTCCACTTTTAGTACACATACCTTTGACGTCAGGCATAAACAGACCAAGAGCAGCTATACCCACGAGCCTCTGATGTCAGATGTGATCTAATTCACAACAGGTTACAACAAAATTAAATCCATGGAAGGCAGCAGACTGACATGGCTGTAAAACCAAGGAGATCACACGTTTAACACTTTATTTAGTCTTTCCACAGATGGAGGACTGCATACGGTGTTATATTAGAAACAGAGGCCTATGTAAATAAGCAACCTGATCTTTGTTTGACATTTATAAATAGAACCAGAAGATCTTTTAATTTTCTTGACTTATTTCCTTTTTGAACAGATAATGCATTTTTATGGCTTGTTCTGATGCATATCTAGCACATTGCATGTTTAGCTCTTGATTAACTTCCTGGGTTACCCTACAACCAGAAGCAGAAATTCTAAAGTAGTTTGCAAAAGCTTTGTTTTTATGGTATTTTTTACATAATCAAAATCAGCAAGTGCTAGAAATGTTTTAGAAAAGTATATTCACGTTGCTCGATTGCAGCATTTTGGTTAAAATTTCAGAATTTACAAACCACACCTAGAATAAAAAGCAATGGGCTAAACTAAAGTGAAGGAAATTTTAGGGGGAGGTGTTGAGGAAGTCTTCCTAACAGTAAATTAGGCACTTAAATACCTGATCTAGGATTACCACAGATGTTTGAAAAACAGGTTAGACAAACACATCATGAATAGATACAAATATACTCAAAGCAGAAGGTTCGCCTGTCTGACCTCAGAGGCTCCCTCCACCCCTATTTTCTACAAATACACTAGCATGACAACTAACAATATTTTCAGATAATTGGTTCTAACCTGCACTTCAGGTACAGCATCCGTCTTACTCATGCCAGAAATCCTACTGCTCTTCAAAATCATTCTTTCCAAAACAACAGATGCAGTAAGACAGACACCAGTACTCTCTCCGATGTTTTGTCTGCAGGTTTCTTCTTCTCTCATTTGACAGGGAATTCTCATCTAGTTTTCCCGAGCCTGTCCCCCCACAAACACATTCTAATTCTGGACTATCTTCTATTGCCTCTGCTTTTTCTAGTGCTAGAGAGCCAGAGGATGGTTCAGCACAAGAGACTGAGACACTGGGGGTTAAGTGGACCCAGGTACGAATGCGAGAGTTTAAACAGCGATGTACCAGATACCACGTCCTAAGGAAAAAACAGTTCCTTTCCTGTCCCATAACCATCCACTCTAAATATTCAACAGGGAAACGTTGAATGCTAATTTTTATAAACAAGTGACTATAAAAGGTATGGGCTTTTACTGGAAAAACAAAATAATAATAAAGCCCCTTTTCAATATGTGCTAGTGTAATGTGCCATGCTTTGCTTTTCAGGAATATTTTTGTATCTTTGGAGCACAAGCTAAATTAGCAATTTATAATGAAAATATGATGATCTTAATTGCAATAGAGCTAATTATACGCTTAATAGGATGTGCATGCTATTTCTAAGCAGCTTACTGTATTTTCCCATCTCCCTCAGTTAAAAAAGCAGTAAGCCATCTGCAGATGTTTATGTATGAAATCCAACATAGGGAAAACATTTGCACTAAGGAACAGATAAGATAATTGAAAATGAAATTGCAAGATAAGGTGTGTGACAGGGCGGGGAGAAGCCGCGCAGTGGAGGAAAATCCATCCCCATGACTACTGGTCCTTTCTCCTCCCTGCTCATTGCTGTTCGCCTCTTCTTGGATTCCAGAGCTTGTTTTATTCCTCAGCAGCCTTTCTACAGAGCGGTAGACCCAGTCACAGTTGGAAATTGTGAAACTGTGGTTTGTTTCCGAAAGAGAAGAAAGGAGAGTTTAAGTCTTGCTTTAGCAGCAGATAGCTTTGCTTTGGATTCTTTTATACACAAAGGAGATGTGTTTGCTCGCTTTGTAATTAACTCAAAAAGGGAAAGAAAAATTGTTAAGGGCAGTGTGGATATGACTTGAATTTTTCATGAGGTAAGAAGTCAGAAAATCCATAAAACTGTGGCAAATACTGAAATATATCTTTTAAAGGATTACTGTATTCTGTACATCCTATATTTAAAATTGAGTGGAAAGTATCCTCCAGATTTCATCTGTGCAATACTTTGGAACTTAATAAACGGATGGTGTTTGCAACCAAAGCATTTGCTGGTCGCTTTGAAGGGATGGGACTATGCATCTTTAACATAGGTAAGAAAATACTTAGGAAAGAAAGCCTTTTTAAAACTCTTTTTGTTTTAGACTATGCTTTTAACTTTATTTTGCTTATGCACATTTCTGTAATGTTTCTGCATCTAGAGGAATGAAACAACTAGGCTAAGTGGATTATCATTTCTTATACTGTTAAACTCTCACTGTGGTAGAGAATCTTGTTCAAAACGCATGGACGGGGGATTGAAGTAATTAGTTCTCTTATTAAACACTTCAATCCAATTCTGATATCAGCTGTAGTTGCAGTGCAAGGATGCTGATTCCACTAATTTTTATTAGCTTAATAAAATGTCAGTATGTATTACAATAGAGTTCAACATGCTGCCGTAAGTACTAGTGTAACTTATTTTTCTAATGCTATGAATATTCCAGATGCTTGAAGAAGACAGGTGTCATTGTTTTATTGCCAAGGAAATGTTTAAATTGCCTTGCAGTATGACATGTGCTAAAGACTACACTTTTTAACTCGCAGTACAAACCAAACAGTGAAAAGAAATTGATCTTTTTCCTGAAAAAAAGGACAGTGTAGATGATCAGTGTGCCTAAAGCTAATGTAGTGAGTGAACTGATCAGAAAGTCAGTACACGGACTTTTCCTTAACGGTAGAAGGTGCCAAAGAAGCCCTGCCACCCACATTGAATTCTTGGGAGAGGACATTCAGCACTCGCTATCAAACTGTGTTGTGCAACCATGGATAAATAAGCGAGCATAGTAAATAGTGCATAAAATATTACAAACCTGGCTCAGCTTCATGTTCTTTGAGTCCCCACAGCTTTTCCGGCTCACATAAAAAGCAGGGAAGAACAGAGCTTGTCTTTGAAGGTATCTTGCTTCCAAGCCAGATCCCCTGCTAACACCTGATCTTTTCTCAAAGGGCAGGACTCAGATCTGTGTCAGCCAGGTGGATACCACAGGCAGTGCAAAGAGAAAGATCACGCTTGAGATAAAGCAGCCAGACTTTAGACCTTTATACATCTCAAGTGGCAGTAAAGCCCATCAGGGCAACATTTACCACCGGCTGGCCTCTTGTCCTTCCAGCACATGCATCCTTCCATGTGATAAATCCAGCCAGGCAATTAGTGCTGCTCCAGGGAAAAGTGGTTTATAGTGCATTCCAGGAAATATGTTGCCTGAAGGTGCTGTTGTTCAGCCATATCATCGTTTTCTGCAGGGTGTGACTGTGCTAGCTTCAGAACCCCTTTCATTTTTCCTGGACTCATTAGGAGAAGAGTTTCTGCAAGCGGGTGCACACACAGTTGGGTACATAGCTCTTGTTCCTGCCCTACTGGCGTGGGGACACCTGCGAGGGACTACAAAGTCTATCTGAGCCATTAGACTTCAATAGCTTTTGCAGCATGATTGTAGAGGTTTCTATGCCATTCCCTCAGTATAGCTGTAACCAAGCCAGGTGGGTTATTTAGGGAGACTATAGGGTTTAATGTCAGCCCCGACCACAAATTGTCATATTTGGAACATCAGGGCCAAACGTAGTCACATAAATCTACAGCCACTTCTCACTCCAACACGACTACGTTAGTTTAAAAGGGTATTTTAATCAGAATGAGAGCGGTAATAGATGCTCCAAAGGTGGTTGTGTTGTTTTGGGGTTGGTTTTTTTTTAGAATCTTAATGTGAGACACCCAAACTAATGTCAAGCAGAAGTATCAGGATAAAGCAGTCCAGGATATAACTCTAGCTGGAATATTCTTTGAGTGTGTGGGGGCAAACAGTTATAGAATCATAGTTCCTGGTTTAACCCTGGATTTGGTGTTTAATCTTGTGCAAGCAACCAAACATTTTTTATTCCTCAGTGATTAAATAATGGCTATCATTTCTATAAAAATGTTGACAAATCTTCTACACATAAACAGATTATTTCTAGTAATAATAAAACATCCACCTATCCCTTCTCCTTTTTGTGCATCCTCTTTAACTTCCCACCGCTTCTTCATCCTCCTTTCTCCACAGGCTCTCAACACTATGGTGTTTATTACTAGGGGTGAAGAATGACCTCCTTCCAGCTAATTTTCCAATAATTCCCACTTCAAAAAGGAACTAAGGTGAGTTAGAGTTGAGTTTTGAAAGGTATATGTGTAGAACATACTTATCCATCTTTCAGTTTTAAAAATAAATCTTTACATCTTTCTTTTTCCCTTTCCCAGGCTGGAAACAACCTCTTTCTGGCCAGGAAGCTGGTGAGCCTTTGATACTTTTTAACTTGGTGATAGATTCAAACCCATCAAGATATTCTGCTGAACCTAATTTTTCCCATTAATATTAGTTTTATAACAACAGGATTGTACTAATATCAGATTTTTGCTTGACACCTGTTTAAATTAGAACTGAAAGAAGAATCAGCTCTGTGTCTCTTCAGCACATGTTGTATTTCACCACAGAAAACCGGGGGGTATCATTTGTCAAACTTGTACAACAGTGAACGGTGTGTAAGGAAATGAGACAACCTTTGGCAGCTACTGATATGGAAATCGTTGTGTGTATAACCAAGATGTGATCTTTGTTTGGTTTACATTTTTCTCAGATTAGATTGAGGAAAAAGGACATGCTATCTTTAATATATAAGCAGAACAGGAAACTCCCTTAAAGGTGTCGTTCATAGAGGTGTTGAATATCACTTAAGCTGAAGCAGACATCATTTTGATTAAGCCAGAGGGATTTGGTGTATTAGCTCACATTGCTTTGTAGTTCTAGAGAAAATAAAAGTGTGATGTATAAGGTAGCAAAGTGATGGCAGGACCCAGTTCTTCTTTTCTGATAATAAAAAAGCAACAGATTATCCTCACTGGAATTCCTTAAACCTTGCTAAATCTTCAGCTGAGATAGATCTTAAAATATTTTATTTTGAAAAGCAAAGTTTATCCACAGTTGGTAAAAGAGGATTTGTATGAAAATGTTCATACAAGTTTAATCAGAGCTATCACTGCTATTTCTTGTACATCACAATCAGTTACAGGTCTATAACACTGTCAGTGCAGAACCTCAGAAAGGTAGCATCACCCTCCACCCATATATATATACATATAAAACCACTAAGTGCTGTAATTAATTATGTTAGATTTGCTCAAAACTTCAAGGACACCAACTACAACGTTAGACTCATACTAATCGTTGCCTTGGAAAGCTCCATAAAAAGTGTATTCTAAATAATACTAGATGTTGTCCATAGGTTGGGAGCTGCTTCACAATGGATAAAGCCATTCAGCATCCCAGTGAGATTCTGCCTAATCAAACTCTCTCTAACTTTAGCTATTCTCGGTTTTTGAACTTTGATGCATGCCAACCTTCCTTCCTTGCAGAATTCTTGCTTATTACAGTCTACACTTTAGTTACAATAGTGGGGCTTTTTGGAAATCTTTGCCTGATTATTATAATAAAGAGACGGAAAGAAGCTCAAAATGTTACCAACGTTTTGATTGCCAACCTCTCTTTATCAGATGTCTTGATCTGTATCGTGTGTATTCCTGTCACAGTTGCATATACCTTAATGGACTACTGGATATTTGGGGAAGCTATGTGTAAAATAAGTTCTTTCATACAAAGTATATCTGTCACAGTCTCCATTTTCTCACTTGTACTGATTGCTGTTGAGAGATACCAGTTAATTGTGAACCCACGTGGCTGGAAGCCTAACATTTCACATGCTTACTGGGGAATTCTTTTCATCTGGGGCTTTTCCCTCATAATATCCATTCCTTTTTTAATATTTCACCAACTAACTGATGAACCCTTCAAACATCTGTCTTTCCATAGTGATTTCTACAAGAACAAGGCTGCTTGCATCGAAGCATGGCCATCTGTTACCGAACGACTGATTTTTACCACGAGTCTGCTGGTTTTCCAGTACTGCTTCCCACTGGGGTTTATTTTTATCTGCTATCTCAGGATATTTGTATGTCTTCGAAGGAGATACGGTAAAAGAGACAGGATGAGAGAGAATGAGAGCAGACTGAGTGAAAACAAAAGGATTAATATCATGTTGATATCAATTGTTGTGACTTTTGCAGCTTGCTGGTTGCCTCTCAACATATTCAATGTTGTTTTTGACTGGAACTATGAGGCACTAATGAGCTGCAATCATAATCTAGCCTTTACAATATGCCACCTTGTGGCCATGATCTCAACGTGTATCAATCCCATCTTTTATGGGTTTCTCAACAGGAATTTTCAGAAGGATTTGATAGTATTAGTTCAACGCTGCAGATGCTCAGCATCACAAGAGGAATATGAAAATATTGCCCTTTCAAATCTGCAAACTGATGCATCTAAGGGATCTCTGAAATTAAATAATCCCCCTGTGGTTATCTAAAATAATCCAACAGCAGTTTCCAAAATTTTGTATTTTGTTGCAGACGACCTGTTTCTGTAGGTCTTGATCATGTTACTGCTGAGTTTAGAAGAAGTCTTTGCCACTTAGTTCAGCAAAAACAGGATAATGCTCCCATAGGCATACTCTGAACAGGTACCTTATGAGAGTATTCATGCTAATAAACCACTTCCAAGAGTTCTAAAGATCAATAATAATGAATTATAAACAGTATTAACATCTTACTTTTTTAATCCACAATCTCCAAGTCACTGGCATACTACGTTAGCAGCAATAAAAAGACTTCCATTTCAGCCACTGCTGGGGTTGTCCTTCCTAAACACCTGGCTTCACCCAAGTAAACCATGAATACTGTGGCATTCCTAACTTTATCAGCATTTTCACAGACTGTTTTCTGGCCTTTTAATTTTCCAGTCCTACACTGTTCCCACCTCTGGTTAATCTGCACAACAGTTTATAGGCAGTTCACAGTGAAAGGAAGACCCTTTAAGTTATCCTAAGCCTCCACTATCTTCCTTTCAGCCCCAGCATGCATTTTGCTTTGGTTTAGTACCAGTTCAGCCTACAAATTGTATTTTAAGGAGGGGAAAGGCTACAGTTGGAATTTCTTTGGCGTTTTGGTTTTTTTGTTTGTTTTGCTGTTTAAATGAGCACTAATACAGGTGCCATTTGATGTACTGCAAATTCCACTCAGATTGACACTGCTGAAGATGAAACACAGATTTAGCATTTGTCCTAAAAGCATCGTATCCGACTCCAAACCACCAGTATAGATCATCGCTTTCTGTTACCATCATTACTAGTCCTTAAAACAGACCTTTTAGATTCTCCATTATCAAACAAACACACTATGCATTCAGAGTAAATTTTGCTTTAGCTACTTATCCAGATTATAAATTCCTCTTTGAGTAGAAAATTAGCTTTGCATTTTAATCTCAGAAATATCTTTCCCCACATTTCTGCACTAGCAAGAGGCTGCACTTGAGGCAGATGTGATCATTTCTGTTGGACTGTGTTTGAAAATATAGGGGGTTTTGTAACACAGTGCATAGAAGCCTAAATGTGTAATACTGAACACAACTTTTCTCAAACAAAAACATTTTAAAAAACACTTTCCAGTTTGCCCATTAAAAAAATAACCAAACATATTCTTCATCCATGCTACAGTGCCAATATAAATAATCAGTTAATACTGGGCTGTTTAAATACAATACTTAGAACGCTTTAGTCCAACAACTCATCATGCTTTCTCTTGTTCAGGTTAAATACAATTAATCACCTGTTTTACTAAAGCCCCCTTTTTTTTTTTTTATGTTGCACAAATCACCCTTGTTTTAACACTTGTACATAAAATTCCTTGTAACTTATTCTCTAACTTTAGCAATTTACCCATGCCCCACTTAAGCAAAAAGAATTAACATTCAGATTACAATCAGCTCCTTGATGATTCAGCTGTGATGAAACTTACCTTAAGGCTATAAAATTCTCTTGGACGGGGACCATCATTTTCTGTAGCCATACAGGTCTTAAAGGATTCCATCAGGTCATAGTTCTCTTGTTCTGTTGCTACAGCATTAGTGCAAACTGTCTGCATTACTCTGCCCATCAGAGGAGCTCTGTGAGAAAAACCTCACAAGCTCTTGCAGATACCCTGGGTTGTGAAGTGCTTCCTGATTCACACTGAGCAAGATGACCTCATTGAAAACTATTAGGGCCTGAGCCCATTGAATTCATAAGGGCAGCACTACTCACAAGAGCAAGAATGGCAGAATTAGTGACAGGGCAATCAAGTATTTGAGTGACAGGTATGGATTAGTTTTGGCATAATGTTGTATTTTTTTCTAATTAGATCAAATATCACGCATGTGAAGTAGAGTGCATGAGCCAGAACTTAAACACCTGCCTTGTCCATCATAGAAAAAAACCAGGAGACAGATAAATACCTAATAAAGGCTAATGATCAGACTGTTGAGAGTATCTTAGTATTAATTATTTCCATTAACTCCAACTCTCAGTCACCGGTCTCCCTTTATTGCTGATACACACCATCTGCTTGCCCAGCCACAACAGGCATTTAACCAAGTAGAAAGCAGTAACTTGTAGTCAACGATACTGCTGACATACCGTGCATAATCAGAGTGGCTGGTATGTGCTTTGGTGAAGGGGAGGTGATGGAGTTGGTTCTCTGTTCCAGCAGTGAGACTCAAGGGTAATAAAGTGATTAATTATCTCCATTTCACTTGCTTAACCGAGAGCTAATCTGATCCAGGATTTTCAATTTTCTTGGTGATTCCAGTACCCATACAGAAAGCCATCTAATATTGTCAGAAGATCATTCACTGAACAGAGCATTTTAACAAAATACTGTGCTATACCTGCTAGAGGCTGGCTTATCAGCTGGATTTCTCCGAGTTTGGAACACAAATCTATACCACCATATTCCACATATTTAAACATTCTGTTTACAGCTTCAGGACCCATGCTTAAAGTGGTTTACAAGCACGTGACATCCACAATATACTCTAATTTATTAATATTAGACACAATAGTTCAGATTACTCTTAGTTCTCGTCATGGCGAACATCTCGGACAGTATTTAGTGTTTGAATCAGGCCCAGCTGATATTCCCATGTGTGAACCTGGCCTAAGTGGCTCCCATACCAGTATTCCCATCCCATAGGCATGTCCAAGTGTGCTTAGTTTTACAGCAGAGGTGTGTTTTTAATATCAGGCCCCAAGTGGTTTAAATACAGCCACGAAATGAACACTAGTCTAGTGGTCAGTGGGCCAGCAGAAACTCTTGTGACCTTACGAGAAGGCCAGGGATGCTGATGGATGGTCTCCCTTTACTGTCTCTCCCTACAAGTGCTTAGGCAGTATGTTTCTGTAGCATTAAACTGCTAAAAAAAAGAAAAAAAAGGTTTTGTAACACCAATCGTCTGCTCCTGACATCCTGATCAGAGTTAAGCAATCAATTTTTCAAGTCTGAATCTTGGCGTAAGAGGGTTCTTCGTTACTGGGTGGAAGCTCTCTGAGCAGTGAGACTGCTTCAGAATCAAATGTGAACAATAATACGTGTGCCTTGATTTCTTCTTGTCATTTCTTCCTTACACTTTTATTTGACTCAAGTGGTGATGCTCCATTTCTGTTCTGAGCATTCAGTTATCAAGCATCCCTTTTCTTAATGCTGCACTTTTAAAAATCATTGCTAACCAAACCGAGTATCATCACTGTCTTGAAGACATCGCCCTTCTCGCTGCGTGTTCTCTCATTACATCCACTGGCTTTATACACAGTCTGAGATCTCATTTCCAGACAAGCCAATAGGAGTGAATTGACTTTGATAGGAATAGGAGCAAAGAGCAGTTACTTATTTTAAATACATAAGCATTATGGACTCCATCATGGTGCGTGATGGTGATGTATGTAACTGTGCAATATGAAGTATTTAAAGATTGCGCAAGTCATAATATTAAATTGACAAGTGTTGCCCTGTGTTAGGTGATGCTGATAACTTTGTTTTCCCCTATTTCGTTGGTGTAGCAAGTAGACAAAATTATAACAGCCTTGCTCACCAGATTGTTGTTACTTGATGCAACCAGATGGAGGACTGTGAGCTTCCTCGGGGGAGCAGAAAAATGGAATTAATTACAGAAAGCTAGCAGGGAAACCTGAACACCAGAATGCTATCCAAATGTACAAACAAAGTCTTAGCAGTGATGTTTTTTTAAAAAAACCTGCATCAGAGCTTTGTTCAAGTGGTTTGGTCATACAGACCAGACCAATATATTCATAAACATCCTTGTAAATGAATATATCCTTACGTGTATTTGTATTTATGGTTGATTGGTTTAACTGTAAGCACATATAACTAGAGTTAAATACTTGGAAAATGGCATTCATTGTAAAAATTATTCTGTTGAACAGAGAGCTCAGTTGATTATTGACGGTAATTATGTATGCGGACAAAAGCAGTGCCATTGCTGTGTGTTACTTAAATACTTTGATTCCTCCCATCTACTGACAAATAAATATTACCCTGTATAAAACTGCTACGTTGCCCAGCTGGTAAATTTTACTGCCTATAATCTCGATAGGATAGTTCTTATACAAACAGTTCCAGAAACTGCCTTAGCATTTCATATGTTCACTTATTAGATAAACAGAGATTAGTGAAAAATTAGGTATTTGCTGTTTCCAGAAGAGAAAAAGATCTAAAACCAGCTAAAGGACTGTCCTGATTTCGGCTGGGTTAGAGTTAATTGTCTTCCTAGTAGCTGGTACAGCGCTGTGTGTTCAGTTCAGTATGAGCAGAATGTTGATAACACCCTGATGTTTTCGGCTGTTGCTCAGTCGTGTTTAGACTCAGTCA
>JAVKLA010000042.1:16650200-16711045 GCA_034782735.1 Sagittarius serpentarius | reverse complement strand
AAACTGTTCTTATCTCAACCCACGAGCTTTACTTTATTTTTTTCCGATTCTCTCCCCCATCCCACTGGGTGGGGGGGGGGTGCGTGAGCGGCTGCGTGGTGCTGAGTTGCTGGCTGGGGTTAAACCATGACAAGGACCTTCTCAGAGCTCATGGTGCTGACATACTTTTTGGTGGAGAACGACAGAATCATAAAACAGGGAGGTTTCCAGTGAATTTACGCCTCAAGGGCAGAGCAACTTTTTACTATGGTACTTTCTGATCTGTACTCAAATATAATGAATGTGTTTGTAATTCCATTTTCTCAGACATTTTGCAGGTACATTGAATAATCTGCCAATTTGTTCAGAGTGGAAGTTTCCCTTCAGCAGCTCAGGAAATTTTATCTGTAGCACAAATACTGAAAGAGCTCTTCTGAGTGCTGCATTGCAGCCCAGTTGGTACATACTTGTTTCCAAAGTAACATCTACTACTGTGTTTTAATTCATCTGTATCTAAGTAGGAGAAAGATACTTCTGATTTTTCTTGCTTAAGCCAAAATGTTCATACTACATTTGCCTGCATTATCAATATTGTTTCACATATGATAAAAACTCCTGGGATTTAACAATGACACATATTACTGGGGCAGATTCCAGCCTTGAAGATGAGATGCTTTTACTTTACCCAACCCTGATCTACTACAAGTGGCAAATGATACCCCGGTTCTATTTCTCACATTATATTTTTTAAAGTTACATCACAGCTGCATCAATTGCAAGGCAAGAATACCTCACCCTGACATAGCTGTAAATTAACATTGCGCTAAACCGTACTGCAACAGGCACAATTCTGAAAAACACTAGAGCTGACTTCCAGGGAGATAAATTTTGCATCTAAGAA
The DNA here is from genome assembly GCA_034782735.1 of Sagittarius serpentarius. Classification (NCBI taxonomy): domain Eukaryota; kingdom Metazoa; phylum Chordata; class Aves; order Accipitriformes; family Sagittariidae; genus Sagittarius; species Sagittarius serpentarius. The sequence continues at coordinate 16,710,165 of JAVKLA010000042.1, read as the reverse complement.
GTGTCTGAATCTTACCCAGATTCTAGAAAGAAACAGAAATTATGGCAAGGCAGGTAACTACATACTCAGAGAAATGTGGCTACATATGGCAATTACAGTATGTTATTTTATGCCATGGTTCTTATTTAGCAAGCTCTGCTCCATGCCTCTCAAAGCAGGTCTTGATTTTAGCCTACTTTCCTACAGAAACAAAGTTTACGCCATTACGCTTCTGTCCTTTTGACCCCGATAACATTTGAGCCATTGGCCAATCTTAACCAACTGTGAAAGAATAAATGTGTCACAGATTATTACACTCTTATCTTCGGAAAAATGGCGAGTGGCTAGGAGACAGAAATGCAAATTGCCACCCCCACTGAAAGGGTACGCATCCAGCAGCACGTGCTCAGTTCTGCACTACCTGACCAGAAGTTGCACAGCTTCAGGCTAGCAAGAGCACATGCTGTCCATTGCCCAGGAAGGGCGTCAGAGTTTCAGAGAGATGACACAGTTTTGCCCCAGCATTTGGGATCCTTTGAAGCTAAAAAAAAACCCCAAGCAAACAAAAAAGAACTCGCACACAAGTTGCCACACTATGTCCCCATTACACCGTCGGAAATCCATCAAAACCTTTGCATTCGTGTAGGCATGAACGGCAGTTTAAAACATGTATGACACTTTTTCCAGGTTGAAATGGCCTATGGGGCAGAGTAAAAACAAAAGAAAAAGAAGACGACAAAACATCTCCACTGACAAAGAGATCTTTTAACCAAAACATTATCTTGGGACTCACAAACTATCATGGTGTAACTACGGCAAGTCCTCTCAGCCCTGCACCTCCTTTCCCAACTTCCTCCTTCTGTTGCCCATGCACAGATTGTGTGGGGCAGGGGCTGTTTTACAAGATGCACAGAGCGGCCAACACAACACAGCCGTCTTCTTACTTGGAGTTCTGGACGTTGTTTAATGGATATAAAATAAGATTTGGCTTTCAGGAGAAAAATCTTTCTTCACATTCACAGACTCACCTTTTTCTTTTTTTTTTTATCTCAACTCCCCAATTTTCGCAGGCCCATCATGGTAGAAGAGTGATAAACCAAGCTATTAGGAATATATGAAGTTTGCTTCATCATATAAATATTTGGTTTTCTTCTTCATTGTTTTGAATAGTACTCTGACAGGAGAGAAAGCCTACAGCAAAGCTTTGAGTAACTCCACAATAAAGGGTCAGATGGACTGCAGATGTACTTAGTGCAACCTCATAGACTCCACAAATATAAAGCAACACTGTCCTTTCAATTCTATGCTAGTAAAACACTTAAAAATATGCAACAGCAACGTTAGAATTAGCTTGTCTGCTATCACTCATTTTTAAACAAGGTTCCTTTGGCATGTAGCTTGGTTTCCGTGCAAATGTACTGACTGATGTCTTTTATTTCATTTCACAGGCTTCTCTATTAGTCACAGGCTATTTACATAATGTGATGGAATTGGCACCTGTGCGGAGCTATTCTCTGTGCAGAATTCATTTCACCCTCATACCTAGTGAGGAAAACTTGTTAGTTCATGTAGATGATAGGGCTGTTAACAGCTACAGGAATTAGTTCTTCCAACCAAGAATGGCTACTAGAGTCAGAAGAAGCTCTCAAAGTTTGGGGTCTCTCTAAAGAGAATCGCTTATACCCCCTTGCCAGCTTCATTTTTAGGTTGGAGACTTCTGCAGCACTTACTTCCATGAAGCCAGAACTGCAGTCTCGGAGGTGGCTCAGAGAGGCACGGATTTCCCCAGCACACACTTGTGTAGTGACTGCTGCACAGCCTCCACCTCCACAAACTCCCAGGCCATGGTGACATTTGCCTAGCACATTCAAGCCTCTCTCTCTCGTCCTCAATACATGCCAAGAGATTTGTCTATTAACAAGCAACAAAATTACTGCTTTTGGGACTAAAATCATTTGGATGGCATAGTTGTGTCAGATGATCCCACGCTTTAATTTCCACCTGGAAGCCATCTCAGGATTTGCCATCATTACCACTACTAAAAACCACCCCATGACTGTAGTCTGATCATACTCCTGTATTTCCTCAAGCAGCTGGCCAATGGAAGCTGTTAAATCCACATTAGATCGTTGGGGTTTGGAGGGGGGTGGTGTTTGTATTTTGTTTGTTTTTCAAGTGCAACCACTGTTTTCTTACACATGAGAAGTAAATATGGGCAAGAATAAAACTCAAGTAGTTTTGTGTGGGTTGAAACAAGAAAGGAGATCCCAGAACAGTCCTCGTACTCTCTTTCGTCTCTCCAGAGCCAACTGTCCCATTCTTCTGGAATTTTCCTCAACAAAATTATCTAGCTGCCCTCCCCTCCCCTTTTAAGTAACTGCAGGAACTTAACAGCAACTCGCAGTCCTTACCCATTCCCACCGCCTCTTGGACAGATTCCGCTGCTAAAGGAGCTCTCTTCGGCTGCAGAAATGAATGCCAAACAGCCTGAGTTTTGGGGAGGAGGCTTGACTCTGAAGTGGCAGGGGAGGAGCTGAGCTTAAGAAAGTAGAACAGAGCCAAGACGAACGCTCACAGGAGCTCAGACCCTGGAAGAGACTCAGAAAATTCTGCAGGAAAATGGAGGTACAGTTTACAAGCCTCAGGGCAGAGTGTAACAGCATGAAAATATACATACGTGTTTAACTCAATACACTGTGGCAACTATCTGGCCTTTCAGAGAAGAAATTCGCTTTGAGCATCATACCTTCATAGGACATATTTACAAAGACAAAAAGGCACAGGAACCATTTCATATTTAACTTGCACAGGAGGGAAATCCACATACACACTGCAGCCGTGCCTGGAGAGGTAAGAAATATGGGCTCTCCTTGCAGGAACACAAGGCCATCAGGTGCCTAAGATGCTAGCAAGGGACACCAAGCCTTCTCGTGTAAGACTGAGTTAGGTCTTACAGCAAAGAGCATGAAAGAGCCCAAGACCATGGGCTGCCCTGAGAATACAGCCGACCGGCGGCTTTGCCGCAGGCTGGGCACTTTACATCCTCACTGGGTGGCTGTGAGTTTATTATCTTTTGAGGAACTCCAAAGTAAAGGTCAGAGGGACCTCACCACACCCACAGGATGAACCTTTGGGAGGATAATTAGTCAGCAAGTAATCTCTTTTAAGATATCCAGGCCTAATATTCCACTACTTGTAAAGAACAGCTTTATCAGTCAGCCTAGCAAGGCTGTCAGCATGGCATGATATCCTATCCAGCATACATTTACATTTTTGCATTTCAGATGGCTTAAAGCATCTCATCACTTCCAGCTTTTTATTCACAGACCTTTCTGACCGTGTGAGCGGGTCAAGTTCTCACTTACAGCAAACACACCCTGTGGTGGTTAGAAATCAGGCCTAAAGATCTCCTCCTTGGGACTTGTGTCACACATTTCAACCAACACCAAGTATCTGTCTAAAACAGCCTACGCTTTCTCCTGAAATTGGCTCTCAATAGGGCTATTCCTGCAGGCACCGTCTGTCTCCAGCTCTTTGTCTCGGGCCGGAGCAGGGAGGAACTGTGGAAAATGTCACACTCCAGCAGTTCTGAATGCCGCCATCCGGGTTAGTGACCGTAAACGTGATCCTAAGAGAGCACATTCTCCGGGGGCATCCACAAATTTGAGCACTGCAGAACCTCCTGCCAACCAGTGTCAGACCCCACACTTGTCGGGCAGAAAACCCCAAACCTAAGGCGTATGGGGGTATAACCGTATTTTGAAGTGCTCTTTATTAACTAAAGCCAGCTCAAACTTTGCCTGTGTTTAGGCGTGCATACAAAACCATCGACATACTGCACTTAAGTGTCAGTTGAAGTAACTGAAGTCCCATGACTGACTAGGACTGCAAGACCGCTGGCTTCTAATTAAAGATGAAGTTGAGACTCCTTTAAAAATTGGCCACAGAATTAGTATTGAATCCAAAAGCAAAATCTGAGTTGAATGAAAGGTCATCAAACACAGGGAGATAATTACTGCTTGATGTTCTAAGAAACCCAAGCTCTGACACTAAATTTAAAAAAAAAAGATGTGCTGGAAGCCTTTGATGAATGACAACAAAAAGTTTCTTTCTTCCCTTCCCCACCATGCAAACAGACCAGGCACAAAGATACTGAGGGCATTATGCAAGAAAACCCCAACAACCACGTGAGCCTGAGTATCCTGTTAAACCTCACGTCTTTATTCACTGAAATACAGGACAAATCGAATATTTCAAGGGAAAAGTAACTCTTTTTTTGTTAGTATCATTTACTTTGCTGACTAATCAATTTACAGAGTTGATTAGCTTTTGCTTATGCAGCTTTGAGTCCTTGCCTCTTTCCAAAAGGAAAATATAGCATGTACTAATATTCTAGTAGTACTCAAATTGTGCTAAAAGGCTGTGCGGGGTTAGCGTTAAAATACTTTCAGTATGTTTTTGCATGGAGGGGATCTGCAGCAGCTGTACAAAAAGCATTTGAGAATAGCAACAGCAAGTTGGGAACAAAAACAAATTAACAAAGAAAAATTATGAACAGTCAAATTAATATAATCAAGAGTTACAGTACATCTGTTGCTAAGAAATAATAGCTGCTTCTTGTATTCTTGGAAAAGCTCAAAAAAAAAAATCAACTGCTAGTTTAATAATTAAGAAGGCTTTAAAAACATATAGAATGACTGAATTGTTGAGGATGGGAAGGGACCTCTTGAGATCATCTAGTCTAACCCCCTCATGCTTAGTAAGACATAGTACTTTTTCTAAAGTATAATCATAAATTTACCTAATTAAAACTTCAACAGAAAACTGCTCCTGGGAGAGCTGGCCATGGAAGAGCCATGAGGGTGTGCGCAGCCAGCAGTGCCTGCATTTCTGCCATGGCACGTCGCTTAACCACTGCTAATCTGGATGGGAAGCTTGGTGCCAGCTCCAGTTCAGTATCTCCTCACCCTGGAGGATTTTTTTTTTTCTCTGTCCCAGTTCATGTTGCTGACAAACTGGGAGCTGAATTTTCTCAGAAAAATCAAAATCCCCCAGTGGAGGCCACTCCGGCCGCCAGCACAAAGGCAGCTGTCGGGGAGGCAGCGGTGAGCAGACGTGATGTGGAGCCGCTGATGAATCAGGCAGGAGCCTGGTATGTCTGGGCAGATGTGCAAGGCAAAAAGTCATGTATTTTTTTTCTTTGTTTCACCCAACAGACCCAACCAGGGCTGAAATCAACAGAAATTATTTTCCTGCTCACTTCTTCGGTGGGATCCTGATGAGTTTAGAAGTTAATGTTTCAGTACATGATAGAGAGATAGAAAAAGAGACCAGCAGAACTGCCTTAGATGACCAGAATCCAGAAATCCTGCAAATTACTGCCATCTACATTTTATATTAAATATGTCTGGAGGACACTTGTCAAATCTGATCTTCAGGAATATGTGTCAACCTTTTATACTGACTTCATTTGTTTTGCCTTTAGAGCAACTGAACTGGTCCCTGAGGCAGGTATTACTTGCATCCCACCTTCAACACAATCAGATTAGTGCTGTGTTTACTCTAAAAGCCGAAGCCTTGGTGCGGTGTCGAACCGAATGCTCAGCATTGAAATGAGATCACCTGAACAGAGCACAAAGCCTGGCCCCCCATTTCCAGCCCCATCTTGGAGAGGACCGTGCTCACCATATGGTGCTCCTGCTACGCCTGTGCTATTTCTAGCTTCAAACACTGGAATTGGAACTGACAGATTTAAAAATAAGAGTTTGATCCTGCCAAGATGTCTGCTGACCACACCATAGACCTTTTTTGCTGGTAGTCAAACCAGCATTGCTCCATGCACCCTTCAGATGATCCCTGCTAGTCCCTTCTAATACGGGTTCACACACTTCGCTCTTCCTTACCCAATTCCTTAGACCTACTTTTACCCGCATTGCTTTCTCTCCTGCTCTTCTTGCAAACGTGTGTAACTGGATTTGAACGTGCTTTGACATTATTTATCTAGCTGGAAAGAAAGCAAACTTATACTCTAGGCAATGAAATGAGTCTTTCACTTCTTGAAAACCTCAATCCACTCTTTACCCGACATCCACCATCAGCACAGGGTGCCGCTTCTGCAGCACAAACAGACATCCCGAGGGCTGGCCAGGCACAGCTTCCAGTCAAAGACTGGTGGAAAACCAGCTACTGACGACTCTTCCTCATCCAAAGTTGCCCACATCCCAGTGTCAGCTTTAGGCAACACTCAAAATAAAACAACAGTTTACCTAAAAGCATTAATTTCTACATAAATTGCTGGATTTCTAGTTAATAGACCTCTAAGGATTTTTTGGTAGACCAAACACTCCTTTCAAAGGAAATGATTAGGGCTGTATAAAAAACATCCTTTTTACTCTACTGTTCAGCATTTAGATTAATCTACTAACTAGTTTTAACACCTTAGCAGCCATCCTCCTGCGAAAATGAACGCTTTGCAGTCCTAGTCAAAAAGTCTTGAAAGGCTTCAGTATTCACAGCGGGGGTGACAGAATACAAAGGATATCTCCTTTACACAGCGACTAACCATCTTCAATCCCCACAGCTGTAGCAAAGACAGAAATCTGGCTTGCGTAGCACTCACTTCAGTGCACTGAGTACATCATAAATGAACCACTTGGCATGTAGGATCAAAGGTAGGAACTATGGCATTATCTGGGATGGTTATGGAGAGAGGAAGGTTTCACCCAGGCTGAGTTTCCAAAATACATATAGGAAATGGAATACTCCTGTCTCAAAGCTCATCACCCATTTCTAGCTACACCAGGCAGAGAGCCCTCTAGTGCTCAGCTTGCTCTACCTGGCTTTTCAGCTTCCTTCTCCCTCCTTCTCTCTACCACTCCCTTACTCACTGGAAAAGAGCAAAGATGATGTTTCTCACAGTATTTAGCAAGAACACGTGCATGATGCAACTGCCCAGCACCAGGATTTAACAACCCATAATTCAGGTTTACCAATCAGGACAATGCAAATCAAGGTTTTGATTTTTTGGGGGGGGGAGGGGGACGACAACAAAAAAACCCCGAAACTTTGGAGGGACTGTTAGCAGCTGTAGTGTCTACATCAAATAAGTTGTTTAGGTCAGGTTTTAATTAAAGAATAACAACTACAAAGCAATGGAAATCAAAGGTTAGGCTTTGGCACCATTAAGCAAGCCATGGGATTTTTACCAGCGTAATCCCTGAACACCGGGCTGCCAAATACCAGACTCACCCTTTTCCTTCCTGGAGATTTTGGCAGTATTATGCTTCCCACAGCACACCTGAGACACTTGGGAGGCACTGGACTTGCAGCACAGCAACTGTACAGGAATTCCTCGAAAGAAATTTTTCACCTTCACCTCTGCAGAGGTGAGGCACACATCAGCCAAGGAAGCTTCCCTCCCAGTATCACTTCACCACTTCCACCAACAGGTTTAGCAAAATCCACATATACATTCTCTTAGCCTGGATGCACCTATAGCACAGGGGCTTAGTTGGCACAGCTACATCAGCTGGAAGTCTCCAGTTTGGACCAACATCCTTGCAGTCTCTAGCTCAACATAAGCTTAATATTTTACAGCAAAAAATAGTTCAAAGAAAGAAAAGACTGTTTACTTCTCACCCTTGAAGGTTTCATAATTCAGTTATCTGAATGCTTGAGTTTATACATCCAGCAAGTGTCTCTTGCACAAACACGGCCTCATTTACAAGGACTATGAAACAGGCAAAAAGAGGTAATTGTCGTAAACATAAGAAAATCTAGGGAAGCCTAGCTTCCTTCAAAAAAAACCATCAGTGAGGATATTCTGAGATCCTTGAAGAAGCACTCACTTTCTAATACTTGAGAGCGCCACAGTTGCAGCTAATGTGTTCCAGGAAGAGAAGTGAGATTTCCAAATTCAGTTTTCAGCCACTGCCTCTTACCTTCACAGATCTACTTGCACACTTGGATGCTGAGAAGCAGCAAAGGAGTGGGGAAGGAGGGGATCAACATTTTAAAAAAAAAAAACAAAACCCCAAAGGGCTGTAGTTCCAGATAAGTCTTGGTTCTTCAGATGGAAAAGCAACGTAAAGAAACCACTGTATTCATGTGGTCTGTGGAAGCAACCTCACAAGGTCTGGAACTTGTGCAAGGCATAAATTAATGTCCTTTGGACGGTGCTCCTTGGATTTGTTTACTTTTTTGCCCATTAGCCCTTACAAAGCACATCTTCCTGCCGTGTGGGGATGCAAACTGGCCAGGCATTAGCACATGACCTGCTACTCTTTTCAGTAAAAGGCAAAGTACAGTGGAAACTCTGCAATAGCCTGCAGAAAAACAAGGCAAGATATGTGGGAAGATGCAACATCTGATATTGTTGGATGAGAGAGAGTCTGTCTGGAATTACCAGCCTTTCTTCAGATCAGATGCAGTAACATCTGCTAGAAAAGCCTGCAGTTCCTTCTTGGACACAACTCACGGTTCAGAAAGTCTCTGAGGCTAGTTTGGGCCAAGTCACCGATTCCTTACTGAGCCTACCCAACACGACTAAAGCCAGTGGTCTCATATTGAGGGCAGCCTTTCTGAAAGGCACAAAGTGGGGGTTGCCGCAAGGTCACGTGCTGTATCAGGATGGTGGGTTTTAACCTTATCAGAAAGGACGAGAACAAATGCTGTCAACTTTGGGACGCAACAACCACCAAGAGCTACACTTAGTAAAGAGTGACTGGAAACTAGAATGGAAAAGGTGCTGCATTTCTACTCCAGCTCTCTTCTGATGGAGGTAATTCAGCTGGAGTTTGTAGTTTGGACAGATTAAAAACAACTCGCACAGAAGACGCTTAACCTTTCAAGTGTATTTTATGAAGAATTTTACAGTGTAACAGCTGATACTTCTGGCATGCCAAGGACTCCAGAAATAAGGATTTGTCAAACGTACAAACGGAAGTAGTCCCAGGACCAGCGATACTCCAGCTGATGTACCGACCACGACCGCATCCTCCCGCAGGGGACGGAACAAACTCAGACAGTAAAACAGATGCAGGGCCTGCATTCATATCGTCCTCTTGGAGCCAAATTCAAGCCTGCTTTTCCTTGTCTGCTGTTTACTCCACATAAGTGCCAAATGACATTAACATGAAGGCTCCCTGAAATTCCATCTCACTAACATTTAAAAATATGCTATTGATTGATGTCTGTCTTGTGTCGGGACTTGTCAGCAGGCTGCTGTGAAGGACATGCGAGTGAAGTGGGGCACTCTTCAGAGATGTTCTGCATTGGGAAGGGAAGGTTCAGAGAGCTCAGCAGCTAACAGCAGTTCCCGAAGGGATACGTACACTTTGGTAATTGAGATTATTCTAGTTTCCTGAGCCAGGTGGCTGATTAATCTGATATTATAGAGTGCATAGCCAGACTAAAGCAGTTTGTCATGCTTCATTACACAGTCTACTTCCATGTCTAGTTGAACATCTTCAGATCCTCCCAAGAAAAAAAGTAAAAAACCAATAAAAATACATTACTCCCAAAACAGTTAGAAGATACAGGTACAGCGATACCCTTGTTAAAAACTAAGTCTTGAACCTTCTTAGGAAAATCAGTGTACTTCGAATGCAATAAGACAACTTTTCCCAGGCAAGTATTTTGCTCTTCAAATACTTCCAAAACATGAAGTTGTTGGATGTCACAAAGAAAAGACATTTGCAGGTCAACTGCCTCATTTTAAGTGTAATGAAAGATCAGGACAAACTCAGCTCTAGATCCCTGCCCAGGTCTACTTATTCTGCTTTGGTTCCCAGCAGCACATGCTTGTTTGGGCAGCCTGGGAGGACCAGCAATCCCTTCCTGCACGTTACTGGAAGCACCTGCAATGCTGCCTGCATGAGCACTGTGTCAACTCTTCTTCCCAAGCAACACAGACCTCTCAGTTTGCCAATTTACTACACCTTACACCGACACTACTATAAAATCTAGTGAAAGCGTTCAGACATTATATTATCAATGAATTTATACAGCTGCATTTAGACAAAACCCTAAGAGAATCCAAATCTTCTGAGTTTTGTGCATGAACTGCCTGAGCTGTCTGCCAAATTCCACCATCATGCTTGCCATTCTGCTAGTAAATCTGCAATTTTCGCATATTTTTCTCCTGGTGGCCTCCATGTAAATATGCAGAGCCTGAATTTATGAAACAATCAGATTTTTTCTTTGCTCAATTTTTCAAAAGAAGGAAGAAAAATAACCAAAATTCTTTCCCCATCTTACTCTGTTATTGTATTGACATTTTGTCTTTTTATCTCTCAAGACCAGAGTTAAAGTTCCAACTCAGTCACAAGTCACAAGGTTTGATGGAGTTGCTTCAGTCTCTAATAATTATTTGTCCACATCATAAAACTACTATCACACAATCTGTCATTATTAGCCATTAGTATTTGGCCACGGCAGCAGGTTGTATTGGTCACCTCTGAAGTACAGGCTAGGTTGGGCAACTTAGATAACACAGCAACTACCTGCACAAGGCATACCTTTAGCTAGGAGAATTGTTTGCTTTTTTGAAACAGAACCAAATCAACACAAAGTTGAAGAGGAGTGGTTATTTTATTGGCATATTTCCTGCTAGTGTTTTATGGGTACAAACTGGTTTTTGCATCACAGAAAATCAAGGCAGTATTATGCTTAGACTGTATCTAATTAATTTTTCATACTAAAAACCTTCTCAGTGCCAGATGGCTGATACATGGCCATTTAGAAACCAGAAGGTATCAGTCAGAAAAAAAACAAAGCCTTTGACTTTGTTCACTGAGCTCCCTTTTTACCTATGGCCTAGCCAGTCAAATTGTATTATATACCTTTGAACAGGGAAGTCATTTAAGAGAAGCATGAATCTTTATGATTTTAGTGCATCTCTCTAGCCTTCAGAATTATTCTTTTCCTTTCAAGCCATTACTCTCCAGGGTAAAATACAGGAGCACAGAATATTAACCTTTGAGTTATCTTTTGCTAGGTCAGAAGGTCTTTGGGTCATCTTCTTCATCATCTAACTTGGGGCCATGGAGAAAGATGCACAAGGAAACCTAGAGTCTGGGTCTGCTGTGGCTCCTATTGTCACCTTCAAGGTACACTTTGCTGACTGGCTGTCGTGGTTTAACCCCAGGCAGCAGCTCAGCCCCACGCAGCCGCTCACTCACTTCCCCCCCACCCAGTGGGATGGGGGAGAGAATTGGAAAATAAAGTAAAGCTTGTGGGTTGAGATAAGAACAGTTTAAAGGAAGAAACTAACAGTGACACTAATAGCAACAAGAAAGTGACAATAATCATCAAAGGATTGGAACACACAAGACAAGTGATGCACAGTGCAATTGCTCACCACTTGCCGACCGACACCCAAGCCGCGCTTCTCCCCACCCGCCCCAAGCTGGGCATGACGTCCCATGGTATGGAATAGCCCTTCGGCCAGTGTGGGTCAGCTGTCCCGGCTGTCTCCCCTCCCACCTTTCCTGTGCCCCTCCAGCCCTCTTGTTGGCTGGGCAGGAGAAGCTGAACAGTCCTTGGGTTAGTCTAAACATGATTTAGCAACAACCGAAAACATCAGGGTGTTATCAACATTCTTCTCATACTAAACCCAAAACACAGCTACTAGGAAGACAATTAACTCTCTCCCAGACGAAACCAGGACACTGGCAAAGGAAGAGCATCCCCATCAGGACAGCTGAGCAAAGGACAGAGAGGGCACTGCCAGATCCAACACAACCGCAATCAGACTCCGTGTTTGTCAATGCTAGTGCGGAGAGGAGCAAAGCCCCCCTCTCCCTTCTGCACGGGTGAAGCCCAGGCTTACACAAACAGTGCAAAGGCATTTCTGTCCTGTTTATGCCAGGCTACCTGCTGGCTAACATTTGCCAGAATGTCACAGGGACAGAAAAAAAAGTGCTCCTTAATTATAGTCCTTCTGTTGTTCGACTCAGGGGTTTTATTAAAAGGGAAAAAGCACAGAGAGCAGCTAATCAGCTGCTCCTAACAGATGAAGTGCCGGAGACTGATTTTTCAAGTGATTAGCGGCGCAAACACACATTTTCACAACTCAAAACCTTTGCATTTTTATCCAACAGCTATTTTCATTAACCAAGGGAGGATCAGAGAGGGACAGTTAACAGCCAATATTAGCCTCAAATACTAATGGCTTTATTACCACAGCACACAGATTTTAAAACCTATATTGCAGCTTTGTTTCCATAGTCCCAAGAGCTCCATAGGTTCCATGTGCAGCTTTGATTAGAAGAAAAGGCTGTTGCTGTACCTTTGCACGTATGATTCTTTCACAACAAAATACCACTTGCTGGACAAAATGCCATTCAGCTTCACACAAGCCGTTCACCACCTCCAGCAGCATTTAGCACCGTGGCTCCCATGCTCGAGTTAGACGCTCTAATGACAGAGCAGAGCAGCTGTCAGCAACTTACGGGCTGAAATAGGGATTGGAATAGCTTAGAGACAGATGATATACCCTGAAGGGAGCTAACAGTAAGCATGGTGGCATCAGAAAGCCTATATGTTTGCTGTGCTTCTTTCCGTACCTGCTAGTCCCTCGAGGTATCGAGAACTTGCAGCTGACTCTACTGTTGGTGTCGGCAGCGCCGGGTGCTCAGCACTCACACAATATGCTCCCAGGTAAAGCCAAGCCACAAAAATTATGGTCAGAGAAACTGTTGCGTAGATCCCTAACTAGATTTAGTTTAAACTTACAAAAAGGATAGCTTTAATAAAATCATCCCTTGTCTACCACTCGTCGTCTAATTTTCTGAAGGCAAAAGCCATACAAGTTTCACCAGTGACTTAATACCCTTCTGAGCAATAGACTAAATGGGGAAAATTTCTTTGCTCCCACAAACAATTGGCACATATTCACCTCCCTGGCACCACATAAGCTGGTGACAGAAGATACATTTTTCCCCCATGTGCTCCTTTTTAGCAGCCATGTCCAAGAGAACGGGCTGGATGAGCTTTGCTGCCTACAACCTGAAGAGAAAACAACAGGGGATTTTCCTTCTCCCAGACATGAGTTTCCATGACATTCCCAAACACCAGTCCAAAAATCCCTTGGATGGCAGCAAGTTAACATTTGTCAGAGTAGGTGAGAAATGCACGTGTGCAGCTAAACACAGCGGCGTGCAAAGCAGCTACGTTGGGGAGTGAGAGACTCTCAAGCTGCGCGTCGTATTGCCAAGTGGAAATTGCGGACAAGGAGAGGCTGGTTGGGCTCTCGCCCCCGGGAGGGGGCATTCTGCGTGTTCCGTGGCTTCTCCTTCACACAGCACCGCCCGGCTCACCCTCCCTGCCGTGCAACGCCTCGCTGGCACCGCTCCACTGAGACACCGGTCCTGACACGCTGTTAGATGTGACTTTGGACTCTGAAGACTGATGGGAAAGTCCCAGCTGGAGAGTGGGCCAGCAAGACCCCTGCCCACACTGCAGCAAAGACTTTCACAGGCTCCCAGGGGAATTAAACTGTCCCTGACTCATATTGGAGGGAGATGTCTTCCACAATCAAGGAAGTACTGTGGATCCCTCGGTTCCCAGCAGCCGGAGGGAGAGGAGAAGGGGAGCTGATGCTTTTATTTCATTCTCACCAAAGCAACTTTAGTCTTGCTTAACTCAGAGACAGAGTTTATGGCAGGTTTTAGATTCTATTCCTTCAACCTCTTACAGCTTCCCAGATGCAGCATTAATGCCCTGGGAAAGCAGAGGACTCTGAATTAAGGGCACAGTTGTCACACGAGTTATTACAGCCCTCCCACGTTCACCCCCTCTGCTCTCATTACAGAGCACCACGGGACAGTCGCTTTCACCAGCGACTGGAGATTCACAGCGTTCCTGCAAACAGAGTGATTTTTCCTCTAGTGAAATGCCATCATTTACAATTAGTGCAGTTGTGCAGGACACTGGTACTGAACCTGCAGTTAACAATTATAATTAACTGTTGGTAACAGGAGAAGCATGGATTAAAGCACACAGATCCATATAAACTATTCTTCGGCAAGACATTTCATGCTCTATCTGCAAACCCAGCTTTTTCATTGCACTGCTTCTCATCCAGTCCTGCACAGTGATTAGAGCAGGTCAGTGGGACCAGGACAGAATATGACCACATGGGTTTGTCCCCACTCAAGATTTGGGAGTCCTAGATCATTCTCCCAGGCCTCCAGGATAAGCTGGTCTCATAGTGATCAGTGAATTATTTCCAGTCTCAATGCCAGGTTTGTTTTTCCTCTCCAAACTGCCTGCACAGGCGGCTCTTAGAGCAAAATTTCACTCCTAAGAGAGGTTTTGTCCCAGTGCAGAGCAGCTGGAAAACCACCTAAAGTTGCTTCCTAAGAATTGCTCTCTTGAAGAGAAATCCACTGCCTAATTTAGAGCTGTCACAAAATCCCACACGCCCCAACCTCCGCTTTCTGGCCCGTGGCACTGACGGTGGAAGCAAACACCAGCAATAGCCACGTGATAGTTTTCTGGACCCTGAATTACACTAGATATCGGTGCAATACATACAGTCGGAGGTGCTTCTCCTCTCCCTTATGCAGCTGTAATATCATAAAAGTATAAATGAATACATACGGGACCTGAGACTAAAGGTTGATTTCTCATGCTTACACAGGCTCAGAGATAATCTCACTGCTATTCTCCGTGGAATTAATTCATGCACTGTGGGCCCGTAGTGTTATCAAGATATGAGAAGGAATGCATTACATAAATATACATTTATGATAGGGACTGGAACAGCTGAGACCAATTTTCATTTTTGCTTCTGCACTTAGTTATGCTTTGTAGATATTTTCCTTCAGCAAACGATTCAATCCATCACAATTAAGTAACACAATGTAATCTTCCCTTTGATTTAATTGTTCTCCTTCTGCCAGATATACGAGTTCCAAATACATTCAAAGTGATATTTAAAATAGAAAGATTATTTTCAAAATTAGCACAAATCTCCTAATGGGTTCAGAATTACATGCTGGGAGTCTTGCAATGCATTGATTGTTGGTACTTAATTTTAAAAGATTTCCAAAGTATGCCAGCATGAATCTGAGTTGATATTTCCCTGGAAACTCTAATGGACTTGGGTATTCACATCCCTCAGAAGATCAATCTTCTTTCCCGTGTGCTGCTGCAAACACTCTCCTTCCCCCACGTGCTCAGAGCAGAGCTGCCCCTCTCCGATGCCGGACGGTGCCCACAGCCCACGGGAGGAGCAAGCCCTGCTTCCTCGCCAGGCAGCAGCTGCATCTCAGGTGCTTACGTAGCTCAGGAGCAAAGCCACGGGGAAGGCCACCAACACACGGTCAGAATGAGAGATGCGTGGAAAGACACCAGGCAGAAACTCAGATGGACTCCCATTTCTTTGACAAAGACGCTCAGGCAGAGGCAATGACCGGCTGCGAAGCCAGGCCACACGCCCCAGCAACTTTGCTCACTGCTAGCTTGGGCAGATTCGACCTGACAACTTAAAAGCTTTTACTAATAGTTCCATAAGCTTGCCCCAGGTAAAGCATATGTACATACAGATATGCTTGTTAAATACCAAACAAGAGCTATGCTCAGAGCTTTTGCGCTCTCCTGTAACCAAGAGACAAGCGAAGAGGAGCAATTCAACATCACCCCAATTAACAAATGTGATTTCTTCTGTCTTTTCTTTCTGTCTTCCATCTCCTGACTTTGTTTTCAACCCCTTTCCTTTGCTGTACCTCCTGAACGTTTAATTTCATGTCCAGGCTCTGCAATGGAGAAATGCCAGCGCCGATACTTCCCAGGCAAAGAACCGAGGACTTCTCAGCATGGGGCAGCCCAATACTCTCAGCAGGGCCACCACGTGTTGGAGTGCAACACTTGGTGTCCCTGCCGAGACCCCCAGATTGCAGAGCTACCGGCAATAGTTTTAATGGAAATGGCATGCACCGTCACTGCAAGGATTTAAGTTTTCATCAGCTGTTGAAGCAGGGTTTTATACAAGCAGCAGCGCTGTTTTTTTCAGGAACCCTTCCTCAGTAAGCGATTCAAAGGAAATGATTAGCCAAACCAAGCTGGAAGTGTCCACATTGTCCTGAAGCACTTGCCCTTCCTCAGCACAGCCATCCTAGAGCTCTCTAACTACTTAGCGAGACAAAGGATGCCAAAATAATCAGCACATTCAAACCCTTACTGTAGCAGGTATGCAGCAGGACCTGAAAAATAGCCTCTGAAAAGAAACTGGCGTAAAAGGAGTGAAAACACAGATTTTTTTCCTTTTTCAGATGTCTCGCTCTGTCTGGCAGGCAGAAAGCAGTGTGCAAGAACACGCAAGGAGCTTTAGAAGGCCAGGGTGGGAACCAAAATCAGTAGCGTCCTACCAGCTCACTGTCCCCGCAGCGGGGTTTGCACAGAAAGCAATGCTGGTCTGTCCCCGGTGGGCTCGGGTATTTCTATAGCACACTGAATCCGCCAGTACAAACCTATCCCAGAGCACGCTAGCGTTGCTGCACATCACCTATGAGCATAAGCTAGGGAGGAAAGGGTCCCTGTTCTTCCCGCCCAGGTGGGCTAGCGCAGGGAACAGCCTTCATCCCAAACTTCTCCCTTTCCTTCTCCTCCACACGCTGAACAGGCAGTGAGGCAGGATGGCGAGGCAGTAACGGACACCCCGCAGACAGAAAAGTGGCTATTTTCAGCACACAGCAACAGGCAGCAACTTGCCAAGTGCAAACTGCGGCTTTTGGAGTGCTTCTCCACCCCAGACTGGTGTCAGCGGAGGAGCAAGCTGTCCCAGCCGTGCACTGATGGATCGAAAGGCCTGTGTCTCTCCTGCTTCGCATATGAACTGAGGACCATTCTGCACAGAACCACTGAATACAGTTATTTACACCAGTGTTGCAGGAACCAGACCCTTTGTCTCCAGATACAGACTTACTTCATGTAGCCACTCTATGCAAAATAAAAATTGCCTAATTCCTTACTTATATACTCGTAAACTAATACACCAGAACTCATATCCTTAATTTTCATGTACACATACTACTATTAGTCTATCCCACCTGGTGACTTGGAGCTAAATGCGATGAATGTTTGTATCAATGAAAGATTTTCCCCCCATCTTCAACAGAATTAACTGAGACTCTCAATAAGAAGATTCTATTGAGTTGTGATACTGTTAGTAGTAGGCATATTAGCTTGTGCAGTAAAACATAACATTATATCGAATCTTGTTAGAATAGAGCCTTATCAAAGAAATGATTGACAGGAAACATGTTCTCTGAAAATAACCACAGTATTTGCTCATGGCACTCACACAAAGGATACCTTTAAGCCACAGCTCATATCTTTGCCGAATGAGAAACCTCTAAAAAAGCCTAATTTTTTTGCTCATTTTCATTTTGCCCGTTTTAATTTTACATATGAAATTTAAAAAAAAATTACTGGCAACATATTTTAAAGAGAAGTGTTACTTTTTTGTGTCTGGTTATTATTTTCTACAACACATGCATAACATAAACAAGGCAAATTAGTAGTGCTAAAGCAAACTAACAGACTCCGTGCAGCAGAGTTTGATGCTCATTTACAGAGAGGAAATAAGCAGGGACAGGAATCCTCCTAAAATACAGGATGGACACATGCAACCACCTCTATGGTTTGAGTTGCCAGAAAACTAAAGGCAAGCCATGGCGATTATAACTTTGTGAGGTGTTTAACTACAATTTCTTCTGCTTGTTCATGTAATCACAGCTTACATCTTCCTACCATCCAAAGCCTGACAAGCTTTTTCTGTGCTCCCACCACCTCCAAGCCATACAAATAATTAAGCAGCAAACTCACTTACAGCAGGTGAGAATAAGGTGTTTGTTGAACACAGGGTTGTAATGATGCAAAGGTCGGGGCCGTAGCCACAGTCAAAACCAAGGCACACAGAAGGACAGGCTGCTAGGCCAGGTTAAAAGAGGGGCTGGAATTCCTGGCCGTTCCCATCAGACGCCCACAGCTGGTCCTGGCCAGGGGAGCTGGCAAAGCAGCTCACCCGCTCCTGCGACTTCACCTGTCCCAGCCCCTGAGGGCGGCTGGTCTGCGCCCCCCGGGGATAAGGAGCTCTGTCCCACCCCTCAGCCACGAAGCAGAAATCAGATCTTTTGTTTGTTTGTTTGTTTGTTTGGCTACAAACCACTGCAGCAAGGCACCCAAGACGGGAAGGAGAATTAGAGGAGGAATTACAGCCACCAGCTGCCTATAAAGTTGCTTATATAAAAAAATAATAACAAAAAAACCACTTCTGCTACGGCCTTAATTTTACAGCTTAAATGCTCAGTAATATTTCACCCGCTCCATTACAAGCTGTGAGATGTTCTGCTGAAGCGATTTGCGGCTTGCCTGACCAGGCACAGAGTGCTGGTGCCATCTGCCGTTTCCTGGGTACTGGCAGGCAAGCACAGGCAAATCAGATAACAGCATAACAAAAGAAAACTACTTGATAAATTAATATCTGGCATAAATCAAAATCCTTCAGATGCCTGAGGGTCTCCTGTGGCAGTTTAGGGATAAACGGGGTTTTAGACAAGATTTATTTACATAGGAAATATCGCAAGCAAATCCTTGCTGACACAAGTCCTTAATGCCGCATGAAATTAGACACAAGGCCCTTCTAGAAGCAAAGAGCAGGATAAAACCAGAGACAGCCACTTACTTTTAGGGTTGAAAGTACTTTTAGCTTTCAGCTTAGTTAGTTACTTGTAGCTCCTCAGCCAGGAGCGTGACTGCTGGAGCTCATAAACCCAGCAGTTCCAAGGAGAACGGCACCAAGCGCTTTTCCTAAAAACTTACTTACTATTTAGGGGACACAAACCCAGCTCCATATATGAAACCCAGACAGAAACCCAGCTTGCTCTCATCCAGCTCCTCCACCGAAGGCACTGCCAGAAGCTCACGACCCCCCACTTCATGCCATTGAGAGTCACCTTCCCACACCCCCGCCCCTGGAGCCTTCCTCAGCCACCCTCCTCCTCACATCCCCCAGCCAAGCCACCCCGGCTTTCAGGACCCCCCTCAGCAGGGCAGGAGGTGACAAACCCCCAGGGAAGCAGGTCCCAGCTGTGCTGGCAGGGAAGGTGCCGCCCTGTGACAACGTGGCTGGCCAGCAGCAAGGCTGAGCGCTGGGACACCTCTGCCCAGCGTGGGGACAGGGGACCTGCCCCCTCCCTGCCAGGGGTGAGACCATTGCAGGCAGTGACCTGAGGGACTGCAAACACAACCACTTGCGCACCTGCCTTTTCGAGATGGTCAGTTTGCGTCCAGACCTGACACAGAGATGGCAGCTCCCAAGATACTGGTTTGAGTTTGACAAGGGAGGATATTATTTTGCTGCGGCCCAATTCAGCTGCTTTGTAGGAGAATCATTTCCAATGTCCTTCCGGAGAGTTATTTATACTGACAATTGTGCTCTGCCTTAAGCGCTTCAGCCTGCTGTCCAGCCAGAAAGCAGGTTTCACACCAGATACCGTGCCTCTTCCTATCCATACCAGTCACTAAACGCTGATAAAAGGTGCCGTGCCATACAGAGAAGGCAGGTAGAATATTTCTGGCAGAGCACAGGCGATGTAATTTTTAAATGTCCTTGCTTATGGGCATTGAAACCTGCAAACTTGAGGGCCAGAGGTGCTTGTGTGGCCATCAAGAGAGCTGCAGCTGTTGGGATGGCATTCTGAATATGCAGAGGGAGCTTCTGCCAGAGCTAAAAACAGAAAAGCCTGGGCGGCGCGAGCAAAGTGCAGGCGATCCACATGCTGCATTTGTTCTGACCGTCTCTGGCTGAGGCATGCCAAAAGGAGAAGTCTCTGCTTTTAGCCATTTTCTCTACCTCAATAAATTGACTCTGTCCTCTATGCACCAAAGGGGAAAGCCAGTTGTAAGAACCACTGTCATGATGGGAAACGGAATGAGACGTCATGATGAACGCGATCTTTTCTGCTCTAGCAAGTCGGTTGCTTAGGGAAAGGCCAGGATAAAACATTTCTCTCTGGAAATATCTCAGCTCTAGCCTGATAAAACCTAGACCCACATCCATGGGGGAAACTCACATAAAATTCTGACATATTTTGTGGAGCTGTATCATAATGCAGCCTGCAGAGGTGCGTTAGGACCCAGCTGGGGGGCACGTCAGTACACTGTCTCTATAGATATGAGGGTGTCCGACCCAGGGCTGGCAAACATCCAGCAATGTTCACCACTCCTCAAATTGCCGATAGATAAGTCTGTATAGCCCAGACTGGCACAGGTTTAAGTTACAGTGGAAAATATATTAAATATGTCAAAATGTCTGAAGTTAAACCCAAGGGAATGCTGCCAGAAAGCATAGCTGTAAGATCATCCAGTAAGCAGATGCCTCGAGGCACCATATAGTAACGTCTCTGTTGCAACACTGTGAGTAAATTTGAGGCTAGTCAGTCTCCCATTAAAATGCTGCTCCTGGGATTCAGCATGTGGAGAGCAAGCAGGCACCTCTGCTAAGTTTCTTTCAGATGTTCATACCGACAGATGATTGAGGACATCTGCCAGCAATGCCGCTTCTGTTACGTAATAACAGAGTTCCAAATTATTCACGCTCATCTGCAATCCTTTTCCACCACGCTTGCTCCATCCCCTTGAAGTCTACAAATACGAGCCAGCGTAATTTAGAAGAGTATTTGCATAACGTCATCAGAGATAATCTGAATTTATACCAAGATACCCATGGTAAGCACCTAGGCTAAAACTACTGGCCTGTCTGGCTCAGTGAGAACATCAGATCTTCAGCGGAACAGCTACTAATGGCAGGAGAAAGGTCAAATATGTCCTGTTGTCCAAACACAGCCCTCACATAAACCTGCATTGCTCCTCTGAAGCCAGAGGAACCATACCAATCCAAATTTGCATTTGGTGCAGTGTACCATCAAAGACGGAGGCAGCCCAACGATTACTAGTCTCAGACGGGCTTGGTTAAGTTTAATCAGTCAGACTTGGCTGAGTCTACCAGTGAGTCCAGTTTCAGACCGGTTTGACTAAGTGTAATCAGCCAAAGTTGGCTGAGTCTATCAGTGTTTACCACCCACCTGGAGACCGCAGGGGTAAGAAGAGAGGAGGGAGGGCTTGGGGAGCCTCCCAACGCACCCTCGCAGCCCCTCCACTGCCGTTGGAGCACAGGCGGGCTGTGACACCTTCTGGCAATGACACCTCTCCAAGACTTAAACCTCCCCAAGGCTCTCCTTCTCTGCTCACAGACGATTACTTTTAACTTGCAGTCGCGTTCGTTGCACTTCGCTGAGGATCTCCTAGAGGAAGAGCCCTGACTATTACCAGCAACGGGCACCACCTCCTTCAAACATGTGCTGCAAGCAGATGCAGAAGACTGTCCTTGCACATCTCTCTGCTCAGCATCCTCTCTTCCAGCAGCCAGCCTCAACCAGCCTCTGACTGCCAGAGGTAAATCACTCTTTGGGAAAGACCAGCCTGCCAGGCTACCTGGAGCTCCTCTCTCTCCTGAAATTCTTAGCACTGCCAAGCTCCCTCCCTATTCCAAGCTCCCCTGTGACATGAACACCAGCTTACGCTCAGCTTCTTCACGCAAGAGTGGGAAGATGTGCTGGATTTCCTGGCAGAAGTGAGAAGTTTCTGCCTGAACTCGGAATGCAATCGTAAGAATTAATTCAATTCTTACTGTCAAAACTACCCTAAACACCAACTCGCCAATGAAGATACGTAGTTTCTCCACAGGGCAGGTGCATTCATTTTCACACCAAGACCACTTGTTACGTACATTCCTCCACTCAGAAATCCCTTTAGGAAAAATAAAAATTAAAAAAAGAAAAAGCACTACTCATCCATCTCAGAGTCTGATGTAGTATAAATTGAAATGTCACTTCAGAGGCCCCTGACGAAGCACGTCAGGAAGAAGAGCCCCAGCATTTGTGGCCTTTGCACCAGCTGCTTTTCCATTTTGGGAAGGGTTTAAAATGGGTGGAATAGCCAGTCTCTTCCCACCACCCCTGCATTCGAGCCAGCGTCAAAAGTTCCTCTGATAATTACGCCATCAAGAGGTGAGTAATAGTTTAAATTCCTTGGGCTAGATTGTCTAGCTGGAGGATCCAAGTAAATCCCATTGACTTGCAGCAGACTTGTGTGTCCACAGGCGGGGGAGAGCAGCGCTTCTGGAGTTCAAGACCCCTTCCTCAGAGGTCTTCAAGCACAGAGGAGGAGGCGAGAGGCAAAACACAGCCAAAGGAAGCAGGTGCAAGCAGGTGCAGCTCCCGGAGCATCCCTACACCATAGTCCGTGCTGGAGGCAGGATCCACCCATCCTTGGGCCCAGACAGCCTTGATACAATTTGCAGTGACACAAAAAACCAATACAGCCATTAATAACAGTGCCAGGAGAGATGCTTTAGCCAAAAGTAATTTATACCTTTTCGCACAGCTTCTGGGACTCAGCACGAATGAAGCAGGCAGGTAACTGGAAAAATTTAGGAGATTGTGCTTGCAGGAGAGCCAACTGGAAGTCATATTTTCAAACTGGGAATCTGGGGAAGATCTCCAGAACCCCACAAAAGGTAACGAATTCAGCGTACCTTAGACTGCCGGGCAGGGCTTTGCAAAGCAGCTGGGTTATTTTCACGGTCACAAAACTGAAGGCTGACAATGCCAAGACTGAACGGCCTAACACCCCTTTGGCCTTCAGCTGTGGAAGTGCACTGCCATGGTAGAAGACAAGACCCAGTCTGTGTAGAAGCGCTTTCCGGGCAGCTTTGCTTGGGGATCTCTCCTTCTACCCTTTATGCACCTACACAAAGCAATTCCTCCAAGCGAGCTCTTAACTAGCATTTTGGAGCACAGGAACTTCCACATAAACTTGCTGCACTAACACTGGGCACAGGCACCACCCTGTACTCCAGAAATGCCCTCGCCCCAGCTCCTCCCCTACAGGGTACCCCACTGCATAATGGACCCTGCTTGGAATTTGAGCGCATCATGGCACTGTGCTTCTACCATCATCAGGACGTTACTTCAGCTCCCACAAGCTTTACACAGCTCTTCTACCAAGTATGGAGGATGCTAACGTGAAACTCTTCAAGTCAGCAAGATGTACACTGGCTCCACCGAACCCAAGCTATCCCCCTGCATTCCTCAGCGTTTGGGGAGAGGGGAGAAGCTTAGGTTTTCTTTATGTCCCAAGTGAATAGGAAATTCTTTACATTCCAGATCTGTATAAGAGAGTCCTGCTTCTAATGAAGTTTTGCTACACTTCTCTTTCTTGGCTCTCGTTCAGTGTAGAGAGTCACAATTGACCTGAGCTGGCATCTTTCCAGCACTCAGGACTACTAGCAAGATAAATAGTAAGCAACTACAGATCTGGCCACTGTTGTACCTCACAACAGTGGACCTGTTTTGTTCTGGCTAATGGTGCCGCTCTGTTGGCTTTCAAACAGGCTGGAGAGAACAAATTGCTGCAGTTTATTCCCATACAGCTGACATTCCCGCCATGCCATCACTCACGAGCAGGGATCTGAACATTAGAAATGTAACCCACCACCCCAGACAGCCTTCAGTCCTCAGAGGGGAGCTGGTGGAGAGGAGACTTTCCACTTCAAGTCTCAGTGCTGACTTAAGCTGCTGGCAGCAAGAGCCCCAAAACCAAACTGACGGCTTAGAGAGGTGAGTAACACTTTAATTTCTAGCGTACTAATCATGTCCTCAGGTTACATGAGGGCTTTTCAGGGAGTGGGGAGGAGAGGCAGGGATATGATTTTTGATTTCAGAGAGCAGCACTCCCCTTTCTGGCACACTGAGCTCTGCTCTTACCTGTAGGCTCATCAAGGGTGGTCGTTTGAGCATCCTGGCAAACCAGGAGCTCCCACCCCACAGCATGCTTGGCTCAGTCCTCCTGCCTGCGGGAGCATCTCTTACCCTCGCACCCAGGAAACCTGTGATTTCCCAAGCAAGAGAGGACTCCGCTGCCAACCAGAGGGCATCCTGGCTCCACAGCACATGTACAAGGGGTGAAGCCATGCTGAGCTCTGCCCTCTTGAACTTCTCACTGCATTAATGAGTTACTTTGCAAGCAGCCAGTCCACCAATACTTCGTTTAGTGTCTTGGGCTGAGAGAAGAGGCAAACGGTACCCAAGACACTCAGCTGAGATGTGGGCTTAGTTGTGCAGCGGAGCATCAGCTGGGCTCCACAGCCTCCTCCTAAACATGGCTCAGAGGCAGGTTGAAAAGAAAAGAGAAGGGATAGAGATGCTACAGGGAAGAAAGCGCCCAGAAAATAAAATGCCTCTTCTCAGTGAGAGACTTTTCATAGCACTGGGAACTGTACGTAAGGGAGGTAACCAGAACCACAGGCGTGGGATTTGGATTTGGTCTTTCACCCTGCTCCACCTTTCAGCAGCGCAGACTGCTCTGATTCTCTAACAGCACATCATTTGCAGCCACAAAAGTACACTGTCCAGCAAACTGACTCAAAGGTACCATCACGTGCCATGAAAACACATTACCTGGATGTTCCTCTGCAGCAGCCAAGGGGGCAGGACACCCTGTTCGTGTCCCCTGCACCAGGGCAGCAGCAGAGGGTAGCCTCAAGGAATGGGCAGATCTGGGGCAGTAACCTCATCGCCTGTCCCAGCAGCGCAGGACCCACAGCCCAGGCCCTGTGGCACAATAAACATCTTGCACGTTATCTGTAGGCCTAATCCAGAGTGCAGTGAAAACAAGGGCCAGGTGTGGATGGGAGTTTGGGACCTTCCAGCTCCAAATGACAAAACAGTTGAGGATCAAGCATTTCCTTGGCAGACCAGGGACTGAGGCGAACCCGAGGGCAGGACTTGCCTCTTGAAAGGAACTTTATTCCCTCTGTTGCCTGGATATCAACTCTTCCTTTTCGTATTTTGCTTTTCAGTGGTATTAATTAGTAGATTTGGAGAATTCAAGAGTTTTGCCCATAACACTGTGTTATCTCCTAGAGAAATTCCTAGCTGTTGTTGCAAAAGCTAGCAAGACAATTCTGTGGTGCATCTTCACTGCCTGAGGGATGAACTTTGTCCACTTACCACAAACACTGTTAACAAGGACTGTAACTCGCCTCTACTTCTGTTGCTTATTTAACCCATAACATTTTAAATGCATTTACTGACCAGGTCTCTAAATAGAAGCAAACATCTTTTTGGCAGGAAGGGTAGGCAGAGACAAAGCCCTGGCTCTCCTGTGCCTTGCGCTGCACACGTGCCTTCATATTATCATTTCCTAATTTCCAAAGGCTGTGGCTGTCAGGGGACACCCCTCGCTGCCTGCCAGGGCTGCTGCAGCCTCTGGTTGCAGCACTAGCTGGAGTTCAGAGTCATCCAGACACTGCCGTATTCGATGCTGAACACTGGTGGGTGTTTCCAGAGCAGCTGGGTATGCACTAGGCTAGGTATTTTTGTTTTCCTGAGACTTTCCAGTAATTAAGCAATATAGCTCGCTAATGGGATACTTGAGCTGGAGTTTAGCAGACATGTTATCTCTGTGCCTTTCTAGTAGACAGAAAATTCAAGCCCTGCTGTATTTTTAGGGGTTTTCTACAGAGGAAGTTTGTGTCTCAGCTGCCAAAAAGACGGCAATCCGAGCACCCACTGAGATCACTGCCTAGATATACTCTTGAGCAATTAGCATGACATCTAGTAGATCAAGAGACCACCAGCCGCTTAGGCTCAGACCACTGCTGGCTTTCATTAGATAGACTTTTCACTGTAGAAAACCTTTTCACAAGAGGGGAACAGAGAGAGTATGACCTTTCGACCAGTTGTAAACAGAAACAGGTATGTACTAGCATGAAATGCAATATGGGATGAGAAAAATAAGTAAGTCATGCCTCACTTTGCTAATTAAATGGCATTAAAAAACTAGGAGTTTGGGCACTGCAAATCTATGGTTACAAAGCTACAGCTCTTATTTATATTAAGGCAAGTGCAAGCTAAAATCGGGCCTGGCTTTCTAGATTGCCTTTGGGTGGAAATGAACATATTTGCTTTAGTGATGCACTTGGGTTGCTTGACAGGCTTGCAGATTTGTATGACACCAGCTGCTTCCATATCAAATGCTGTCCACATAGTTAAAATTAGATTGATCATATTTCCTGGAGGGGTTTTGGCTGCACAGCCCACTGTCAGCCTGCGTGTGGGCTCCCCAACAATGAACAGTTCACTGCTTGGCATAAAACAAGCACACGGTACATTGTGGAAGCTCAAATGCCATGGCTATTCATTTAAACTAACCTTTTCTCCTCCTTCGACACAGGGTATGGCACATATCACTGTCATAAGACGTGTTTGTGAGAGCTTAAACAGTCCAGTCTTGCTGCTTCCTAGAGACAGAAAATAACAATCAGACCAGATGTACGTTCATTTTTCATTCAAGAAACATCTGTGCAAGTTATTTAATTATATGCAACAGTTTTTGCCAGCTCAATTTTCTATGAAATGGCTTGGGGTCTGTAAAATTATTTCTCTATAAAAAGCTCCTCTGACTGTACAGTGACGGCTTAATTTAGGCAACTTGAATAATGATGGTTTGGGCAATTGGCACTTTTGACTGCTTCATAGTGTACACCTTAGTTCTACAAACATGCCTCTGAACTACAGCGTTTAGTGATATTCTGATTATTTGCACTTTGCATGCAGGATTTATGCTCTGTGTAAAAGCTCTGAGGCTGGAATAGTTTTTTACCATGTTTTACAGTGCAACAGGTAGGTGTCTGTTTTGAGTTTCGTGGTGATACTGCAGCACGTGCAACGGGATGACGGTACTCTGACCACTGCAGGTCTTCCAGACTTGGTTACAGGATGCGCTCCGGGTCCCAGCAGTTTTGGATAATTACCACGGGCCCCGCTGGTGGAAGCAGAGCTGTTGGTATAGACTCAGACTCTCTTTCAGATGCCAACAGCTGCCCCAGCTTCGCTGGTGAAGGGATCAGAGATAGGACCCAGCCTAGACATAGGACTGGGAGCAAGTATTTAGGAGACCCCAGCTCTGTCCCGCTGCACGGTAGCCCTCCAGCCTCTGCAAGAACCGTGCCAGGCCAAAATGACTGAAAATGCCCTCCTCGCGTCCGCATCAGTGCCAGCGGCATCCCCCTGCTCCCTCGCTGCTCCCCTCGCACCACGCAGCACTAACATCCCACTCTAGCGTCGCTTAAAAATAAGTCACTGGAGATAACTCTGCTGCTCCGGCGGCGGAAGAGGGAAGAGCCCTGCCCCAGCGTGGGCAGGGGGTGGCCAAAGACCCCGTCCTTCGGATGCTCACCTCCCAGCTCCCGGGCCGGCCCCCCCCCCGGCATCGCACGCAGCGGCGCAGAGGGAGCCGGTTTCACCGATCTCTGAGGACCGGCGGCTGCCCGTGGGGTTCCCGCGCCCGCCGCAAACCCCGCGGCTGCTGGGAGAACCGCGCAGCGCTGGCGTGGCGCCTCGGGGAAGGCGCCCCTGGTCGGATCCTCGCACCGCCAACGCGGGGACGGGGGACGGCTCTCCCCGGCAGCTCGGACGGGCGCTCCTCTCCCGGGAGGCGGGCGAGCTAAAAACATCTCCTGGCGTGTCGGTGAAACCGGAGACCGAGAGCGCTTTAAATAACCCTCCCCTCAAGCAAACAGCCTCCAGCGGCGTCCTGGATTTCTTGTTTCATGGTACGAGTCCAGACCTCGCCTGCTAGTCTTGCGCCACTCGTGGAAGCGCTGGCACTGCCCGTCCCGCGTGTCGGTGCCTCGGCCCGCTGGCGTGAGGACAGACCCGGCAGCAGCACAGCCCCCAGCAGCAGCTCCGTCTGCGGTGCTGGCGGAGCTGAACCAGGACAAGATTTTTAGGCCAGAATCCGCTGGGGGCACAGACGTGAGGTGGTAAGATGCAGCGATGGGTAGCCTGGAGGATTATACGCTGCTATTCCTGTGCCTGCGGCACAGGCTGGAAGCAGCTCTCCTGGCACTGGAGATCAGACAGGGTGCGTGAAACTCAGTCGCTCACCTCCGTTTTCACGGCAGCCTTCTCCATTGCACAGCGAGAGCACGGGCAGCTCAGGGGCTTCACGTGCAGAGGGACAAGACAGCAGGCAGGCTCAGGAGCTTTGGTTCGTCTCTGGAGCTACCAGTTTTGATGACGTCAGGTTCATATGGCAAAAGCATCAGACCAGCAAGGCAGGATATGCTGTGGGATGACCACCCAGGGCACACCTGTGTGACAGGAGGTGACAGAAGCTACAGCAGGCACATGCTGCTTTGTGTAGCACTTTGGAGAAGACTATTATGCAGGTACTGCAAAAGCTACCCCAGATTCCTATTTGCTTCTGAGTGCAACCTAGCTACTGCTATCAGGCTATAGACGTCCCATTTGAATGTGTTCCCACCTGAGGATATACTTGCTCTTTATTCCTATTCAAAAGAATTTAAATCGGCTAAGTAAAAGCAAGAGGCTCTGGGACAAAAAAGGCTCTTTTTCCGTCTTGGTAATTACTAGTATAGTAAAGACATCCCGTGCTACGCTGGATGGTACACCAGTAACAATTCATACAGTGCTGTTCACAAAAATTCCTTCTTCACGAAGGAAGGACACACGTAACGGGTCTGGTTTGGGGACAGTGAAGATCAGAACATGCTGCGTTCTGCAGAAAGTGCAAACGTAACAGTACAGCCACTGACAGCAGAAACAGCAAGTCATCGTTGGAGCACTGGATAGCAAAGCCATGAGTCACGCACAGTTACGTGCACTGACCACACAATTCCGATCTTCTCCGAAGCCTCCTGGAATGACATATCCACCTCCTTGGAAGGTGTGCCCCACACGAAATATTGAGCTGGCTAGACTGCTCTCTCTCTTCTTTGGCACTGTTAGCTTAATCCTCCTTATGACTCACAGGACAGTCATCATTGTATTCTAGGGTGGAGAGGTTAACTTGCTGGCTGAATAGCGTACTGTGATATTTCCGACCTCAAAAAAAGACTGTGGGTTGTTTTATGTATTAGGGCTGAGGCTCCGCTTCATTATTCACTGCAGGTATCCATGGGGAAGCAGGGGAAGCATCCTCAGGCAGTCAGCAGTGAAAGGGAGTTCTGGAATTTGATTCATCCCCTCCTCATGCACAGCCGGGCTCGTGCAGGCACGAGGAGCCGCTGGCTCCCGACACCGTGCGGCTACAAGGAGGGGAACGGATCGCTCAGATGGCTCACAGATTTGTACCAGACCAGAGCAGCTCAGCACTGCCACGGTGCATCAGCTCTCGATCCAAGCACTGACAACACAGAGCTCTTAGGATGTCACAATCCAGGAGACAGCAGGCCTGTGGGTGTTTCCCCAGAGCTGTCGGGAAATAACCTGGCCTAGCTTTGTTACTCTATACCATCCTAACTGCAGGAATAGCAGTTTGCTTGAAATACCATTCTTTCCATGGTGCTAAACACTCGTCCTTAGGGCCCACATAAAGGACCCCCAACCTCCGCCAGGCGCAGCCGCTGGGATGCGCCTGTGTGATGCGAATGCCGAAGGTACAGACAGCAGAGAGCAGGCGGGTGTGTCAGGACGCCCGGGGACTCCACAAATATCACCGCCTTTACGCACATCTGCAGGTACTCTGCAGGTTACAGCCACGGGCACCAGCGCCTTCATGCACTTACACTCCCCAGGATCTGCAGTCTTCTTGTGTCAGGCAGTCTGGGCTCAAAATCCTTCCACATTCCTGTAAGGCTCTGGCATGCAAAGAAGTGGGGCAAGGTTGGGGTTTTTTTTAATAGCGAAGAAAGGAAGCAAATGACCAGGATCTCTGTTTGACATGAATCTACTTACTTGAACAAGTACGGAGCCTCATGATTTCAAGTGGAAGCTTAGCATCTCTTAAAATAAGCTCTAGGCATCTTTTAATGTCGGTGTTTAAAAAGGGATTCAGTCACTTGGTTCTAGGAACTCCAGTTTGACTCAAGTGTCCAATATCTGTCGGCAGTTCAGCTGTTACCCAAATAAGGGGAGGGAAAGCCAGGATTTTCCAGCCCTGAAAAACAGCTGTGGTCAGAAGAGGCATGTAATACGAGGGATAAAATTAATTCACTCTCAGCCCTAGCTCGCGAGCCGTTCCCAGCCACTGGACGGATGGCCTGACCCACAGCAGGTCCCGCAGGGCTGCTGGGGCCACAGGGAGCGCACCCCGCTAGGCGGCCCCAGAGCCGCGCCAGGAGGGACCCCTGCTCTCCTCCGAGGGCTGGGTCAGGGGACCTTCAAGGCAACCAAAAGGTGATCTGAAGGAAGAGAGATTGAGACCCCGTCTCTTCATGCTGCACTTGGAGTGGGACGTGTACCATGAGCAAAAACACCCTGAGTACGTGCACCCCTGCACGCTGCCCGTGGACACCAAACGCCCCACAAACGGCACGGCAATGTGAGCCATACACAGTCTGTTCGCAAATGCTCACCATCTCATCAGAGACGTGCCTTAACTAATTCCAAAATTAAAGCGCTCTACTGTGCTTTTTCCTATATTAAGGCTACTGTTGCCCAAACGCCATTACATTCAGATTGCTAACGTTCTTTTCCTTGCGACAGTCTGCCCTCTACAATGGACAAACTCATCTTAGCAAAGACTTTCAAGCTTGGAGCACAGTACACGCATTTCAGCAGCCGTGCTGTTCTCCATGCTCAAAAGTCTTTGCTAATCCCAGAGGGAGCCTGTCCTTGAAAGCCAGTGCACCTTTCCGCCCTTCCTGGACAGCATGTATGGAGGTGCTCACAGGATTGCCATACACAATTTTCTAATATCCTGCTTGCTTGGGGGGAGGCATTAAAAACATAATGCACAGAAAACAAGCCTTTGAAACAGTGCACTTCAGTGCTGCGTGTTCTGAAAATACGCTACAAAAAACTGGTCTTTGAAATGTACTCAGTGCTCAGCTGCACTTCTGCAATTTAGAAAGACTCTCAGCAAGCTTCAAAGCTAATCAGGATTCTGCAGTTTCTGTAAACACCTTATAAACAGCTACAATAACCTCTTCTAGCTCTTTGCTTATTTTCAGAATATCTTCGCCCATGCAAGCCTGCCCTTCTCCCCACTCAAAGAGCAGTCATTTTAAGAAATCATTCCACAATTTGAAGCCAATTTGAATCACAAATTTCCCTGCAATCTAACCGGTCATCTCAGGATCCTTGGTGTGTGGGAAGAGAAACAAATAAAATGACTCTTTTCTCACTTCCTACAGAAGTCTTGTTCTTCACACACCAGGAGCAACAGAGAAGCCACCTTCAAATCACGTATTCACGTCACCAAGTAACTCACAACTAGAAAGCTCACTACTCGAGTGGTGACAATTTCCCCTTTTAGCCACACGGCACAGAGGAAATATAGCTCCAGGCAGCGCTTTCTTCAGCCCACTGCCTTTGGGAAAGCCTTATCCTTTGCAGTCCTGTGTTCATATCACTGTTCAGCCGTATACAGGGTAGTGCTACAAGACATCCAAGTGTCTAGCGTACACTCTCAAAGCTTGAAAACCTCTATGAAAATGAGTAACACCATCAGGTATGTGCAGATGGCTTGCAAATTGCATCACTTTCAAATTGACTGAAGGTTGTTAGCCTGTACATCTATTTGAGCCTGTTTTCTAAATAAAAGACATGCTGGTACATTAATATGATGACACAGTCTAGGTCTGCCGTACTTCTCAGTGTAAATTTTAAAATGGTCTCCTCTCCCCCTACATACACTCATTACAATGCAGTGTATTTCAGGTCCAGCAGACGCTCATTTTTTTCCTAACACAGATTTAATGGGTTTTCCATGATCTAAACACCTGGCAAAAGGGTTCCATGCAGCTTTAATACTTTCCTAACCCTGCGTTAAATTTGTCCTAGTGTTGCATATAGCATAATTCTGCAGCCATGTCAACTATTCAGGTAATGCTAGAATGCCGTCATTATGGTTTGTGTCAACAGCGTGATCTGTATGTACCTTGTAATCATTCTGGTGTTAGGTTGCAAAGGTCCTTGGACTCTTCATTTGGCTGAGTCTAATTCTGTCCTCTTCACAAAGATCTAGAATTACACCAAGTAAAGGCTGACATTTACATGAGACACTAGGACTGCTAGAATGACTCACCAAGGTAAAACCTTGGCTATATATTCTTTCAAGGGCGTAAGCTGTACAGTGCCGACATTTCCGCTGACCTGCTGTAGAAAGCCTCGGTGCTTAGCAAGGCAAACACGGACAGAGGGGCACGTCACGCATGGAGCTCGGCAGGACCCAGGGACAGGGTCTTAGGAGTCTGAAAACAGATAGTTAAAGAAGCCTGGAGCAATCACTCATAACTTAAAGAAAAGGAGACATGTCAGAGAGAAACCAGCTGTCTCAGAGTGACCTTCCAGTGTCCTCTTGGAAGCTGAATGACCTCCTCTCATTTTTACTGCTAAGGTGGACAGCCACATACGCCGTCATACACAAGACAGCTTTGCACTCACACAGAAGCCCACTGTTTCAATCACATGAAACCAATTAGTAGTAGCAGGGCTGGTCAGTGTTGCAGCTAGAGTCCAAATCCTCTCAGTACATTTAGTCTTCTAGGTTCACTCTGCCCTTTAAAGCAGCACCTGCCACCACGTTTGGCACACCTGAAAGTCTCCTGGTTTACTAAATAACCTAAGTCCCAATGGCATTAGGTCTCAAACAAAACCAGGCAATTCAGACTAAAACAGTGACTGTTCCGGTGATGAAGCTTAAAAGCCTTTTATCTATTCCCATGAACTCTTCCTTATCCAAATCCAGTATTAACAGTGAAAGCATCCAACACACTCATGAGAATAAAACTGCAAAATGGAAGGACCACAGAACGTGAGATGAGAGCAGAGCATCTATCATAAACCGTGCACGTGAAGGATGAGTTTGTCTACAAACCAGGATGTGCAAGCAACGTGGATTTCAAGATGGCTTCTGCTTTGAACCGTAGAAACCTACAGCGGCCAAGCACAAACAGACTTCCCAAAGATGGGGTCTCCTCTCAATTGAACTAGTAAGATCTGCTTTGGCAAGAGATTAGCCTAGCCTTCCTCGAGCACCAGCAGCTGCAGCATTGCATATACAGCTTCTCGTGTTTACTGTGCAAACACTGCCTGCTTGGTGCGTTACATGCCACCAGTCCAGTTTCCCTTGCAACTCTGACAGCCGTCGTCTTTGGCCACGGTCTCTGCCATGTCAGAAGGTCTTGGCAGTAATCATCGCATTGAGGAGCTAATGCCATGCAACTGAGTAACTGTCTTGAGCACAAATTCATAAGCTAGTGTTATTCCTGTTTAGTGCTGAAGTTCACTGCTTGTTTTGTTATGGCTGGAAACTTGCCAGAAACTGTTCTTACTCAGCTCCGTAGACCAACCTCTCTCCAAGATCTTGCTTCTCACTCCAGAAAAGGTGTGTCTAACCCTTCTGCGCAAGCTTCCTGGAGTGCCTCACTGTGCTTCGATGTTAAAGCACAGCCTGGCACAGTCCCACCTCTGACCGCTTCACTTACTCTTGCTAAGGGGCACATCTGTGCCTTCTGTTTCTGTGCATGTCTTGCCCAGTTCCAGATTGATGATGAACTTGGAGACAGAGTGGAACAACCAAGAGTGACAGCATCTCTACAGGAGAATTAAGTCTTTTATTGTACAGAAAAAGGGGGGGCACAGGTTCTCCAATGCAGTTTTGTTAATGCTGTTTCGGTCATGTGAGGTGATCTTTAAAGCAGATATGTCAGCACAGGAACTCCTTTCACAATCTGCACGTGTCTGATTTTTCACCACTTTTTCACTGGGAGAAAATCACAAAAACCAAATCATCTTATTTCACAGGTCCTGAAAACCAATTATACTGACCATTACCTGACAGACTGCAACAAGGCAATGGAAACAGCATCACAGGCATCTGTGGTGGCATCCAGCCAGGACTGGTTTGTGGTGGGAACCCTGGGCAACTCAATAACATTGGCTTCCCAGGCCCTCCCCCAACATCCAAGGGCTTGGGATTATCCAGCAGTCCTTGCATCACGGCAGAGCCCTGTTGATGGCCGTGTGACATAACCTTGGACAGGAGCCATCCTGGAACTGCTTGAGAGATACTTATAACTCAAGAGCAACAGACAAATGTGAAGGCCATGGGTGGTCCAAGTACACGTGTAACCGCTTTGCTGGATCAGGGCCAAGGGTAACATACTGCAGGTTTGGATGAGACACACAGTGACATGTTCTCCTCAGAGATGTCTGACTGCCTTACAGCAGCCCATTGTCTCACGTGGCTGCCTGCAGTTGTCACGTGGCTACACCAGTCAAATCCAACTAGACTGCAAAATATCCTTCACTGTAATCAGTTATGACTATTTTGGGGAGTGACAGAACGCAGGGGAGAGAGAGAGAGAGAACAGATCTCAAATAAATTATTTGGACCAAACAGCTATGCAAAGCCTCTGAAGAGTTCAGATGCATATACCGATTTTCTTTGACAAGATGGATGCTTTTGTAGCCTACTGACCTGTTCAAGGTGACTAAATCCTAGTCTGTTGAGGTGCCTCTGTACCTCTGCGCCACGTCCCTATCTGCATCTCTACAAATGTGACTCCAAGACAGGGTGACAGTCAGCTAGAAGACCCCAAATTTGAAGTTACTCTGCCTATCATGTTACAAATGCTGTAAGTATTGAACAATACCATACGGAACCAGGAGCATCAAGCGTAGGATCCAGACCCTGAAGAAACACACATTTGTCTGACCTAGAGCACTGTTGGTGTGCAGAGAAACAACTGTAACCTTACAGAGAGATTTCTTACCTACCAGACCACTCATACCTGTTTCTTAGCAGGCTGCAAACACAAAGCAATAGTGCCACAAAGGCAGTGGTTCAACAGGCAAGAAGCTTGCAAGGGGACAGTTGCAGTGGCCTCAGCAACTGATCACTGAACAAGAAACAACAGCTTTGTAACCATTTGGCAAGACCTTAAGGAACAGTTTGCATGATCACAGACACATACAGGCACAAACACAGGACTTGGCAGCACATGACAACATGAGCTACCAGACAATGTAGAATAAGGCTCTGAATTTGATTCCGCTGGTGCTAAAAGTAGGAGAGGGTGAACAGCTGGCTTAATGGATGGGGAACACAAATCCCAGGGCACCCTTCAGCAAGTCAGCAACTCAGGAGTATTGCATCACACCAAAAAGATCAGCAGGGGACGTATATTGCTCCTACAGCCAGCAGAAAGTCAATTCAGTTATTCCCATGCCTTCTCCTTGCTGACAAACCAGGTTCAATTCCTTCCCCACCGCTGTAGCTCGAAGCAGACAGGCGTAGGAGCCCTGTCTCCGCATCTCACACATGCTGCGCTCTCTCAGTCCAGAGCCACATTTTTAATGTTCACGCCAGACGCAGAGCACAGGACAACAGCGCTGCTGCTGCTGCAAGTTATTTATCCAGACCAGCATTTTTACTGATGCAGCTGGGCCCAGGAGAAGCAAGATTGTTAGCCTGCAGTACTCCACCCAAGGAAAATCTCTCTTGCCATCGTAAAAGGGAAACAAAGATGAAATCTGTAAACTTTTATAATCACCATGAGCTAGTAAGGTACTAGTAACTACTTTTTTGTCTCAATCCAGTATGCTACGTTACTTACGTGAGAAGGACCTGACAGCTGGTTTACGAGGTACCAATTTCACTTTAGCTAAAGTAACCAGGGTTTACTTTAGACTCTTCCACCCAAATGCAGAAAAACCCTAACTCCACTATGCAGCCAGGCTTCATGGTGACTTGGGTTTTTTACAAAGGTCCATATCAATAACCTTGGTTAAATGTCTCCATGCTCTGGAGGAGACCTGAGACTACCCTCAAATGTTCCTATTTTCCCTGGCACATACCACTTGCTCTCTAACCAGCATATGCTCCGTTTAGAAAACAGAGCCATCACTGTGTTGTAAGGAAAAGGGGATAGTTCTAAACACACACTGATTTATGTTTGTCTCTCCAGGTTCATAGGGTAAATCCAAAGGCTAAGCCTCCTTGCAAGTCTCAGCATCCTGGCAGGGCCAGAGGAATGTCACAGTAAGTGCAAACATTGTTGGACCAAGCGTACTCAGCCTCCTAAAGTCTCTGTCTCCATCCTGCCCTGTCTATTTTTCCCCACACACTAAGAAAAAGCGGACAGCCACCAGTGTCTGGCTGACCGTTGGTTCCTCAGCCAGTGAAGTCTCTAGCAGCCGCTCAGTTCACCAGTTATGCCATTTTAACGCAGCTGTTATCTATTGACCCTCAAAGAGTAGGTTACACAGTTTTAAAAGTTATTATTTATAGTATTCTAGAAATATTGGCAAGGATTGGCTCAAGCACATCTTCAGCAAGTGACTAAGAGGCAAGGGTCATCATGAATATCAAGATCTGGACCCTAAGCTCTGGAAGAGGGCTTTCTGGCTTGGAACGTTTCCTAGGCAGAATTGCTAAGAGAATTGATGGAGCAGGTGACAGGGATGGAAATGCTGAAGGGGCTGCCACGCAGCTTAGCTATTTGTCAGCCTACCTCAAAGATTCACTTCAGAACAGATAGTTGGTTTAGAGCACATACTTGGTCAAGAGCTGGAGAAGTCAGACTATCTAGAGACAGACTCACATCTTAACCCAGGCTGGGAGGGAAAGAGCTGATAACTTGGGTTATTTCAGAGAAAAGACAGATTATAAAAAAGACCAGTGCCACAGCAAAACAAACCCAAGCACTTCAGTTGCAGGTTTATGTGCAAGACACATGGTTCAAAAGCTAAATGAGATGAATGTGAGTGCACATCAACACTCCACCATGGAACAAGGACATACCTTGCACTGCAAATACTTGATCATCTTAAAACTGCCTTTCTTGCTTAGTCAGAGACCTCACTGTAATCTCTGTGTCAGCTGAGCTTTAAAGGAGGATAACAGGACAGAGTACCAAAGTTCCTGCTCATTTCTCTACATTCAGCCTCATTGTAGTTACCACATACACCACAAGCCAAGAAGAGCTAGACCTGGGATCAACTAAACCAGGTAGGGATCTCTGTAGAAGGGGACACCCACCGGCAAGCAACACTGATCCTTGCATAGAGACCACAAGATGCGGGCAACTAATTGACTTACAGCTCTAAGACCAGCAACATTTACTGGTTATCAGCTCCTCTTTCCACTAACTTGGTGTTCACAGTCCAGGGAGGCATTTCCTCTTGGAGCACTTGAAGGGAGACTCTCCACAGGATATTTATTAGGCTGGCACATGAACAACAGATAAAACACTCTGACATCTTCTTTTGTTTCAAAGTAAAATGCTAGCAACTCAGCTGGGTTTCTGCATAGGAGAAATTCAAGCTGTAAAAATCATTTTTCTTTGCTCTATAGATGCAGAGTCCCTCAGCGAGCCTGACCGGGTCTGCCTACGGAAGCACACCTGTGTTTACAAAGGTAAAGAGCACAGGCTGTTTGAATGACATAGCTTGTTCTGCAACTACTACTAGCATTAGGTCTTGAGTTTTCTTGCTCCATCAGAAGGTATTTTGAGGCTGGAACATTGGTTCATTTACAATTCAAAAAAGCCAGCATGCTTCATTAGTGATGCTATCAAACTAACATCTTAACTGGTAAACGATCCAGACAGACAGAACCACTTACATGAATTCATCTCATCTGTTTCCTCCAAAGGAGGCTGAAGTGGAAACCTCTCATAGTAACCTCCCTTATTATGGCGTAGCCACCGGAATAGATGTTTTTCCTGCACAACACTGAAGGGTGTATCGTTCCGTAATAATTGCCTCAATGGGGAAATACTTATGTCAGCCATTTAACAGCAATTTTTCCTCCTCCAGGGTCTACAAAACATAAGAGCTACGAAGGGTCAATTAGTGGTATTTGAATGTCGCATTCGCGCCACACCCACCTTACAGGTTCACTGGTACAGAGAATATGATCGGATAATAGATTCTGCCGATTTCCGAATACTACGTAAAAGTAGGTATTAATACATCTTTGATGTACAGTAATTTTAATGGGACAGTGACAAGACAGGAACAAGGACTGCTATAAAAATTAGGAGACTGTACACGTTCACAGAGGCAGAGTTAAGTTTACAAGTATCGAATGACCTGAAGTCACAGACTGCCGTACAGAGCCTGCGCTTCCTCTCGCAACGCGTGAGCAGATCAGGCACAATGGGAGGAGATTGCCACGCTGTTAGTTATTAATGAAAGTACTACTGAGCCATGGAGGCATTGCCACCATATATTATAACTACTGATGAACTCGGGGTGGGGGGGAAATAAAATATAAGCACATTTTAAACAATTTATAATACTCCCAGACATGAGGTCACAGCTTCAGTGGGCCAAATTCACAGCAACTAACTGCAAAGTCGGTGGAGCTCTTTCTATACCACCTCAGTGGGGAGGTGTTTACACCATCAGGTTCCCCAGCCAAACCTGAGCTTCCCCTATCCGGATGGTATTTCTCTTGATGGACAGAAAGGGAGGTGGCTCCTTCGTAACCGGGGCGAGAGCTGAGGTGGGAAAGGGAGTGGGGGCTGAAGGTCTTTCTTCCATTCTGGCATTATAACCATTTAATTTTTTTCTCTCTTATATTGAGCAGAGGCTTGTTCATCAGCTGTTCCTGGTAAGTACACTGCGCATTTTTTGTTAGACATCCCATCGGTTAATTACCCCACGCTTAGTTTTTCCTACCTCATCCAAGACAGAACAATAACGTTCAAAACGTAACCAGAAGATAGCATTCAGTGTCAGGCTAAGAGTTTTCAAGATCTTAGTTTTGACACGAGCACCTGAAAGGTCCGGATTTTTTTCACAACACAATGAAAAAGGTCTGGTCCCTTTCACATTCAGTCAATGAAGAGTACCCTGTATGTTGAGGGAAAACATACCAACCATTCTAACCTATAATCTTTTCTGGGGTAACTTGTGCAAGAGAAGACAGAATTTAGAAAAAAAGTTGTGCCTTGTTTCATTAAAGTCACAGGAAGAAAGATTCTTCCTTCAGCTTTGCTCCTTCTGAGTCCCTTGACTTCGTATGCCTTTACATCACTTCTTTACACTTTATTGCTGCCAAGGCTCATCACTAAGTAACAGTCCTTCTGCAAGGACCAATTCCCGGTTCCTACAAGTCAACATTTGGCTTTTATGGTACAACAGCATCCCTGAATTTGTTATTTCAGAGGAAGTCTGCACCCTGGTTATTACAGAAGCTTTTCCAGAAGACTCTGGAATATTTAAATGTGTTGCTGAAAATGAATTTGGATCTGCGGCATCCAGTGCACGTCTCTCTGTTTCCCCAGGTAAGCATATAAATTTCTGAGCTGAGCAACTAAGCACGGGAGAATTTGCTGCTGCTCAACATCAGGCAGAGTTGCAGATATTTGACAAGCAGAAGCCAGATGCAAACACTTTTGTAGGCTCTAGAGAAGAGAGGTGCCCCAAAAATGCAGTCTGCTTGGGTACTTCTCAAAGCTGAAGACAAGTTGTTCTGCATTTCTGCTTTTGGCCCCTCTTCCTCCTGGGTCAAGGACGACAAGGTGGAGATGATGTTCCCTCTCTCAGAGGAGTCTCATCCCCAAGCTTCATCCCTTCAGGGGTTCCAGCTTGACCCAACACATTGGCTGGATCTATACCTTGTTTATTGTAACACAACTTGTCTGAGTCGTGCCAAAAGCCATCTCCAAACAGAACAGCACCTTGCCTGCAAACCAAAGCTCACCGGCCCTGGTGAGGAGTCAGGTTCGGCTAATGCAGCTGTGCAGGCTTTGGTCGATGCAGAGCCCAAGCAATTTGAACTCCCATCCACCCGCACAGACATACCAGTTTGCCTTCCCCTGTTACTGCAGCATGCTGTACTGGTGAACCACCACTGCTTTCTACCTGACTTGTGGACAATTCCACTTCCAGGAGCAAAAGAGCTAGAAAGCTTTGCAGGTGCTGCCCACAGGCCAGCAGTGCAAGTCACCATGAAGAAACCCACCTTCCCTAGGACCAGCCAAACAGGAGCCAAGGACCGGGATGGGGCTGCCCTGCCGTCCTACAGCACAGAGACCCCAGGGCTGGGCAGTCAAGCAGAAGCCACAAACTTCGGCCAGATGAACT
This sequence comes from Sagittarius serpentarius, assembly GCA_034782735.1. Taxonomy (NCBI): domain Eukaryota; kingdom Metazoa; phylum Chordata; class Aves; order Accipitriformes; family Sagittariidae; genus Sagittarius; species Sagittarius serpentarius. Next base: position 16,670,047 of record JAVKLA010000042.1, on the reverse strand, counting down.
CCAAGAGCGAAGCTGAAGATTTTCATGGAGCTTATGAGAATTCACCTCAGGCTTCACCTCTGCGGTAAGACACATCCCTGGGTTAGTTTTATACAGTACTTAGGGGATGAACTTTCTAGTGACCCCAGCAATTCAACTGCAAAGCTCCCGTGCCACATACCCTGAGAGGGAAACGCGCACATGCAGTAACCTGAGCTGTTTGCCTACATGGCAATGGGAACGCGTAACACCAGCCCAGCTACAGAGCAGCATAGACTTGATTTGACAAAGTACGTAGCTTTTTCAGAAGTGCCTATCTGTAAGGAACTTTAAAGCATCACCCCAAATCATTAGCTTCTAGAAGGCCTTTGGCTCCACAGCACAGCATGAGGCAAAGATCACGGTACCTGGGAAATTTCAAGGTACGATTCTGTTGCAACCACCTTCCTCTGCAGTCTGGGCCAAGTGGCGTCACCCCGTGTTTCTGCTTCCCATCCTGAAAGACAGCAGTAACACTTGAAATCCTGTAAGCGTGGTGCAGATAGTACCTGCAAAGCACTCTGTGGAGGAAAAGTACTGAACCAGAGACCCACTGCACAGAATGAAAAGTGTCCCACGCCATGGCAGGGACACTCCCCGCTCAGGAGATGGACATTTTCCCCCAGGAATAGTGTGTTCCATCTTATAACAAGACACGAGCCAATTTCTGTCCCAAATGCAGATTTCAAGTAGCTATGTACTTATTGTATTATTAGTTATCCTATTTAATTTTTCCAGAGAAACAAAACCAGTAGCAGCGTACATCTTAGCAATTCCATCCCAGATTTTTGTAGTGTTTCTCAGGTGTTTGTAGGCATAACAAAGACCTCACATGGTCACAGTTAAGAGGTCCAAGCCCAGCACTACGGAGGAGTTTCCTCAGGCCTGCTTATGAAGGCGAGAGCTACGAGGCAGAGGCAGACGTGTGCCTCCTCTTTCAGCTGAATGCCAGCGTTGCACTGCAGTGATACTGTTACATCGTGTGTAAATGGCTGTCCGTGACAGAAAGCATTCTCTGTGTTATTATTTTTGGATGTACTCAGCCACTTTACCTAAACTGGTTATTTTAACAGTTCTGAACACCCTCCTCCATATTCACTACAGGAGAGATCATATTTCAATCTAGATTTCTCCGTGCTCGGGAATTTTTTTGCTAAATCGCTGAGCAAAAATGGGTTTGCTTCAATAACCTGCAGATCACTAAGAGGAGGCTCTCAGTTTAGCTTCAAGCCCTTCCACGAAATCCAGGCTTGCTCCAGGGAAGCCAGCTGGGACCCTAAGCAGACCCCACTGCAGAATCAAAACCCTGGCTGCAGCTAACTTGTACAGACTTTAGGAGACCGCGTCACTGCAAGGCTGTGGAGGGCTTGATGCAGCCTGCAATGAAGCTGTGCATGTGCTGTTGTTGCCTTCAAACATCACGAGCCAAGCAAGTGAATGCAGCACTGTATTCAAGTCAATGCATGCTCTGCTACCCCAGGTCCAAACACCTAGAGATAAGGCTGTTTGCTCGGGACCATCTAACGCAGACCAACGTTGCATTGCTTGTAATCTTTACCTGATGCTTGTTTTAAACAAAGGCAGACTGTTAATTGTCTGCCAAGAAAAAACGAAAGCCTTTTATAAAACCTCTGGTATAACTACCTCTTGGAAGGAATGGGGGCAGTAGGACACCTTTGCTAGCTGTCCTTTTAGAACAGGACTAGTTTTCCACCCTCTCTCCAGATTTCTCAAAGGCAGCAGGAAGCCTGTATTTTGGCATTTCTAACAAGCAATCTGTGGGGAAGCTCTTCTAGATGATATATGCTGCTTAAGACGACTACTTGTGAAGTTTATTGCTTGCAGCAGTACCAGTGAGCTGTGGTTGCATTTTTATTTTTAAAGTCCCGGTTAGTTTGAAATGCAGTACCTGATGTCCTGCATGAAGGGCTATAACATACCACCAAAATCAGCTATGTAACAGCTGTTAAAATTCTGGGTTATATAAAACATTTACTAGTGTATAGAGCTGCAGAGTGCTTTTGATTGACAGCAATACTGAACGAGATTTTCGAAGGCATTTAACACGTCTCAAGGCACAGAGAGAAAACTATCAAAATTTCTAGATATACCCATCTACAAGCATTTAAATGTCTTTAAAGCCCACAGTCTTATTGCCATGTGCTTTGAAACATCATTATGAATGGGACTCAACATTGTAAATGTTGCTGTTACCTCAAACTAAGCAATCATCTCTAATGACTAGCTGTACAATAACTGTCTTGTTAGACAGATTTAGCTGTATAACTCCCTCATGTAGCATATGTGATTGCAACTGTATTACCAAAGACAAAAAGAAATACCGACAAAGACAATGATGGCAGAACAAAGCCATTACTGGGAATAACTATAAAATGAATGAAGTCCTTGTACTCACACTTCTACAAATTATTGCTTAGCAACAGCCACTCTACAAAAAGCTAGAAAATACAATTCTAGAAGACCGTCACTACAAGCTACTCCTTTCTGAGCCCGTTTTATCTGCAGCTTACAGTGACCTTCTCAACAGCCTTAAAGAAGCAGAACAACACCCATACTGATTATTAACTTTATTAAAGGAACTTAATCCAGGCAAAAGAAGAGGCTTTAGGCACTAAGGGTACTGCCAGGTCTTGTAGGTAGCTTTTAAGATTCCTTAACAACTAAGCAATAGATTCTTAACTTTTTTCTAGACCTTTTTTGCTGTATGACTCAAGCAACTAGGAGAACCCGATCAGGCTCAGTGGGTCACCATTCACAGAAAGTAAACTGAAGCAGTACAGAAAAGCTGGTTTCTAACACCTCGCAGTGCTGGTCAGAGTACTATTAAGTTACCCTAGCACAGGCGATGAGATTTATTTTTATTTATTCCTTTATCAGTTCAGCTTCTAGAGCTTTCAATTTTTTTTTCCTACCTTCTGGATCTCACGTTTTTCTGCTCCTTCTCTTTCACACGAGTCGTCCTAGTTGTGTCCAGCCTCTTAAGGGCATAAAGCTGTCCTTAAATCGATGCCTTGCAGCCAACTTTAGTTCTGAAACAAGCATACTGCACCCTCATTGAAGGCGATGGGAAGCCAGGGAGCCTGTCTGAGCACAGAGTCTGACCTTTAACATGCTCACAGCTTCTTACAGGGCAAATAACCATGTTACGGTTACCTTTTTATAAGTACTCAACTCCATCTGTGCAAACTACAGATTTATTTATTTTTTTTTTAACTTTAAAAAAAGCAAATAACCTCTCCAACAACTAGGGACACACTTCCTCTCTTAATCACTTTCATCACGAGGAATTTAAATAAATTAGCACTCAATTAACACCTGCTATGTAGGTTTAGTTCACAAACGACGGGCTGATGTTGAAGAGCAAACACTAAACGTGGATTCACTCTTGTGCTGAAAGACTCACCGGCACAGTGAAGGGAGGGAAGAGGCAACTGAAAGACCACACGCAGCCGAGCTGCGGTACTTAACGGGGTCGGGGTTTGTTTAAACGATGGCGTCAATGTTAAGCAAGAGTCGCCAAAGTGGTAGTTCAGATACTTAAAAGACTGCAATGTTAATTTAACATGTAATTAAGCATCGAAGCCTTTGATTAAAGGGATACAAATCACCTAACTTGCCAGCAGGATCTCTAGCTGTTCTGGTGAAAACACCATAGTTGCAGCTTTTCATCCAGGTAAATATCTGTAATAATACACACAAACAGCAAAATATCAAATAACGTTTCGCCACCGAGTAGATTTTATTTGCGTTACTCGGATTACGGCTCCTCAGACACATCCGTGAGCGCTGCCCCCGCCCTTGGTGCAGCTCCCGGCTGGAGCGGAGGGGCCGGGGGGCGCGGGCAGGGCGGCCCCGGGCAGCGGCGGGGGCTGCGCTGGGCTCGGGGAGGGGGGAAAGCTGCCGGGTGGTCGCTTAAACAACCCTCCCGCCTGGCTTTCAAGTATCTGCTGCTGCCTTTCAGTCCACAGCCTTGAAAGCAGCGTTACCGCTGCAGAGGCAGTTAGCTACGGCCAGTTAGGAAACGAATGGGAAAAAAAAAAAAAAAGGGAATTTCAGTGGGATAACGAAGCGGGATTTAGGGACGTTTGAGCTTATGCAGCAGTCCGTCCTTCCTTCCTTCCTTCCTTCTTCCTCGCTGCTCCTTGACGGCTGTTACGGGCAAACGCACACCCCCGGTTCTGCAGTGCAATAGCTGTCGACTTCTTCCATTCTTCCCCTGCTGCTGCTGAACAGCGGGACGTACCCGGGAGCCGGGCGACCGCGCCGAGCCTCCGCCGCCTCCCCTCGGGCTGGGGAGAGCCGGCAGCTGCCCGCCCCCCCCCCCCCCCGTACCTTCCGCAGACCGGGCCGGGGCTCCGGGAGCAGCCGCCCCCCCCCCGCCGCCGGCCCGGCACCCGCGCCGGCCGGTCCCAGCGCTGCCCGCGCCTGTGATTCGCTGCCCGCGGGCACCTGCCCAAACCCCGCCAGGCTCCGGCCCTTAAATGCAGCGTCCCCGCGGGGCCGGGGCTGGTGGAGACTCTTATTCTGACAGCGGTGCGGGCAGGGGGACAGGCAGGGCCCGCGGTGTCATCTGCTGGCAGCACATCAAAGCCTCTGGCCTTATAACGCTACGCAGAGGGGCTACTATGACAGTCCGGGTCAGTGAATGACGGTCCCTTCCCAAAATACTGCTTAAAGCCCAGGTGACAACTTCTAGGCTGTAGGTAAGGTGCTGGGTTCGGTTTTTGTTCCACGTCGCTTTTTAGTTCGAAGCTGGCTAGGGAGCTGGCATGGGACATGGCAAGGCGCTGGGTAGTGCTGAGGTGAAAATGTGTCTTTAAGGTGTCAAAGGTAATGTGGGAGCCAACAGTCGTTGGTTTTTTTTTTTTTAAAAGTGAAGCGTCTCTATTATTGTTTTCATTTTGCAAAGTCAAAAGTCTCTTTAGATAGTTTTTTTCCCACCCAAATCAAGGTGGAATGATTTGAGGAAAATGTAACTTATCCATTGCTGTGACAAGTGAATCTGTGCATCGTATCTTGTTTAAGTGCAGTATTCTAGAAACCAAAAGTAAACACTGGTTTCTGTACATAGCCTGTCGGTAGAATGAATGAATCTGTACAGAGGCAGTGATATAGAAATGGTATAAAAACAAGATTCGATGAGTTCTCTGCACCAGTGAATGAGAAGATAGCATGGAGAGGCTCCAAAAATGTGAGCCAGCTTCAAATTCCAAGAGCATGACAAGGGGAAAGTTAGGGAATTTTTACTAGAAAACCTCTGTTTACATACAGTTAATTTACAACTAATATTGATAATTACCTTTGTTTTACCTAATATTGATAATTACCTTATTACTGCTAATACTGGTAATTTACCAAATGAAAGCTTTGAACCTTCAAAGTGAGAGTGATGTCTTCAGTTGATCTCCCCCCACGGGAATTTATGACCTCGTGGAGCCCTTCTTCGGGCTCTCCGATGAGAGGAATACAATACACTGTGTATATATAGCAGCGAAACAGCTGATCTCAGTGGGGCAAGATTACAATTTTTTCCAGCACATGTAACTGTGTGGATTTATATTCTCATTTTTTATTAGTAGCTTTACATTTATTTTGGGGGGTTATTTATTTGTCCTGGAGCTGGAGTTGTTTGTCGATTTTAAAAAACTTGCTCAGTACACTCTAATGAAACTTCTCTGGTTTTTGAGTTGATGGAAAGCCCAAGTTTACATATCAAGGACCTGCAAAATAAATGCAGGACCTCTGAGCACCTCGGCTTGCCCTGCTTTATCCTGCAGCTATGTCGTTCTGGCACCTATTAGCCTTAACAGCAAATCTCAGGAAATCACTTCAAATGAAGAAGCTCAGTCCTTGGCATTCCAATCCCAAATCTCCATTGGATATAAAAATCTCTGAATTCAAAAACCATTAGAGAAGAAATCAGGATACCTGGTTTCAAAGGTTTAGTTTTAGGCTTAAAAGAAAGTGGAACCTGTTTCATGCTTCCCTATGGCGTAAGGAATTTCTCTGCACAAATAGTCAATTCTCCGAGTAATAAGAAACATTTAGTATTTTGACGGGGCACAAAACTGCAGGATCCAGAGATCTTTAGTTGGGATGATATGTGGCAAATTACCCTGCTTAGCAGTAGTAGTATCTACGGTTATCTGTAGCCTTATGCAGGTGGTGGGTCATCTCAATAAACCAATTGCTGTTTCTTCTAGAATTTACTGGGCTCTTGCAGATAAGGTAGCCGTGGTGAGCACTGCACCTGAGTCAGACAGAGTGCGTGACGTGTTATTGTAATCCAAAATGTTCATACAGTTCTGGAATAGTTCTAATCAATCCTAAACCTCTTTATTTTAAGCTCAAGCTTTAACTGTCAGTTGCCTGAACTTCATAGTCTTTGGATTGCTAATGACTGCTCACAACACAGTATTTTTGTGGTTCGAATGGTGATGTACAATTTATTTTATCTGTATTGTCTTCCTTAAGGGAAAATCCACACCAAGAAAGCCTCTTTTCTGCAAGGCAAGGGTTCCATTCTATCCCAGAGCCCAGCCAAGAAAGCTTTCGTGGTCTACCACCTAGTTTTTACCAGCCACCTACCCAAAGCCAATTATCACCAACAAAAACCCAGGACAGCCTTGAAACCTCTCCTATGAGTGTCCCTAATTTCCCACCCGTTTCCGCTATGTGCCAACCAACCATGTTTAACTACGAACGTCCAAAACACTTTATCCAGTCTAAGAATGTATGTCAAGGGCAACAGCAGCCTCCTGGACCCGCAGCCTCTACAGAGTCAAGCAGACAAATCAAACAGTCCTCCATCCTAATACAGCCTCGTAACCCAAGTGGGCAGAAATTCTCCTCCTCGTCATCACTGAGCTCTTCAATCACGCTCTCCTCGCCTTCCTGTAGTGCCCCTAAGGAATCCACATATCCCGTCACACCTGCATCTGCGCAGTCTCCTGCTAGCTCATCATCTGGGCAACGGCTTATATCCATGCCTAACCAACCCCCCGCAGCATTCCTGTGCTCAGTGCTACCCTCGCAGCCCGACTATAATAGCCAAACTCCTTCTCCTATGGAACCTCAGTAAGTATATACAGGCTTCTAACCTCCCCTTGCTTTCCTCTGGCCTGGCCTCTCCCGTGCACTGACCATCCCAAACCCCGCCGTCTGGTGAAACACCAGCTCGGCTGAAGCCAATGGTACAACTCCCATTGACTTCTGATGCTCGAGGCAGGACGCTGCATGAATCGGGTTAGGAGGCTGAGCACCCGCCCTTGGTGTCTGGGAGGGGAGTGATGGGTATCCACCAGGAATTAAACTGCACAGTAGTCATGTCATGGGCTGCTGTGCAGGTTTTCTGGAGTCAGTTTGAACAGTTTAGTTTGATGTAATGGAAATCTCTTATTTAAGGGTATTCAGAACAGAAGATGGGTACCCATCTCAAATGAATTTCTCTCAACAAATGTGGCTTATGAATGGGGAGGCAGGGGGGAAGGCAGTAGTATTTCCCAGTTATAAACAACTTCAAGAATCCTAGTGAGTCTCAGCAGTATTTTCAGGTTCCACATCAGGATGGGACTCTGCGTTCATCTACAACACAGTTTTCTTTAATCATACATGCTAACAGAAAGGCAGCCACTTGAAAATTTTACCCCTTCAGACCAAAGACTAAATTCTTTCCTGAATATGTATTATATCATTTTGCCTTTGGGCTGCAAGCCAAATATCTCCCAAGGTCACCGAGATCTCAAAGGGAGCTAGGTCTTGCCTTCTCACCAACTTGTATTCCTGCCAATATTAGCTGGATGTCCTGGGGAAAGTCAGTGTAGAATATACAAGAAACACTCAACTGAGAATATTAGAAAGGTGGCAGGGGCATGGGGGTCCTGCTGGCTTGGGTATAAATTCAGCCTTAAACGTCAGTCTGTATTCAGGAAAACTGAATGTTTCTGGGTTGGTTTTTTTGAATTGCAGCACTGTGGGAAGCAGAAAGGTAAGACGGAGTGGGCTAGCTGGGGCACTCAGGAGTGTTTCTTAAAAGTACTGCAGGAGTGTGTGTGTGGGTTAGGTATGCACCTGGAGTAACCGTTGGGTTTTGTGTATGTGGTGTGGGGTGGTTTGTTTTCATAGCAAAGGGCTTTGGTGCCTCACTATGCTTTTCATATAAGCTGCTTTTAAATGCAGCATCCTGTGAGTTGAGGAATTATTTTCCTAACCGTGCTACAAATGAGCAAATGGGGACATGAGACGTATTAATCTGTTGGGCAAATTATTACAGTTTTTAAGTTATAACCTGGGCAAGTTATTAAGTCCAAGCAGTGCTGGGAATACATACCAGAATTATAACTCTTCTACCCTATTCTAATCAGCAGAACAAATTCCCAAGCAACAGGAGGAAGAGGATTTTGAATAGAAATAATTGCTGAACACACCTGCAGCATGCGAGGCCCCGCTGCATGTAACAAACCGGGTTAGATCCCGTCAGCGCACAGTGCTGTGACCTTTAGTAGACCTTCGCAATCCGTTTTGAGGAATGCTCCTCTTTTCCTAGCACCTTTCAGAATCAAGTCTACTACCTAACTCCAAGACTTGATTGTGTCCCTTGACTATGGATTACAGGATCAGGCTATGTAGTGGGTTGCAGCAAGGGCTCCTGAAGACCCAGCCTTGCTTGGGGTAAGCTTGGCTATTAAACATCTGGACAGAAATCCTATATGAAGTAACTTTCTGGGGCCAAGAAGAAGAGGACAACTAATAAGCTATTTGCTCATACCTAACCAACTAGTCTGTGACCTTGCTGTGGATTTGCAGCACGCAGGGACTTTTTAACAATTGAAATTGTAAAGGAATGCAGTTTTTGAGGGAGAACTTGCTCCTGGACAGACTCGAATTGCTCAACGGAGTTAGTGGCTACCTCAAAACACTGCTAGCCTTACTGCACACCTCTGAGTCAGGGCAGGGGCTGCTGCAGGAGGTAGGAATGCTGAACAGCGACCCATCGCAAACCGCTACGAGTGTTGTGGGAGGACACTCAATGACTTGGTTAGACCATGATACTTCCCCTTAAGTTTTTGACACTTAGTTACACCACCTAGCTTATCTATCTCCCAAATGCTTTACGGGTTCATTTGAACCTCAGTTTCTAGGTAGCAGGTTCACATTTTTGTGTGTATTCTGTGAAGCAGTAGCAAAAAGTCAAGCAGGCCTACAGGAATAACTTTGTTTTCTCTTCCTGCATGAGTAGTTACTCACAACCAATGTATAACAAACAAGCTAGCATCAGCTCTATGCAGAAGACATCAGACCAAGAAATTCGAGGAACAAAAGAGGCCCTCATTCAGGACTTGGAAAAGAAACTCCGATGCAAAGACAACCTTCTCCAGAATGGCAACCAGGTAAGGGAAACCTTCTGATTAAAGAACCAGTTTGCTCTGACTCTCGGTAGTGCAAGCAGGAATGCAGAGACTAGTTCTAGTGCCCCAGAGGCTGAAGCCTCCAAACTGAGCTGAAAGCAGAAGAAAATGCAGGAGCAACACTGTCCAAACACCTTTACTCAGAACCTCAACAGATCCCAGCAAGAGTTCTTTGAGCCATTTATGACCAGAATATTCTTTCAATGTGAGGTGGCTGAATTTTTCCATTAGAAATGTAAAAAACCATCTCTTCCAACAGTGGCTCCAGTTTTAATCATGGCTCAGGGCTGGTGTAAAAGATGTGGTTCTGAAAGATTTACATCCAACCTCTTTGTTTCCCAACACCTTCTTCGCAGTTATTTTTGCTATTAGAATGCAAATAGCTGTACTGGTGGGCCAAGTTCAGCCCAGCCCTGAGAAGGCCCTTCCCGGTAGAGGAGCGGCATGTGGCTAGCGCATGATGAAAGCTGGCCTGAATGCGTGGCAAGACAGAGGGTTGCTCTAAGTCTGTCTGTAGGCATCTACTGTGGCAACTGAATGTCTGCATCTCCTGTGACTTCAGTAAGGGATGTGTTGACTTCTGAAAGCCATCTGATGCAGCAAGATGGCTTTGAGCTGCTATTGCCTTTCCCTCATATCCTGCCTTCTTGCCCAGCACACACCATTCAAGCTGTCTTTGAATTTGTGCAATCAAATTAACAAGGCTAGGGTTGGGAGAAAGGGACATGTTTAGAGCCGTGGCACAATCCTGAACTCTTTGCTGGGGATCCTGCTGAACATCATGTGTACAGACAACTAGAAACCCAAGGAGAGGTCTTCAGTTCTCCAGACACGATTTCACCCTGGCTTTCAATGCTGGGGTTAATAAACCACCCCAAATCATTAGAAACTTGGAGAAGTACCAATATTCGAAAGATCATTCTAGAGACCATCACCACATGTGCTGAACCTCTCTGATTTCTTTTTATATGAACAACAACAAATCAAAGAAATTACATGAGCTTTTATCATAAAGTCTGTCTCCTATAAGAAGGTCTCTTAGTCTCAGTACCTCCTTACTTATTCTGCAAAGGGACAAAATGCAGTCCCCTTTACCAAGAAATCCAAATGTGGGAGAAAAATTTGCTTATCAGTAGGGAAGCACATTACAGCAAGCTAAAGCAAGCAGGTCTCTAACGTGGGAACCTTCCTGCTGGCTGGAGGCAGACTAGTAAAAGCCCAGTGTTTATAGTTTCCCTTGTCTTTCCCCTGACGTAGAAAGGAGTTTTTCCATTACCATCAGTGGGAACTGGTTTGTGTCATATATATAATTTTAAATATTGAAATTAGGTCAAATCTGACTTAACATGTCCCTGATAGGAATGTCCTATCTGCTGTAAGAAAGCTTGCCATTGCAAGCCAGCTTTTCTTCCCATAGGAAGCCAGGCTAAAAATAAGGCTTATGCAATTGCCGCTCTGTGTCCTCCTCCCCTTGTCCTCCAACAATGTCTGAACCAACTGGCCAATCTCAGCCACACTTGATACAGCCGTAACAACCTCAGGGATATTAAGCTCTCGCAGGCTTTGCAAAAGGTCTCTCTTGCACTCTTCTAACAAAAAGTCCCACATGTCCTGTACACAGTAGAAATTCAGTCAGAGCTTGTCCTCATGTCACAGAATCCAAATCCAAGGTAAACTTTGTGGGAAGCGAAGTGTCAGGTGTTCTGGTGCTCAGGGGACTAACGTACTCTTCTAAAGTAACCCAAGTGACAGAACTTGAATTTAGCTCTGCTCATATTTATCCCTGTGTGCTGCATCCATATTGTGGGAACTTACTCTTACATGACTGAAATGCATTCTTGCCTCCTCTCAAGACAGCACACAGCATTTCATAAGGTGACTGTTGCGCTGGCATAAACTTCACTTGTGCTTTCGGGGTAGAGGTGCTCCTCTCTGGCTGTGTCTGCTTCTGGTGTGGCTCTTGCTTTTTTGGGAGCAGGGGACGCTAGCACCTATCATGCCTCCAGCTCCTGAAGTAAATCCACAGCTGAATGACTTGGGAAGTTTTCCCAGTGCTAACAGAAAGGTACCCTGGGACTTACTCTGGCTTCTGAGATAATGCCATCAGTTACCCATAAATAATCCCAGTGGAGAAAGAGGAGGAGTAGAAGGCCACAGATGGCATTAGAGAGGCTTTGATGAACAGGCAGTTTAATCTTTTATGCAGTTCAGCGCTGTATATATTGAGGCTGACTTCAGTAGGCATCACAAACTGCAAACCCTCTGGAACAGACGTGGTGTTTCTTTCTATTCAGCCGCTGCTTTCATTGTCAACACCCTGAATTTGTGGCATATTAATGTGCTCTTACAAGCTGATCTGAAATAGTAAATGGACTTCTGACTAGAATTCCTCTCTGCTCTGCTTTAAGCGATTAACTTATGAAGAAAGAATGGCTCGCAGGTTGCTTGGACCAGTAAATGCTGCATCTGTGTTGGAAGCACAAAGTGGAGACAACATGCAGAACGCACAGGTAAATGGGGACCTGTCTCTGGAACAATGATTTCCTGGTGATTGTGCTGTGACCTGCTTGTACCTGAATAGGGCAGAGAGAGGGGGTTTATTTGGTACCGGTGCAGGGGAGAGGAGGGAAGGGGACAGCTCTCACTGGCAGAGCTCTGTATAGGAGGGATTTGGGTTTTTTGTTTTTTGCTTTTTTTTTGGGGGGGGGGGGGGAGGTGGCAGAGGGGGGGACTTTAAGCACCATCCCCTTGCTGGGTCTGATCTGTAGGAATGACCTCTCCAGGGAGGAATTACAACAGCTGCTGCACAGCACGTTACACCCCTCCTGTGACAGGCAGGGAGCCGCACAGCGAGGGATACAGGTACCCACTCTCTAACTGCCCGAGTTCAGACTTGGCCAGGACAGCAAGATTTACACCTGTCACTGCTTGGAATAAGTGACATTGAGTACAAGAGGTCAGGGCCTTGGGGTGGGATCGGTTGGGTTTTAGCCCCTCCAGGGGCCTGCAATCATTAAGAGAAGGCAAAGCAGTTATTTTAGCAGCCCACATGCTGTTAGACAAGAATCTATTACTAGTGGCATTTTCGACAGCATTTTAGTTGGAGACTTGCATCATTCATTGGTTATTCAGGCCGGTTAAAAGCTCTCTTTGGCACTTCTGTGATCAAATTTAGCGGAAACATCTGTGATGTGACACTGGGTACCTGTGCAGCCAAAGAAAACACCCCTCCTGCTGCACGCATGCAGAGAGCCAGCAGGCTGGCATACAGCTTGCAAAGTGCAGTTAGCAAAACTCTTCAATGCAAGACACACTTAAGATCACAGCAAGGGAGGAATATGCAGTTTGAGCTATTTCTCCCCAACAATCATCTGACAACAGCAGGCAAGAAGGGAACATCATGGATGTCAGAGAGCAAGGGAAGCCTCACCTTCTGCAGAGAACAAGGAAATATTCAGTCAAAACAGGATGACTGACAACTTTTCAGGGTGTGTGAAATGCTGCATAAAAAGGAGTATTGGAAGGAAAGAGTGGCTTATATTTGGGAGATCTTATTCCCATTGTTCAGTCTTATTTTTAAATATTGTAGTCACCAATTCATTCAGCCTCCTGATTCCTCAGGAACTTAACTACACAGTCCACATAACAGAGCATTAGAATTACCAGCAACTTCATCACTACAGCATCATTTCACAAGACAAGTAATAATTGTACAGAACTTGTGTAAATGAGCAGATACAAGCAATTGCCTTTGGACTCAGTGTTAAGCTCAGTCCAGCAAAACCCTCATTCATGTAATGCTTCCCCTGAACTGAAGACTGTTTCTGCGCTTGAAGTTTAAACCCAGGCTTAAATGTTCCACAGGACTGGGCTGCAGAGCACAGAACCAAGCACCATAATAGCTCAATGTGAACACCCCAGAAATTTCCACGCAGTTTTTCCTCTATCTGTCTCCATTGTTAAAACGAGTCACTGGTAATAAACTCTGCTTGCGTTTTCCAAACATCCAAGTTCCTAGCAGGAATCAATCCCGGGTATTTTAGCAGATTTACTCATGTGATTGTGGAGTTGTCAGCAAGCTTAGCTGGTGCTGTGATCTAGAAAGAAAAATATTTTCCAGCTCAGCATGTGTCCATAGCTATTGGTACCATATTTAAGTGAGCACAATACAGTGTTCTTGCCAGCGATTCCACTTCTATTCCTGCTATAGGGAAGGACACTCTGTACTTAGCTCTCATTTTAGATACTGCCAGTAGCACTGCTCCCCTCTAACAAAGGTTATTGGCTGGCCAAAAGCCTTGTGTGCCAAACAAAACTGCTGCACCTATCACCTGTGCAGAGTGACGAGAAGTTGTGCCATTCTATTAATAGTACTTGTTACTGTCATGGCAAAGCCTACAGTGAAAACGGAGTGTATTAGCTCCTGATGCAAGTTCCTTTACCTCTTGTCCCAATCCAATGACTTCTGAAGTATTCAGTTTGCTTTTAAGCAGCAGTCAGCGTATGAACTTAAAATGGCTTCTCCTTCAGTTTATAGATAAAGCTTCCTCTATAAGTTAACTCACCTCTTCTCTTTCTCTTTCCAAGCACCAGAATGCAGAAAACATCAGGCTGCAGGTTCCTACAACGCATGTAAGGTAATACATAAACTTGTACTCTGCTACTCTTCAAGACCTTATTTCAAATGTTTCTAGACAATGTTAGTTTTATTTCACTAATCACTTTTTCTAAAGTAGTAATTACTAAATTCATTCACTTCAGTTCAATAAAAAAGCTACCGTTTGTGGATGGTTGATGATGCCTATCATCTTAATCCAGCCAGTTCTAAGCATAACTCTAGAGGTTTAAGGACTCTGTCTACCTAGGGCAAATATGCTTCGTATTCAAGAAGATTAATCTCTAGTCAGAGCAAGGTCCGACAATGTAAATGATGAAACACAGCCTACATTGCTCTTGTAAATTCTTTTGGATATTAGGCGAAAGATGAAGGCTTCGTACGTTATGCTTCTATGTTGAATTGAACAACTTGAGCAACGTAAGTGGTTGATCAAAAGTCATGCCTTACAGCTGAAAAACAAACCAGAACTGTAATGTTGGATTCCTAAACGTGTTGAGGGACTCTAGCTGCAATCAGCGCTTCAATGTCATTTGTGCTATGGTGACTTTTACACAATTAATTGTTTCTGTCCACTTTTTAGGAGCAGACCGTCATCAAGAGGAGATGAACGTGGACATGACTCAATCCAGGAAAAGTTTTTTCAGCCACGTTTTACACAAGTGCCTGAAGATGTAATTATCGAGGAGGGGCGATTCTGCAGGCTCGACTTCAAAGTAATACCAGCTTTTCACTTATATAGTTCATTAGCTCTGTGGGATGTGTGGCATGAAGAGACATCTCTGAGCTGCAGTGCCTCTGCACTTTAATAAGCCAGAGCAGTAACAGTAGATGGTGCAGGGTCTCTCCAGGCAATGCAAACCAAGAAATAGGAGATGACTAAATGTTTCCGCATTTTCCTTTGGAAAATGTAAATGGAATTAGCTGCATAAGAATATGGTCAAAGCTAAATAGTGGTAAATATGGAGCACCACAGAACACCTTCTAGACCTCATTGGGAAGAATTAATATTAAGGCCCTGCTGAAAGAAGGCATTTTGGGAGGGAACCTCGTGCTTTGCACTGAAACTCCACTGACTTCAGTGGACACATGCTGGACACACATCCAGCGAGGCCTGTTTAAGACTAGCGTGCCCTTAACGAGTCTTCTCTGAGGTAACTGTGCCCTTGCTGGAGCAGACAATCTGGCAAGGAAATGCCCTAATTACAAACAAACAAAACACCAGAATGGCCTGAAACTGCGTGGCAACTGTACCAACTCTAGGGTAAGAAAAAAACTAGGTCTTCCACATGTGCAACTTCACTGCAAAGGGTGTTTACCAATTGTAGTTTGGCTTGGTTTTTCCTAACCACTTCCAATCTGTTTCCTTAAGTAAATGCCTGCCAGACTTAGGCATGACCTTTAGCCATTTTTCTGCAAACTTCTTAACTTCTGAATGTCATGGACAACCTGGAGCATGTCTGCAGGACAGTTTATTTACATACATTATCGAAAGAGTATGGATGCTGACGGTGCTAGCTGTGGGATTACAAGGGTGAGTCCCCCCCTCTGTGAATCCACAATGAGTATCTTTGGTCTAATCAAGTTTACCTTACAAAACGGGAACAACGGGGGGTTGCAGGAACAGCATCTACTGTCTTGTAGCTAAAGCTCATCTTTCCATGGCGCTTCACGAGCCTTCCTCTCTGTGCAGCACCACGCTAATATTCAAAAACTAGGCAAGACTCTAAAATTTTGCCGTAGGATCATGAATTGATCATCTATTGTCATCAGACTCCCTATAGCATTGAAGGGCTTTTATTATCTTAAAGCTGTTTAACTCTTCACTGCTTTCCTCTCCTTCACAGGTTAGTGGGCTGCCAACCCCAGATGTGATGTGGTATCAGAATGGAAGGATGGTTCATCAAGATCAGTTCCATAAAATGATAGTGTCAGAAAAGGGATTCCACTCATTTATTTTCGAAGCAGTCAAATCATCTGATGCAGGGACATACGAATGTGTGGCTGTCAACCGTGCAGGAGAAGCATCTTTCGCAGTAAAAGTGGAAGTAATTGGTAAGACTGAGAGCACTGATAACTACCTGGCCACACATGGAAAAGTTCAGTAATCTAAGGCCTTCCTCCATGTGTTTGGGACATAAAAGAACAAAGAAGCAGAGGTAGATCTCCAGATATTCAGGCTCTAACAATAACAAACATCTTACCTTTTCCAAGACTATTTTAATACATACATCTGGGACACTGTATTTCTTCAAAGCACTTCTAGTGAGATATTTAGATGTAATGGGATGTCCAGAATTTGGGTGTTATTAATCTCCCAGAATTGATAACATATGTTGATTGACTCTTCTCCTAAAGCGGACTGTGCCTACTACACCCTTATGCTCATGGGAATTGCCTGTAGGCTAAGGAGTAGCAGTAAGGCACATGTGCCCTGCTGAATTTAGCATTTTAAATTCTTAAAAAACAAGCCTGATATTAGCGTTCAATACTTACAGTAACCCCTCCTTATCTTTCCTCTTTAATTTAGCAAAAGAACATCACACGCCTCCAACTTTCATCTTCAAGCCACAAAGCAAAAAGGTTTTTGAAGGAGATACAGCCAGACTCGAATGCCAGATCTCTGCTATCCCAACACCCCGGATTTACTGGAAAAGAAACAACGAAATGGTACAATATAATACAGACCGAATAAGGTATCCTACTAATGAGTTGGCCATTGGTGTGTTAGAAAACAATAACCAGTATCTGTTAAGTCAAATTTGAACCGGCCGGTTTCTAAAAGCAGCAAGCTGGAAAGCGAGATCTGCCCCTCGTTTATGACACATGGTGAACAGGCCCATGTGCTGGACAGGCATGATGCTCAGACTCTTGTTTGGAGGGCACAGAGAGAAAACTGTGGCCAGACGCCACTCTGAATTCTAGCAGCAGTTACAAGGCCCATGTTGAAGCACGGCTTTAGGACTGAAGCATGCAATGCATTCATCGTGCTCTGAGGCTACGGGGCTACAGAAGGGTCTTGATGCCACCTGAATGGTATCGTGATGTGAATCACGGGTGGCTCTTGACACAAATGCAGTGTTTATGTCTGAATAGTTTGCAGTACCCTGCAAGAATTGTTCTAGGGCTTTCTCAGCTACTCCGCACGTAAACTGACTCTTTGATTTCAATTCTTCTCTCCTTCCCCCTTCAAGTACTTACACATAAACACCTTCATTTTTCAGCTTGTTACATGACAATACTGGAAGGATTTGCCTCCTGATCCATAATGCAAACAAGAAAGATGCTGGTTGGTATACTGTATCTGCTGTCAATGGAGCAGGTGTGGCTACGTGCCATGCCAGGCTGGAGGTTGCAAGTAAGTACCACATCACAGTGCCACAGCCACAACTGAAACTGCCGCTGGCACTTGTATTCAGAACAGATGCTCAACATTAACCTAATGAATCTCAGACGGCTGGGAGGATTTCTTTGCAAAGATACTGAACTAGACAAAAAGGAACTATCCCAGGAAAAAGTCTTTTGTTCAGTACCCAGACACTGTAACGTGTCCTTTGCACACTATCTGCACTGTGTAAAGATTACAATTTGATTGATACCAAGAAGGAGGGTGAATATAAATCTCTGGAGTCCGAGATACGGGCTTGTCTGTTAAGTTCTTCCTACGGGTTTGCTGGTTTATGCTGCACATAAAAAGCAATTGGGTTGCTCTGCCATGGGTCTTTCCACAGCTGGGGAAGGCACTGAAAGAGGCTTTTTTCTCTCTTCCAGCACATGCAAACAAGCCAGTTCCAGCCCCAAAGCAGTTACGGGTTCGACCAACTTTTAGCAAGTATTTGGCACTTAATGGAAGAGGACTGGATGTGAAACAAGCTTTCTCACCAGAAGGAGAGTTTCAGCGTTTGGCTGAGCAGTCTGGACTGTATGAAAGTGACGAACTTTAACTGGAAATGAAGAGGAAAACTCACACCTATAAGAGACAATTACAACATAGATGCAGTTAACTGGTGATTGCTCTAATTAGCAAAATACCTATCTACATATTTTTACTTTGACTCTTGCACATTCAGCTGTTCCCGTTTTACCTTGTTAGACTTTATTTATATGGTTTGGTGACTGTAACCATTTACTGAGTATTGTATTTTAACTATAAAGCCTAAGAAAGCGGGCTAATTAGTTTTTACAAGTGTGGGTGGTTTTAGTTCCACCTGTGCTTGGTTACATGCTAAAGTAGATTGGTTTGTACTGCTTCTCTAATATCACTCTTGATAATATCAGAAGTCTGTACTGTCTGAATACTAAAACCAAATAGACTAGAGTGTTTTTATGACAATAAATTAGAGGCAAATAAAATTTTAAATAACCACCATCAGCTGTGACTCTTCCTTGATCTGTTAAAACCAGGTTACGGACATCTGGTATCAGCTGCAGCCTGGCAAAGATGGGATTCTTACCCTACTAAGTCTGCCACGGATCCCCTCCCCTGTCTGCTCCCCCCATCATTTGTCACCTGATAGCTATAAACTATTTAGCATAAACTAGATGCTGACACTCCCTTAACACTAAAACATGTCAGTGAGGCAACATGAATATTTTTTTTTCTCCTTGCACACTTGGCCCGAAAGCTGGCCTGTACACTATGAAGTGTCAAGGCTCGCGTGTTTTTCCTCCTTACTCCTTCAATCAAGGAGTGAGTGGCTGTAACTTAACTGACGGCTGACTCTCAACAAGCTGTTGATTTGAATCATCCAAATGTTTTGCGTGCTGCTATTCACAGCCGCCTTGCTCAAAATAATAATAAATACCATGAAACCTGATTTTGCCAAACTCCACCAAACCTAATCTCTGAAGATTTTTCAACTGTGCTTACTAAAGGAAAATTTGTGAAGGTGGAACAAGCCTGAACCCCTCCCAGGCGGTGCACAGTAATGCGGCTGCCGGTCAGCAAACCCCACGAGCATCTTCCAGAAGGGAAAAAAATGGGGCCTCAGCTTCGCCCCACACTGCAGTACCGTTAAATAAAACCCCCCAAATCCGAACTGCACAACACTGGCTATTAAACTCCCAACAAAACCCTGCAGCAATACCGCCACACGTCTCCCTCGGGGCTGCCCGAGCAAAGAGACACGCTAAAATCCCTCGCCGTGCTGCACTCTTTGCGGGTTTGAGCTGATCGGATGCAGGCCGACGGCCAGTTCGCCCATAGGCTCCTTCCGAACATAAAGACGCTCCGATGCTCGGGCAAGGGTGGGGTTATGGGTGCTGGGCAGCGGTACCAGGTCCGACGCAGGAGCGCCCCAAGGTCTCCTAATGTGGGAGCTCCTAACGGGAGCCCCAGCAGCACCTCAGCTCGCAGCCTTTGCATTAATAAGACATTTAAATGAACACGTCCTGTGTTCCCTGCCGCTCTTCAGAGCGGGAAGGGAGTTTCCTAATGGCCTGAACTTGGCCTGGAAGCAACCAGGCGCTGCAGGTTATCCTTTAATTCCACACACACCCACACACACACCCCCACCCCACCCCCCGCCCCCGCGAAGGAACGGCTGCCAAGCCGGCAGCTGGAAGCGCGGGCTCTGCCCGGCCCGGCTGCCGCGGCCCTGCAGGGCCGGCTCCCGGGGCCAAGAGGGGACACTGCCCTTTCTCTCCATCCACTCCTCCTCTTCCTCCTCCTCTGTTTTTTTTTTTTTTTCGCTAAGAGCATTTCAGCTTCTCTCAGTACTCTTATTATTAATACGTTTTCCTCAATTTAGTCTCCCCCCCCCCCCCCCCCCCCCCCCCCCCCCCAC
>JAVKLA010000042.1:16627012-16650100 GCA_034782735.1 Sagittarius serpentarius | reverse complement strand
AGGACTCCAGGTGGGGTCTCACCAGAGCGGAGTAGAGGGGGAGAATCACCTCCCTCGACCTGCTGGCCACGCTTCTCCTGATGCAGCCCAGGATCCGGGTTGGCCTTCTGAGCTGTGAGCGCACATTGCCGGCTCATGTCCAGCTTTTCATCCACCAGCGCCCCCAAGTCCTTCTCTGCAGGGCTGCTCTCAAGGCATTAATCCCCCAGTCTGTACTGATGCTGGGGGTTGCCCCGACCCAGGTGCAGGACCTTGCCCTTGGCCTTGTTGGACCTCGTGAGGTTCATACGGGCCCACTTCTTGAGCTTGTCCAGGTCCCTCTGGATGGCATCCCGTCCCTCAGGTGTGTCAACCACACCACTGAGCTTGGTGTCATCAGCAAACTGGTTGAGGGTGCACTCAATTCTACCATTTATGTCATTGATGAAGATAATATATAATGTCATAATGTATTGATAATTTTTTTTTTTAATGTCCATACACTGAAATCATAGAATCATAGAATAGCCATTGCTGCAGAAGGATTTTGGACTCACAGACAAGGATGTTGCTGGTTACTTGGGCTTAGCACGAGATGTGGTACAGAGGTGGATTGTATTATATGTTAGTGAGATCAGCAGAGGTATAGTTTAGGTAGCATTCTACAGACAGGCTACTGGCACCTCTAGTCAGAATCATGCGAATTACATAAGCTTTTGCACTGGAGTTTAAACAGAATTCTTAAGTGCTACCTTTATTTTTTAAGATTTTTCTTTTCTTCTCTCATCTGTACTTTTTTTAAAAGAAAAAAAAGTACTGTGTTTTGGAAATGTGCAGTTATTCAGATGTTTACCAGATGAGTGACTGTAGGGGATGATAGGACTGATAGGAAAAGTTAGGAATACTTAGCTTGGAAACCTGATGCTTGGAATATAGCTTGGAAACGTGAATTAAAAATGGAACTAACTTTTGAGGTTTTTCTCCTAGGACTATTGCATTTATTTATTTACTTATACTTGAGAGATTCCTGTTTGCCTGCAAGAGTGCATGCTTTACTTAATTACAAACTTGAATGCTTGGAAAATATTGTTAAAATGGAGGTATTCAGATGCTTACACTTCTCAAAGAACAAGGATGAAACCTCCTTTGAACAGTGTCTGCATACTCATAGTAACAAGTGGGTTGTGATATTTGGATGTTGCAACTGAAAAGACTCATTCTAAACATGCTTAGAACTGTAGAGTACAGGCAAAGAAGTTTCAGGAGCAAGTCTTCTCAAATTCATTGAAGAACACTGGTTATCATTTCAGTGAAGGTGGTGCCTTTTGGAGAATTTTATCTTTTAAGGCTTTTATATTGACAATTTTGACAACACATGGGAGTCACAAAACTAGGCCTTATATCTATCCTAAGCTGATTCCTATTTGTATAACTGTAAGTTTAGATTCCCTGAACGTTTGAACTGGGTGTCAGCTTTTACTTGACTTGATTTAACAATAAAACTTTCACATGAGAAAAGTACTTGCAGGTTAAAATGAAGTTTACTGTCTCCTGGTGGTGAGCCCACAGTCTGTGATGCAGCTTCTGGCTTTAAGTTACTCAAGTAACCATTTCATGTCCAGTCCTGTCAACTGAGGTGATGGCTCTTGGATTTCAAAGGATTTTATCCTAGTATGTTTTTCTTCAATTATGTCATATGAGTGCTGTAACTTCTTGAAAACACATAGACACCGTATCTGCAAGTACCAGGTCAATATTTTCTCTTTTGACGTAGGCTTCACTCTTCTGTAGAGAAGCAATCCATTTTCTGTGGGGTAACACTTTACTGAATGCTAGGCTATCAGTATTTTCCTTTGTAATGAATCTGTAACATACTGAAAAACTTAACACTGTAAATTATCCCAGTCCTTCTATCACTAATGGTTCTATCCCTATGTTTTGAAAACATAGGACAGTGAAACATCTCTAAATAGGAAATGTTAGGAAGATCTCGGTCATGCAGAAACCAGCTGGCTAGTGAACACCTTTCAGGGATGATTCTGGTAAGGCTATAGTAAAGCATGTTTGCCAGAACTCATGCTTATGTGCAAGTTTTTATTAGTCGTCTAGACCATCTTCAAGGAAGCATCCAAGAAAGCAAAACTGCTAATTCCCTAAATGACCATCCCTCCAATGCTTTATGTTTTACAGACTTTAATATCTTGCTTCCCTGTTTCCCAAATGATGTAACACTTGCTTTGTTTTCAGGGTGGAAAGCCCCACAAACATCGGAAGGATCGCCTGCAGGATCTAATTGATATAGGTTATGGTTATGATGAAACGGACCCTTTCATTGATAATTCTGAAGCGGTAAGTAAGCCTTGTCAAAGCAGCAAGAAGAAATAAGAATGCGCTTTTTTTTTTTTGTCATAAGGAAGAAAGGTAAGGGAAAAAACTTTGTGCCTGTATATAACTGGTATGGATCCAAAGGGCATACTACGTTGGGAATCCAATGAATGATTGTATTTGTAGTCTCATTCAGATATCATTATGCACTGCAAGAATTAGGAAAGCTATTGTTAGATCACATAATTTTCCAGCTTTAGAAATTATATTATTTTTATTTGTGCCCTTCATTTACTGTGGACTTGAAATTACACTGGCTCTGTTTAGTTTCTTGTACTAGCTATCAGGATTATTAGTAGATTACTGGGGTTATATTTCCTGCATTAGATCAGGAAGCTATTCTGCTTTTAAAAACCAGTGAGAATAGGATGGTTATTCTAAACGTTCACCGAACATGTCTGAAAAATTAGAGATAAAACAGCTTGGTTAAACAGCAAGATATTACAGCTTATTTTGTCTGAGTATTTTTCAGAAATGAAAGCACATCTCAAGGTAAAAGAAAGGTATTAGGTGCAGGCAATATATCAGGGATATCAGGAGGTTTATAACAGGGCATTTGAAGATATCTTAGAGGTGATATATGAAATTATGAAAATGAGGAAGAAGCTTGGAAGAGAGAGAGTGGAAGATAAAAAAGCTTGGACACCTCCTGTAATTCTCCTTTATTAGATGTCAGGAAGAAATAGGTGTGCTGTTCATAGTCAAGGAAAAATGAACAAAAATACCCAACAAAAATCACCTGACACTTTTGCCAGCCTTCAGTTTCCTCCACTGCTGAGTGACACTAGACAAAGCAGCAGTGATCTGCTGCTCTGAAGAGGAGGGAGCTAAAAGTCTGAGTCGGAGAGGAAAGTTGATGAAAAGGAGTTGTGACAAAAGAGTAAGAAAAGCGCAGAAGTGAAGTGTGTTGCTTAACATACATTATGTTGAACCTCCATTTGATTGTGGTGGTAGATCTAGGGAATTATAAAACATTGTAAGGAGCTTCTGTGAACACTGAGCTGTGAGGTTTCTAGCATAGAGATGTTGCATGAATATTGCTCTTAAGAGCTGTGTGAGGTGCAAAGAAGGCATGCTGCAGAACTGATACCTTCTTGAGCAAAAGAAGTTCAGCTGTTAACCACAGTGGATAGTAGGCTGACCTCATCTGTGTGTGGTATTAAGTTTTTGAACTAGGTCTGAAGGCACATAAACAGGTTGTGTGAAAAGTGAGTTTGCTGTAGATGCTTATGTAGTGTGTATTAATTTGTCATTTTTCTTGGTCTAGATTAGAATTTTTGTTGAACTTGCCAATATAAAGCTGTCCTATCATTATCCCTCAACTTTTGTTTGTGTTGCTGGAACAATATTGGGGCCTAAGCCTTGGTATGTCCTTTCCAAAGGTCATATTCTGATCTTCTGCTCAGTAAGAACAGATATGCTTCATTCCTGCTTAGAAACCAGTTGAGCCTATAGGTTTATGTGGTTTCTCACTGTTGCTTAAGTTAATCATCCTCAGTTTTGAAATTTTATGATACAGGACCCAAGTGGTATCTTGGTTTTTCTGGATTTATTGTGACCTATTACAGATCTGGTAGGTGATTTGGATAACTTTCAGTTCTCATAGTACAGGTCTCTGTCAAATATGTATGTGAGTCTAGCAGGGTTGAACACTCACTGGTGTATGAGTACTTCCCACACTGTGCTTCCTTCCAGTGCTGTTCTTATTACCAGCGGCAGATCTGTTAGATTTGCAAGAGCATTTACTTCTGATATCTCTTGCCAGACTCCTTGCAAGAACGTACAAAAGGCAGTTGTTAGAGGACCAGATGGTTGCATCATGTGGTAGCTGTGGAAGCTACTGGGGAGAATGGTGTATTCTCTAAAGATGGCTCTTCTGAACAAATCATTATGCCTTATGTCTGCATTACAAATACAGACCAGTGAGAGGCCCTCTCTGTTTTGCTTTTATCCCCATTTCTATATAGAAAAGAAGAAAAAAAAATGCAATGTGTGCCAGCTGCAGTCTTAAGTTGCTGTTGCAGAGCTTAAGGGTCCTGTAATGTAGGAGTTAAGTTCAAGAAAACCTCTCATTCCATCTCGGATGGAAACAGGAAGTGTTGAGAAAGAAAATCTACATGTCTGGCTTGCTCATCTTCTGTGTGGCCAGCTATTAAATCACCATGTACCCTGAGAAATGTCAGAGCCGGCCCCAGCCTGGACTTAACTTCCTTTTAGAAGATACACTTTCTTACACATAAAAAGCTGTAATATCCTGGGTACAAACACTTGAAAAATGAGTGCTTCTCGAATTGCTCCTGGATTGATGTCCTGTTGTCTCCCTCCATATCCCAGAAAAAAATAATTGAAAGCTTTCTTAGAATTTTAGTCCTTTTTCTTGTCACAGGTGTGAAAGAAATAGAGTTCTTTGGCACTGAAGCAGACCTATTCCATAGCTTTAGAGGTATATTCCTTCTAAAAACAGATTTTGAGGTAATGCTATCAAGTATTATTCAAGAAATTAAACCAACAAAACCCTAAGCCTGTTTTTAGCAGGCATTGTAATTGAGTTAAGGAATTCTGCTTCCTTTGGATCCATTTCCAGTTAAGCAGTGTTGTGCATGTAACATAGATGCATATATAACACATAGTGTATGTAACAGAGCATTTGGGTCCTCCAGGGATCCAGGAAGGCAATTGTTCTGCCTGTTTTCTTGAGGGCAGGGATCAGGGTCAAGTGCAGGGAATATGCTAATGGCAGGATTCTCAGGTAATGGATTTTAATGAGGTTGGAGTACAGGCAGGTACAGGACATGCTTTTCTGGAGGAAGGTTCTTGGAAAGTGCTGATAGAAGGGAGCTGCTTCTAAGCAAAGAGATCTTTCCTGTCAGACTCCTCAGAGGGCACTGGTACCTGCCCTGATGAAGTAGGGTAAATTTTGGGCTGTTCAGTAGGTTAGATTGCCATTGTTTACCTTCTGTGAAAATGAAAACCATGCATGAGTCTTAACAGATTTGCTTTCGTAGTTTATTCTGGAAAGTATCAGTACTTTCCTACAGCATAGTAAAGACTTCAGCAGCATGGCTGCATTAAGACCATCAAAGTCCTTGTGCCTACTAAATGCAGAAAAGTAAGCACTTCTGAAGAGCAATTCAGTGGACTCAAACGTGAAGTCAACTAAAGTGAAATAGTGGAGAAAGGTTCTTGGGTACATACTACCCTAAGTGACACAGTCAATTCCTTCCTCCCACCTTCCTTCAGACTTTTCTCCTCTTACAGGAATAAATTACTGGTTGCTGTTTGTTTTGGATATATCTGGTATATATGCTGTTCAGTTTTTTACTTTGCTGTCCTCCTTGGAAAATTTTCAGTTGGTCCTGTTTGGAAGAAGTGGCTTTTCCTTTCTGAATGTAATTGCAGGCAAGTGGGAAATCCATGCTTCAGTCTATACAGTGGATATTTCTGGGTTGAGCATTTTGACTGTAGTCAGTGGGTTATGAACTCTTCATTCCAGAAAAAAAAAATGTAAATCAAGACCGTCTTACTATTGTTTCTAGCAGTTAGTCTGATGGCAAGTCCTAATCTTTGTGTATCTTAATGGACCTCTGTGGCAGTAATACACAAAACATGCATAACCTGCAAAGCAAGCCGTCCCTCCTTGGTGTTGCCGCTGCTTTGATGTTGACAATAGGTTTTGCTATAGTGTAAACTGCCCAGAACTTCATTCAATGTATTTCTGTAGATTTCTGCTTCCTGTCTGTTTTTCCTGCATGCGCACATATGCATACATGTGCATATCAGCCTGGTTTGGCTGGACTACTTGCTTTTATGATGACCTCTGAGTATTTGGTTAGTTGAATACCTTCCTGACAATGTAAGCTTTATATAGATAGAGATTCCAGGGGAATACAGTGCTCTCTGAGCTTTTCGCTATGTAATATAGAACAGGGATCTGAAGTAATACATGGTGTTCAGTGAAAAAGTATGCAATTTTCTCTTACTCAGAGGTAGTAAGACTTGCACATCCAAAGCAAAGATGAGCTAGCACCTTCCCCATGTCGGGTCAATGAACGCAGAGGAAGAACCCTCCACCTGGGAATCTGTAAGCAGTGCAAGCTGTCTTTTGAAGCAATGATACTGGGTAGCCACACGACAGGAACTGAAGCAAAACGTGAATGCCAAGAGCAATGGGAAGCATGCAGTTCAGTACTTAAGACACCCAGAGCTGTATGTCAATATTTAACCCAGTCTGCTATATTCATGGTTCCACAGCAGCCTTCCAAACACTGGTGTAAGAGTCCTGTGCTGCTGGGTAGAGAAAACTAGCTTACCAATGGTTTCTCATACATGGAAAGTTTCTCCAAAACAGTTACTTCAACTTAAAGGGAAAACTTGTTTTTCTTTAGCTGTGTCTTGCCTCAAGAGCTCAGATCCTCTTAAAAGACAGCCTTTCAAGGATTGTATGTTGATATTAGTAATTCTGAGCACACTGGTAAAAGAGTTGCCCTTTTTCTATCTGGGTTCCCTAGAATACTTTCCATAACTTAAGGGCTTAATCTTTGCAAAAATTCTGTGTCATGATACAGAGATTTCACATGTTTTCAGGATAAATTTGTTTTACTTCATTGTGTAATCTCCAGGTTTATTAAACGTGTCATAGATCTAATACCCTCTTCTTTCCCACCCTGGCTTCCCCTCAAGAGTTCCTGCTGTTGTGATCTAAAACTTGAAGCTGATGGCTTGTCAGTAAGAGCATCTTGCTCAAGACTCTTGAATATCTGAGATGCTTTTTCCCAGTGAGAATGGTATCTACTTGGGGAATGGCAGAGCTCAGTGTGCTGATGGTAGTTTTTACCTTTTTTGTGGGGTTCTGGGCCAGACGTTGTTTAGGCCAACTTGATGTTGTTCTCTCATCCTTCCTACTCAGAGGAGCTTTTTTTATGCATAGCTATGGAGAGCAGTGTTGTTGCTTGAGAAAGATAAACATCTCAAAAAAAAAAAAAACCAAACAAAAAAACCAAAAAAAACCCCCAAAAAAACAACAAAACCAAAAAACCAATGCACCCCATGAAAAAACCTACCAACCTGCCAGTGTTAGAGGCATATACAGAAAAGTGCTACATAGGATCCATTATTAAACATACTTTCATATTGGATTGAGAGATAAATTTAACATTGCTGCATTTTTCATGTGGAAAAAGCTGCCTTTGTGGATCTCTTATTGCAAACCTCATCCACACTGAATACGTGAGGGTGCATTAAAGCTTTTGTGATTTTTTTTTTTTTGTTTGTTTGTTTGTTTTAGGAGGTTTACTTACTAGCTGTTTCATTAGCTATGGATTTGTGTGTTTATATTGCTGGTCTTTCTTCCTTCTTCATGGTCACTGGGCACAGTCTTTGGAAGTTCTGTGGTTGGGGAATAGTGCTCACTTGGCTGAGTGCACCATGTCACCTTTAATAAAAGATGTCTTGCATGCTTCCTGGGTGTCTTCAGGGAAGATCTGCCCATTGGCACCTGACATGTCATACACATCTGAGTGAATACAAGGGCAAATTTCAATTAGGAGATTCTTTCTTTGCTTTCATCCCTCCTTACCCCAAGATAAATGTGTAAAGTGGGGTATCAAACAAAGCAGATACTTTTCTGCTTAAGGCCGAACAGATGTACTTAAACTATATACCCAGCAGTCCTCTAGTACGAAACCCATTATAGCTAGAAGGACAAAGGTAGTTGAATTTGCAGGACAAGACTGATGTTTGCTAAAGCAACAGGAAAGTTATCTTGCTTCTGCAAAATATCATATCCTTTTTTAGGAAGGAATAAGTAACTTCTTAAATAATTTTTAATTCCATGTTCTGGCCTAGGTTTCAACCCGGTAGTTTAGGACTGCTTGTGTATTTAATGACCTCAGTGGGACAACTGGGGAACTGAAAATTCAGCATCTGCATAGGTACTTGAAAAAACCTGAGACTTCTATCTGGCCTTTGTAGTACCATTGTTTAAATTTGTGTACACAAAGAATGTAGGAGTAAGAATAATTAAGAAAGAATAATGATAATAGGTGTAGCAACTTCTTTTCTCTAAATTTAATTTTTTGAAGAGCACAAAATCACTTTTCAAAGTAATCTGAGCTGTTAGAGGGGTAGGTCATGGTCTAGGATCAACTATTCTTCATGAGTAGATGAATTTATTTAAGCTGCACAAGGAACTTAAGTGTTTTCCAAAAAATAAACAAACAATATGATTATTTGTATAATATAAAGAGGGGGGGTTATAACATGCCAAAATAACAGATCTTTGATAAGAGCATTTGTCTTAAGTGTTATATATGGTAAGTCTGCTTTTCATGTGAAATGAATGGAAAAGGAAAGCCTAACTTTTTTGCACAGAATCTTCTAGTAATTCTGTAACATGAAACCTGGAGAGGTTAAGTAATACATTGTATATTTATTTATAATAAAAACACTGGACTGTATTTGCAGCGTGGGTCAGAGCTCAGTCTCTGAAACAATTGAGTTGAACAGATAAAGGTGGTCACATGAGTGGTCATACATTTTATAACTTGGGCTGAACTATTTTCAGGGCAGTAAGAATGTCGTCTCATTGAACTGAAGGTCACTTAAGCTAATAGCTTGACTCTGGTGACTGGTGGAAGGGTATAAAAGGTGGTGGTTGTGGTCAGGGCAATATATAGAAGTTGGTACCTCTCTCAAGGTGCTCTGGTAGGCTGACAGATTACAATATCCTGACTACTAAACTAGGATTCTCCTAGGAGTCTATCCTATCCTAGTGTAGACTACCCTGAGCCAGGTATTACATCTTTCTTTAATAGTTTGTTGTGCTTTGGCTGTCCTTTGCCCCAGGGTTAAAAAAACCCAAAACAACTTGCGTATGCATTTTGGAAGAGGAACTTTCTTTACCATGGGAAAGCTCTTTCTGCTTGATCTTTGTAGTCTTGGATTAGAAAAGCAATGTATTGTTCCCCCTTAACCTTGTTCAGGATTTCATTGTATGTTCCATGATACTGGTTTTTGGGGAAGAAAGTTTTGGGTTTTGTTGTTTGAAAACTTATCCTTAAAGGATAGCAAAGCCAAAGAGTGTGTTTCAGTTCTTTGTGTCTTTAAGAAGCATAGAGATCGATTAACTATGTTTGAAGTACCTTGTATGTAGTGAACTGTATGGATATTCAGTCCATTTGACTGAAGCAACCATATTTGACACAACTTCAGTAGCTTGACTTTATTTAGTGGGCTAATGATGATTAAAAATAAACAGCTCCCCTCCCCAAGCTGGTTAGAGCCACCTCAGAATAAACTGAACAAGGAACAAATATGATCCCTACTTATCTTTTTATCTAGATAATACCAGTTTCACAACAAATAATGTACAGGCTACACTTCTCAAAACACTTGGACATGTTTGCAGCAAACCTTATTTCCAGGACTTAATGCAGGAGTGTTAAAAAGCCTTTTCAGTTGTGTACTTTTATAGTATAGGTTGTTCTCTGGAAGGGAGCTGAATGAGGAGGATCATGGTCAAAATGCTTGAACACAAGAATAGACAATATGAGATACTGCTGTGTCCTGTGGGTCTGGATTTCAGAACTAAATTGATATAATCCATACATTTTCACTGTTTTTCTTGGTATAATAATGAAGTTGAAACTAATTAACTTATTTTTAAAAAACCCTAAATTATCTTTCACACCTAAACATTTAATTAGAGTAATGACACTAGAAGCATAGTAATGTAGCTCAAGGACAGTAGTTGAAAATAACTTACATACTGATCTGCTTTTAAATGATCAGACAACACATCAGTCTGCAGACTATTTTATCTGCAGAATGATTCCATAATCTTGCATGGGACAAATCCGTGTTCACAGGAGTCAATCATATATGAAGTCCTGTGTGTTTTTGTAGGTCTCAGAATTTTAATTCTCAATCTTGGGATGTATAAGGAGGAGCAGAACAAAGGGCTTAAACTATTTTCCTTAATAGGATCACTTCTGCGATTTCATACGCAGAAAAAGCTAATGCAAAGCAAAAGTCTTGAAAACAATTCATCAGAAGATTTAGAAATTGGAAGAGTCATGTTCCCTTTCACTGAGTGTCATGAAGAAACTTTAAAATGACGTTTAATCTAGCTATTGCCAATATCTTATACAGTCATATCCAAATTTTCTGCTTACCTCAAAGGAGGAGGTACCTGGTTGCCATGTTCCTATGGATGCATCACATGGTGTGTTGATAATTCTAAACATATGCTGTGAATCATGGCTTCCTCACTTGTGGAGTGTCTTTAATCCTTACTTTTTCTTGTGTGTTCTCCAGGACTTCCTTTACTACTCTGCAGCCAAGTCTTTACTGTGTTTCCCTTACTCATTCTTCACTTTTGATGATAATGGTCCCAGCTTTGACTGTGCGCTTTCTCTTAAAACTTGGCAACTACTGTATTCTTCTGTTTTGATCCTGTACTGCCCCATCCTCACCAATTCAGTTCACACCCTGTCAGCTCAAAAGGGAAATGCCTGCTCTGTCTATTAAGCTCTGTGGATAATCATTTATTTTCTTTCCCTTTCACCGTCCTTGTACTTCATGAAACTGGTTCTGAGAGCTGTGGAAAAACGTCAGATTTCTCTGGAATTCTTGCCCAGTCTCTACTCTCAAGTTTACTTTGCACCTCCTACTTGGCATGATCGTCCTGGTCTCTTAAAGATGAATGACAAGTCCGCAACTAAGGCCCTTTGCTTTCATTTTGTCCAATTACTAGATTCTTCTGCTTTCTTGTGTTCTCTCTCGTATAATCTTGGGGTATTTCATAGATCCAGTCACCACTTCTCCTTTCCCTTCCTGTCTTTCTGTACTGCTTGTTTATCCTTCCGTTCCAGGAAGATGAAAGGTGATGACTCGTGGAAATTTCTGCTTATTCAGATCAAATCCAACTAGGTCTCCAGTTCAGGCTTTTTCACTAGCTTTGCTGTTGAAGTATACATTCACTGTTTTCCTCTTCTGGGTAGCTCTTCTTCCTGTCTTAATGCTTTTGGTAGCCCAGACTTTTTGGTTCTTAAGCCATTTTATCTTCAGTATATCTTGCATGGCGTGCAGGGGGAAATGAAATACGCTGGTAGCTGATGCTCCACTTTGCACTGTGTGTGTTCCTTCATGTAGGTGATCTCAAGTCTTCAGTTAATGTTGTGGCAGTTAAAACTGCCTACTAATTTAATCAGCCTGTTGAATTCTGTCTTAACAGACATGCAGTGGAAGGCCTGCTGGTTCAAACTTCAAAATAACAAACACATTGTTTCCTTCTCAAGTATCTTAATCCTTTGGCTGTGCTACCAAACACTTCTTACTTGCAGCTGTAACTCAATCAACTTTTTCCTCTGCCAGAGTGCATACCTTTGAGGTGTGTCAAAATCCTACCCTTTCTTTCAGAAGAAGGGCAGAAATTGATTGCATTGTTATTTTGTCTTTCTGGTACCTTTGTAACACTTTCTAGGTCCTGTAAATGCTTCCTCCTTATCTTTGTTGGCAGGTATGTGTCTCAGGCATTCTGTTTTGATGCTTCCAGACAGATACAGCTTCCATAATTGTATTTGTTGCTTAAGTGCATCATCTTACAATTTTCAGTATCTGAAAACAAAGAGCAGTAGTTCAGATTTGGAGTAACTCGGGACAACATTGTCCTTCTGCGTAGTGATAAAAGCATTGTCAGGGCAGCCCTCCCTCAGTTTTCTTGAACGCTTCCATGGCTTGCTTTGTTGATACTTATGCATAGAGCTAGAATGAATCTATTCATCCTCCCAGCCTTTTTGAGAGTTTGCTGTTAATGAGATACTTCCTAGAAATTAACAGTTTTCTGGTAATACCTGGGGGAGAATATCATTCTGAGGAGGCTGCTGGTCATGAAATAATAGAATTAGTATTGTCTTCCACTATACTTAATATCGACCACTTTTCTATTTCTTTGGATTTCAGTATTTTTGAGATACAGCTTTGTATTTCTAACTTGGAAATTCCCTCATAAATACTAAGTGCTTTTCAAAATAAGGTGCGTGTAAGAGCTTGAAACCTTTTGTGGTTTTAAAACTGTCGAAACAGAGTGAGAATATATCGTGACTTTCAACAAAACAAGTCCTGGCATTGCAGTATTTGTGTAAGAGGCAATGACATATTCAACACTTAAAATTGGAAATAAGCTAACAGGTACTGTGGCTAAGTTTGTCATGTCTGGGATAGCATTTTTAACAAAAGACAATTTCAGAGAACTTTGTAAGAGAAGTAGGTTTTTGAGCAGGGCACTGGTTAGAGGGTACTAAATGTAACGTGTTGGAATGTCTGAACATGTCAAGTGCACTGCAGAGATTGGTATTAATGAAAACTGTGATGGTCTTAATGAAACAAAGCATATAATCTGAGAAATTTTTTTATGCTTAATTTACAAAAATGTCTCTACTATCTTCAGTCTTATTTCTTGGATATAACATCAAATTCTGTAAAATTCTGATATAGATTAGGCTTCTTCCACTGCACTATAGTGGTTGTTCAGACTGTCATCTTTTTTGAAAATATGGAAGAAATAGATTCTGGAAATAACTGTAGCTATCACTTCCAGATAACTTAATGGGCCTGTGATAAAAATATGACTAACAGAAGGTAATTTGAACCGCATGTTGTCTCATAACATTGAAGGGCATTCAACGGAAGTATGAATCTTTAAATTTAAAATCGGTAGAGGCAGGGTTTGTTTGGGTTTTTTTTTTTTTGACACACCCCCCCAGTGATATTGCTGGTATGCCTGTAAGTCTGTTGTAGATGAAAACAAATAATTCACTATGTGTCTGCCTACTTTCTGGACAAAAACAATCAGTGAACAATCAAGTTGCTTGTAGGCAAGTGGTGTATCATTGTTCATATGGTTTATGTATCTTGAAATTTAATGTCTACCATAATGTAACATGCTCTCAGAGACAAAATATCGGAGGGGAAAAAAGGTTTAGAAATGTTTGAGCTTTTTTTTTTTCCCTTGGAGGGTGTGGGAGTGGGGAATGCCTCTGTCCCCATCCTCAGAAAGCTTCGGTACTTTTAATGCTGTAATCCTGTCTTTTCTGCCAAAAAAAAAAGGGCATTGTTTTGAAAGTAGAAAGGTTATTCTGTGATACTAATGTTCTGTGCCTTGACCCAGTAAGTTTTCAACAGCATTGCTATCCTGTTTCTATTCTAGCAAGCTGTGCTGTGTACTTATATGTAATTTTTCATGTATAAGGACTGGTAAATGAAATACATACTTACTTTATTTAAGAAATACTGATAAACTCATTTTCTTTTTCCTGCCTAGTATGATGAATTGGTTCCTGCATCCCTGACAACCAAATATGGAGGGTTTTATATCAACACTGGTACACTGCAGTTCCGCCAGGCATCTGATTCAGAGGATGAAGACTTTGCAGAAGACAAAAAGCATAGGCCACCTAAAGTGAGTGATATTAATTATGCTTTTTATACAGAACTTACAGCTAGGTGTACACTGGTAAATGCTTGATACGCCTTAGAATGGCTCAGATGAAGAGACTGAAAGCAGAATCATGCACAGTGCTGTTCTATTGCATTTTCTGTTTTATGGCTCATGTACTCACATTTGGGAAGTAACTTGGGATGTCCACAGCCTGTCCGGTCTTGTAAGACTTAACTATTTGTTTAGGCAAGCTAAAGTTGTATCCGTCCATCTTGAAGTGACAGCTGATTCTGTAACTTTAGAGGAATTTTATTAAATGAGATGAGAACTTATTTTCCAACACTGCTTTTATCATTTTGCACAAAGCTTGCATGATTTGAAATTGTTCCTAATACTCAGAATAACACTTAAACCAAAATATCTGTTAAAATAAACTCAGCGCATAACAATAGCTATATTAAAAAGTACGTGTGGTCTTTACCAAACAGCGTGCTGTTCTATGTACTTTGACAAGTTATGATCAGTGTGAACGTATCTGCTTGCATATGACTTTCATGAGTTCCATGCCATTCTAAGAACTTCCTGCTTTCTGATGTCCTTTCCTGCTGTATAATTCTTTAACATAATTTTAAGGTTCTTGTGTTGGATTTGACTGGGATGGAGTTAACTTTCTTCATAGCAGCCCTTACGATGCTATGATTTGGATTTGCGAGTAAAATAGTGCTGATAACACACCAAAGTCTTGGCTCTTGCTGAGTAGTTTTTGCACAGTGTGAAGGCTTTCTTTTTCCCTACACTGCACCAGCAGCTAAGATAGGGATCAGCAGGAAGATGGGAGGTGAGACAGTTGGTTCGAATTGGCCAAAAAGATATTCCATACCATGCAACTTCATACTCAGCAATGAAACTGTGGTAGCAGAAGAAGAAGGTGGGAGGATTCAATCTTCTAAGGTGGCCATTGCTCATACTGGCTGGGCATCAGTCTGCATGCGCCTTAAAGTATTTTTCTTATTGAAAACTCTGAATTCAGTATCTGCTTAAAAATGATCACTGATTAAGACCTGTCAATGACTGCAATTGCTGCTAGGAATCCAGCGGTACTGTTTGCTTTTATGCGCATTAAGGTATTTTTCCTGGCTCTGAATTGGGAAGCGTAAGGAAAACGAAATGTTTCTTGCTGTAGAAGTTCTTCAGGGTGGAAGAATCATCATCCTTTATTTGATCTCTTTTTCTAGATAGCAAAGTTAAAAGAAAGTGAAGATCGTGGAATGAAGAAGCGCAAGCGGAAAGATGAAGGGACAGAAAAGGAGAAGAAGCCTCGGAAAATGAAAGTTCCTAAGCAGTTGGGGTAGGTTTGTTTCTTTAGGTGGACTCCTGAATTGTGTGTGAAGTTTGCTTTCCAGATTGCGTGCTGTAGCAAGATTATTACCGCTGTTTAGAATAATGTATTTTTAAACTGTAATTAATAGGAAATAGATTTTTGTTTTGGAGTTTTTGTGGGGTTTTTGCATAAATAAGTCCTACAAGCTAATTTTTTTGTCCCCCAAAATTTTGAACAAGGAAAGACGAATTACAGAAAAAATTTTGAGCCTATGAATAGCATTATCCATTGTTCTACCCAAGTCTTATATAGCACTAAGAATTACCTCTTCTAATGAAAAATAATTTTTCTCCCTATCCCTTAGTTTCTAATTTGGAAAACTATAAACATAGCTTAATTATTCTACATGTTTCTTACTAACTTTTTGTGTGTACTTTCCTGAGTTCTGAGGCTAGCATGGAAGGATTAAGGTGGTGAGTTTCTTTATTGGCTTCTAGAAAACTGTCATTGAATGAAAATTGTCTTACTATGAACATTCAAGTTGTTATTGAAAATTTATTGATAGTGTTTTTCATCAAGGTGATGAATTGGCGGAAAATGCTCAGTTTAAGTAGCATATAGATGTTGAGCCTGCATGTCAAAATTCTTAGCAATGAAGAGAATTTTTTTAATGTACAAGATGTGCCTAAACTTTAAAGCAACCTGCCACCATTCAGGAGTCTTGAGAGGCAATTTTAAGTGTTTTAGTAGCATAGATCAGCTGCGAGTTGAACAGCTCTGCCAACTTCTTCATAATTAAATTGAGAAATCAAAAGTAAATAACCTTTGCTTTAATGTGTACAAAACCTAGCAAAACAAATGTGTTGGAGAGCGTGAAATCACATGACCAGCAAAGGTTTATGGTAGTTGACAGAACAGTCTGAAGATGGAAGCACAAAGTACTTGCTTCATCCCCCTGATAATTTTTAAATTGTATTAAACTCCCAGATTTTTGTTAAAGGTTACTACGGCCTCAAAAGTCACATGCATTCTAATGAAAGATTTCTTTCCTCTACAGAGTAATGGCCTTAAATTCACACAAGTCTGAAAAGAAGAAAAAGAAATTATATAAAGACTCACTCTCTCTGGCTGCCATGATCCGTAAATTTCAAAAGGAGAAGGAAGCCATGAGGAAGAAGGAATCTAGTCCAAAACCTCCAGTGACTGTTGCAACCTCTACCCCTAGTAAAATTCCTTCCTCCTCTCTCAGTGCAGGAAATGATATCTCTGACTTGAATCTTAGGATCAGTGATCCTGTCCTCTCCATTTTTGGTAGCACAAATGAACCTGAGCTCCTGCAAGAAGCTGAAAGTGCCCTGGAGATGCTGGGAGACATTGACTTTGACAAGTTGCTTGATGGCACTTCTGATGGCAGCCCGGTATCTGAGCTGTCAGGAGAAAATGGAAATGTCACTCAAGCAACCTACACCTCTCAGGTCATGACACCCAAGCAGGTGCCTGCCCTCCCAGAAGGTCTGCCTATGCTACTTGAAAAGCGCATTGGAGACCTTCGAACAGTAAGTATGAATTCACTGGTAAAGGATTGCATTCAAGAATCTGAGAGAATGAGGAAGAATAATTAGGGCCTAAGTTGTCATCCTTGAATTGCTGGCTGAAACTCTAAAAAAATGTAGAATTGATCTTGGTGTCAATCTTAATGACTGTATTTATACTCAGACAAAAATGGGCACAGAGGTGATGCAGGTCAATTGTTAAAGCAGTGTTTGTTTCACAGTGGAGACAAGGTTTTCTAAATCTTCTACAAGTACAGTAACTTGTAATGTTTGGGTTTTTTTCCGCAATAGAAATATCACTGTTACTTTAACTTAAATTATTAGCTGGTGAAATGGATGGGTGTTTTCTTACTTTGGAGGAGGAAACCTGAAATATGACTGCAGCTTACAAATCAATGTATTGAATTTTTGGCTTTGTAACATAAATGCCAACTTGTTGTTGCTGTTTTTTTAAACTGACAAAAATACCCCACACCAAAACCACCACCCAAGTACAAAAAAAACCAGCGCAACCACAAAACAGTGTTTTCTTTTGGAAGGTTAGAATGGAGTCCAAACTTATACAAAAATTAATGAAAACTATTAAATCCACAGATTACAAACATGCCAATAGCTTATTGAAAGGGATCAGAGCTATTAAGGTATTACATGCTCCTTGTTTCAGTTGTAGATGTTATCTGAAGTTGAGAATAAATTTGTTATTTGATTGTCCAGATTCTGATATTAAAGTTTTTTCCTTACTCAGAATAAAGTGCAGCTCCTCCTTAACTCAGAGTAAGTTTTGAAAAAGCAGTTCAAGTTACTACTTTTTGGGAAAAAAAATAATAATTTAAACAGTAGCAGAGCTTGCTTTGCTACAGGTTAGAGTAATGATAAAACATAATGTTTATCTTACTGGTATGTAAATGTCTTGTAGTGTTCTTAGTTGGTTTTAAATGTACCAAGCTAAATACAGCCAAGGGGTTAATACTACAGTGAGAGAGGTCATTTTGTCTACCCTTGAATATTCAGGTTAATTTTGCTGTGAATCAGCAATATGCTTCTAGCAAAACCACAGAAGGTCTGAATTAGGCCGAAAGTCAGGAAGTGTTAGTGGCCTGCCTGAAATTCATGCTGCTTCCCTGTATAACAAGCCCCAGCCAGCTGGAAGAAAGCTTTAATTCAGAGGCTCTTGGAAAACCTGTCTTCTGTCTTCTGCTTTTGATAATGTCTTCTGAAAGTTTGGTGCTGGCTGAGCAGTGCAAGTCCACCCATACACTTGGGGAAAAACTAGACTGTGTGTTGACTTAGATTGCAGCTTCCTTACCTCCTGCAAATTGCAATCAACTATCACATTATCAGTGGGGGAAAACATCTTCTAGAAAGCAGGAAAAAAAAAAAGGGTCTTTTCAAATACTTAGCAGGCTCACAGCTTTAGTGCTCTGTAGTGCAAAGAAAGCTAAGAACCTGTAGGAAAAAGCCTGTGTTCCATGAATGGAGTATGATATATCTAGATTAAAAAAAAAAAATATTTAGAAAGCCACTGACTAAATAGAATAAAAACTTCCTGGCCTTCTTCTGTTGATTAATGTCTTCTAATTCCCTAAGTGGGCAATTCTGAACTACCAACAATGTTGTACACAAGCAGGAAAGTAATAAAATGGCTTTTTTCTATTGTGAAGGTAACTGTCAAGATAATCTGTGGGGAAAAAAACCCACCACAATTCAGTGATAGCGATACAGTTTTTGAATCTGCTAATGTTGCTCTCTTCAAAAGCCAGCAACACTGTCCAGTATGATAGTATAATGCTGAAATTGCCTTGTAAGGTCTACCTGGGACAGAAATGTCAAAGCCTATCTTTCCTTCCACTTTATATAAACTACAAGATGGTGATTATGCATAATTAACACAAGGATTAAGATACCTGATTTAAGACTTTCAAACTTGTCTTTTTGGTATCCTATCACTTGCAAACACCTACAACCTTTCTAATTTTTTTAGTAGGACAAATGCTTCAGTATTCTTAAACAGATAGTACCATCCCCTCAGCAGCTGAATTTGTGGTAGAAAGTAGTGAGCAGAATGCAGTCCTTACAGGAACTTAAAAACTCTGGTATTGATGTTCATAAGTGAAGCGGTAAAGCATTCAGACAAGGGGCTACTTTACGGTTTCCCAGAGTATCAGACTCCTGTTTTCCTGTGCAGTGTAGAGTTCACAATCCCAGAAAACACTTTTCTTTCAAACTTGAATGAGTCGGTTACAAAGAGGAAAGAACAATAAGTATTTCATAGTAATAAAGGAATTTTATCAAGTTAACAGTTGCATTTGAGCAAACTGGTCTAGTGGCAGGTGTTGCTGACTGTGGCAGGGGGTGGAACTTGATGATCTTTAAGGTCCCTTCCAACCCAAACCATTCTATCACTCCAGGTCACTACAAATTTTTTTTTTTTTTTAAAAAGGCAGAATTAGAGATTTTTAATTTATTTGAATATTCAGCCTCATAACACATTGACTGCTTCTAGTGTTTGTCAGTCACAGTAATGATACCACACTTGCCTACTTTTCTGCATGGATATCCTTTTCCAGCGCCTTTAGATATTCGCTGTCTGGTCTCAGTGCTAGAATATAAGATGACAATAAGCCTCTAAGTGTGGGGTTTTTTTTCTCTTCTATAGCTCTGCGGAGTGGATGAACACTAGAGAGAAGATCTTAACTGATTTTTGTAGAACGGTGCAGAGAATTGGCTTTCTCCTGCAAGCTGTCATTGTTAGTGAAAATAAGAATCTAGGTGGTAAGAACAAAGATAAAGGGATTCTGCATGGGAATTACTGCAAGATCAGTAAAAATTTCTAATAAAAGGAAGTATGTATAGGAATAAGGCTTTCTTCCCCCCACCCCCCCGACTCGGGAAGAGACCAGACAAAAATAATAGACATATAGTCTAAAGATGGTGAGAGTGCTGGACAGCACCAGAAAAGAGGGATGAGGTATTCCTTTAGCATACATAATCCCTCTGTAGAAATCACAATGAAGGATTGAGATGGATCTGAGAAGGCTGGGAAGTTGTAACTGGGTGAGGCACGTAACAGAGGTAGAAAAGGAGCCTTTCATAGGTTGAGAGTAGAAATGTGTTGATGCTCTTACTTGCTTGACTTGTCAAGCAGTGCTTCTCTTTAAAGCAAAGAGTGGTAGTGGAATGTTGCTGGTGGTGAGATAATAAAACATCTCTATTATTTTCTTTCTTCGTGGTTATTGAAAAGATGAATGTGTTAACATCAGTGATGCAGGCAAATGCTAATTAGAATGGTTGTTTGCCCTAGAGCAAGGTGTGTTTATTTGAATATAATAATGATTTCACCCTTTTTTCTAAAAAGCTGAATATAGTTTGGTTTTGTTTATTTTTTCAAGTAATGCTGTTCTCTGGAAAATAAGAACGTGATACAGCTGTAAAAGTAAAGATACAAAGATTGTTGGGACAAAATGATCTATGAACCTGGATACTGTTTATTGCTGTATTTTCAGGCCGCCAAGATGTTTGATGAAGAAGGCAGGAAGAAGTTTTTCACGCAAGACATGAATAATATTCTGCTGGAGTAAGTGCTTATCTGTACAACCTTCCCTTTTTTGGAAAGGGGGTGAAAGGAAAAGTACAGAAGAGGAAATATTACTGAGGTTGTTCCGACAAAGCTCTTAAAAGTCAGTGAAGGTAGATCTGTCTAAGCTAGTTATTAGCTAAAGAATTTATACATCAGTACGATTCCTGTTACGACTATCTGTCTTTAGCCAGTGTAAAGTGTTTTGTAGTGCCCTGTGTCCTTGACTTCATGTGTAAAATTCAACAAAACTGCCATTATTTCTTCCTGTCCCCCACTTCCATAACTCAAAACACCTTCAGCTTATAGTAAGAAAAATGCCAGCTCTTTTTACTCCGTAATCCTTCAGTTAAGTGTTTAACATAGAAGGTTCTATGTTCATATTCTAAGAAACAAAAAGTTATCTCTTGGAAGACTGTAGCAGTCAAAGTTGTATCAAGATTGATGTGCAATGGTGGGAGTAAACAAAATTTGAACGACCCTGTTCGGTGTTGCTGGGGAAGTATGTATATGAATGGTTTCTTGCCACTGATTGACTTCCTCCTTTTGTAAAAAAGTTTATCTGAAAATGTCCCAAGCTGCTATTTTTAGTATGCATAGCTAGAATGTTATGCATACAAACCTTCCTTAAGTTTTTGTTCAGTTGTCATCATCATCTTGGTTGACTGTCTCTTGTTTGTTTGTCAGTATTGAGCTACAGTTACAGGAGATAAATCCTGCCATCCGCAACGGAGTGTACTCTCACCTTGAGGCTTTTGTGCCATGCAATAAGGACACACTGATAAAGCGTCTGAAGAAGTTACACCTCAATGTCCAGGTAATGATGGGGAGATTAGCTCCAGCATGAGTCAATTACATAATAGTGATAAGGGCAGAATACAGGAGAGTAGAGCAACAGCCACATGTCTCCAGTAAAGCAAAAGATTTTGAATCAGTTGTTAGATCAGCTTAAAAGCTTTTTTCTGTGTACTTGCTGTTGTCATTACTTTAGGAAGACATATTTTAAGTATTTCACACCCTTTATTTGAGAATGAAGTGCTTTCATCTTGAAAGCTGGGTAGGGTACATACCAAAGTTAGCAGAACTAGAAAGCTACAATAATCATGGTTATGACATGCTAAAAAAATTACTATTGCATTCACTTTCATCTCAAGAAAAAAGAAAGGCTAGATGGATAATAGATGACCCAGCCCTGTACTGCTTGTGCAAATTTGCCTTTGTGGCTAGGTCTTATAAATACTTTGTCATTTGCGGTTGCATTTCTCTTAAAGAATATGTTTTCCTATTGAATAAAAAGGTTATCTGTAATTTGAAGTATCCTGACCCAATTCTTTAGATGAAATCCAGGACTAAATCTTGCAGAGGATCTGAGGATCATGAATGCAGAGATCTCAGAACTTGCTAAGAAGGCAAACAGATTCCTATGTTATTTCTAAGCAGTAGGACATAACGGCACATAGTATTCTAGTTCTGTCTTTACATTCTTAATCGTAACTGCATATTGAGAAGATGATGTAGGAAGAGAATTTAAAACATGTAAGGAAGTATATATTATGTTACTTGAATGTTTCAAGTTCTTAATATTTGGAGACGATTCTAAATACATAGTCCTTACCTTTGAGGTACATAAATTGGATATAGTAATAGTAATCTAATACTCACATAATCTAATATATATATTTTGTTCATTACCTAGGGTGTTTTTATACCACAGAGTTTTAGGGGACTTAGTTAACTGGATACTTATTTGCGAGTGTTGAGATACTCATTCGTCAGGTCATCTTGCTTTGTCCCTCAGGTTTTCTTCCCTTCCCTATTTCAACTAAAAAGCATTATTTAATGAGATTATGCCATAATGTTTTGGGATGTTCATGATATGTTTCCTTGTGACTATCTTGCATTGTTTATGGTCTCAAGACTTACATGAGTTGTATGAGAAATTTCAAGTATGTGCATTTCTATAATGCTGTTGCACCTAACAGGATCCAAGTGCTATGTAGGAAATGGCTGTTGCAGTCAATAGTTAGTACTAGGAATATTGCCTCAGGAGTGAGTGGAAAATAATTTTTGTGAAACTATCTGAAACACTCTTTACATTGAATCTAATAGGGCTGCTTTGGTATTTCTCTTTTCACAGGATGACCGCTTGAGAGAACCACTGCAAAAGCTGAAACTGGCTGTCAGTAATGTCATGCCTGAACAGTTATGCAAGTATCAAGAGGACTGTCAGGCCCGCAATCAAGCCAAGAACGCCAAGTAGGTATTTCTGGAGTCTGTGCATGTTCGTTCTAGAGTCCAGGTGGAAGTTTGTCTCCATGTTGTTCATTCCCTGAGCTCAGCAAAGTACTCTGCTCCAGTTTGCAGGTGTCTGTAAGTTTTGAATTGTACCAAGTACTTACTTCTGTGTAAGTGATGTAATCACCTGACTCTAGAAAGAAATTCCATTAACTGAACGAAATAGATCTTGAGAGAAAGCAATTATAAGTTGTGTGAAGGATACTGGAGATTCTCAAAATGCTGGATTAATGGAGGAGGATGGTGTGTTCAGGATCTTCATATATTTTGTCCATGTTCCCTCGTAGTTAACTAATTTTAGACTTGGAAAAGCATTAATAGATTGATAAGCATCCTGTCATTTCCCAGTAGAAGCACTACATGAAGCTTATAGCCAGCATCCTTGATAGCATCCATACAGTGTGTCCTTTTCACTTGTCTCTGAGGACCATGAAGCAGTGGGGAGAGGAAGATGAGCTCTTTACCCTTTCAGGAAGGGTATAACAAGACAGTGAAGACAGGTCCTGCTGGGGGGGGGGGCGGGGGGGCGGGGGGGGGGGGGGGG
>JAVKLA010000042.1:16550660-16627002 GCA_034782735.1 Sagittarius serpentarius | reverse complement strand
AACCAGTGGGGATAGGAATATTAGCTCTTTAACCTTTCAGGAAGGGTATAAAAACAATGTGAACACAGGTCCTTCCCCCCCCCCCCCCCCCCAACGAACACTCCTTTATCAATTTTGTCTGTATTGTATATCTATAAGGAAAACAACTGTTCTAACTGTAGGTTGCAAGCAGAAGATGAACGAGAAAAAAATGGATCGGAGGAAGATGATGATGAGAAACCTGGAAAAAGGGTTGTGGGACCCAGAAAGAAGTTTCATTGGGATGACACAGTGAGGTGAGACAAAACTACCTTTTCTACCAAGGATTTTCACTGACTTCATAAAGGAATCTCCAAGGGGATGTTATTACATGATACTGCTTAATAAATAATCGTTCTCAGAAGTACACCTCAGAAGTTTTGGAGAGTGTTGGGACTAAATAGGCAAGCTAGAATGCTGCAATGGTAAAACACCTTTTTCTTTAACTTGAAGGACAAGATCATCCTATGTCCAACCCTTTTTTCACTGCTTGTTTATCTGCTTTTTCCAAATACACGAGAATTTTCT
This sequence comes from Sagittarius serpentarius, assembly GCA_034782735.1. NCBI lineage: Eukaryota > Metazoa > Chordata > Aves > Accipitriformes > Sagittariidae > Sagittarius > Sagittarius serpentarius. The sequence goes on along the minus strand of JAVKLA010000042.1, from coordinate 16,626,456 downwards.
TGGTCCTAGGACTTCAAGCTTCTTTAAGCAAAGAACAGAGGTGTCAGCAGAGTTAGACCTGCTTCCCACCATTCTAGGAATAGGTCACAAAACACTGTCACCCAGTGAGCAGTAAAGATTTCTGCCACAGTAGGACAGACCACCAAAATTGGCCTTGCTGGTTTGGCAAGCCTCCTAATGCATGGGGAAGCCAGCATCCAGAATGCTTGAATCTTAACCCCTCCCATCCCCTCTGAACACAAGGGCTATATTGCCTCTCAAGAGCAACACAGATTCTTGTCTGAAATGATGAATTCTCACTGTTCTGTTTCGTAGAATAGATTTTACTGAAAAGTGATTGCTGTTATTTAAATAATCTAGATAGGCTTTTAGGCAAGCAGATACTTCTAAATTAGTAATTTTCCATGCAAGATCTAAGCTAATTTTAGTACAATGATACATATTAAGGGGCTGGTGGACTTCTTGTGATGATTCTTTTCAGTATGTTAAGACAACAGGGAAGCAAGCTTCGTGGAATATATACAACCGGTATAGCTTGGACTGACCTGGAGGGAGCTGTACTTAAAAGCAGCATTTAAATCCGTTGTTTTATTCATTCAAGAGTCTCTGAAGGGCCAATGTTACTTAACCATGTGCATTTTTATATTTTTAAGGACGGTAAAGGACAGCATCCCTGTCAGAAAGAAACTTCTGTTGAGATACTCAGTGTAGAATGGATTTCACTTGCTTTCAGACACTCTCCATCTTAAATGAGATAGAGGGCACTGTGAGCAAAGTAAGAAGAGATGTTTCAGCTGTGAGGAAACCACAATGGAAATGTAAAACCAGTTACAACATGATAGTAAGGATGGAAAAAAAGAGCCATATGGTCGTTGGAAATGGAGAAGTGACAGTGGGAAATCATACCAGTTGTAGTAGTAAACTTGCATAGAGGCAAACTTCCAAAAAAAGCAATTGGAACTGAGCTCTTCCTACAGCTGGCAATGGAAAGGAGCTGTATATAGAATCAGTGCTTCTGTTTCTCAGCCTTTTTCTGCTGAGCTTTTGCAAGGACTGTTTCTTTCCATGTATTTATTGTATTTCTTTTTGCAGGTCTCTATTGTGTAATCTTGTCAAGATCAAGCTGGGATGCTATGAGCTAGAGCCAAATAGAAGTCAGTCTGCTGAAGATTACCTCAAAACCTTTATGGAAACAGAAGTGAAACCACTTTGGCCTAAAGGCTGGATGCAGGCAAGGTAAGATACCTGCTTTATATATCTATTCATTTTGGTGTTAACAGTTTCTTGGATCTTATTTATTGCCATACATTTGACTCAACCATGTACTATTACTGTTGGTTGAAACTTCAAAATATGTCAGTAGAACTGGAATATTTTAGAAGAATGTTTGTTTTTTCAGAAATTAATTTTCTATCTTGCTTGCAAGCCTGAGAGCTAAAAATCCACCTTTTTCCTTGGAGAACTATTTGCTTTTGTTATCTGCTGGGGGCTGAATTTACTAAAGTTCATAAGACAGTGTGTGATGCTTCATTTGAGGGGGAAGTATGAGATGGGGGTAACTGCTTGGGAAGTTCTTTCTGTGATATAGAAAGTGACAGTGATGTAGAAAGTAGTTTTGCCTATGTGTTGTAAGCAGTCTGATAATGCAGTGTGACAGACTTTAAAATTATAAGCTGGCATTTCAACACCAGAGTTCACAAAACACTAAGGTTTGTGCTCTTTATTTTCTGTATGCAATTGGGATGCTCTGTGATGCTGCAGTTAAAAATACACCAGTTTCTTAATGAAAACTTATGCTTGCTTCCTACTGACTTATTAAGAGGAAACAACCACACAAAGGGGAAAAAATAAAATGTGAGCAATAGTAATCATTGTTTGAAAACTGTCAGATTTGTATTTCACACTTTGAGGTGAAAGAAAAGAAGCAAATACAGATTACATGAGTTCTTTCCTGCTGTAGCACCCGTTGCAAAAGACAATTTCCCATCAAATTAGACTAAAAGCTAAATAATACAACAGTACTAATCAATTTGCTCAAGATTACTTTCATTGTAGATTAGTCAAATCTGTATCAAGCTGTAAAAATAACTGTACTGAGAGATTTCCTAGAATAGTCAGTGTAGGAAATGAGGGTGTAGTAAGCTGCTTGTGAAATAGTAATGAAAGGAACAAATGAAGTTTTACACTGGTGTACAGCTGACTTATTTCTGTTCAAGGATCTAGTTTTGTACAGTAAGTATGCTGATAAGTGAGATGTTATCTATTCCAACAAAATCTTCATAAGAGATGAGACAAGGAATCCCAGTGTAGCTTAAGAATAGATATGGAGATCACTGATGATAGTGGTGAAATAGCTAAGTGATAGTATGAGGTCATCCAAGAATATCCATCCATAGAAGTGAAGCATGTTAAAACTTTGCATTTGAAAGCCATATACGGTTCTCTTCTTTCCATATAAGTGTGCTGAAAATTTCTGTAAGCTGTTAAACTGTCTATAAAAGTGGTTTCAACAAAAAAGACAAACATAAAACAAAAACAAACTCTCCCCCCACCCCCCCAACCCCCAGAAAGCAGGCAAACAAAAACCACCAACAGACCAAACAAGCCCAAAAAGCTGCCTGATCATAACTTTCTGTTGACCAGCAGGACTTCATTTACCCACGGGGCAGTTTTGGTACTGTAATGATTTACAAATTGTCCTGTATTTATAGGGAGGTGCTTCCCTGCTGTCGGTTTAGGAAGTGACGGATTGTAATTTGTAGACAGTTACACATGGAAAAGAGAAAAAGCAAGTATTTCCTGCCGTCTAACAGTGGTCACTCCTAATATAGCACACGTTATTCTTATGCGGATGCTCATCTTGTTGGGATGTTAGGGTAGGGTTTATCATGCTGAAGGCTTACCGTTTTTTACTTTTATATGTGGCCTCAAGTGAGAAGGAGCTATGTAAACTGGAAAAAAATTAGGCATTTAATGTTAAAAATGGCCTACTGACTGTGTGTTTTATACGGAATTCTTACTAATCAGAGTAGGTCTGTGGTACCAGAGCTTCATGGGTTCAGCCCAGAGGAAAAATTTCTTGCCCTTTCAAAGTTAACTGTATTTAACGTTCCTCATAGCTTAGTATAGAAGCATGAGGTAAGGTATTGATCGTAACTTTAAGTTGCACCTCGTTCATTTGTCCATGTGTATCACAACGACCTTTGTCACGTGAATTTTCTGTGTGTAACTTCCATACTCTGTCCAAGAGATTGTTTTACAAATATTCATGGATTTAGAGACATACTTTTGTCCTAAAGGATCCCAAAGCCTTTTCAAATAATGTATCCCACTTTTTTGTAACTGGGTTGCATATTAATTCCATGTATGTCTGAAAAAAGCCTGCAACCTAAATATGTGTATCTTCAAAACAGAAGTGTAAGGAACAGGAAGTCTATTTCCTTTTAATTCTGAGAGTTTCATCATCTTTGGAAGTGGTCATGCAAGTAGGCTTGCAGCACACTTATTTTGTACAGGTCAAATAGCACACTTGACTTGAAGTCACAATAGAGAGAAACACTCTTATAGTGATCTCTCTCATCAACTTTTACATCTAAGTACGTGCATGTAATGGAGGGATTATTTTCCAAGCATGTTCTTGCTTTGGAACATATACTGCACTGTCCTTGTTTTGTACCGTATCTTTGATTTCTGTTCCTGTAATAGTTACACTTTTATCTTGAACCTTTAAGGATGATACTACAAATTACTGGGGCCTGGGATTCATTTTGGATTTTCATTCCCAAATGAAAAAGATTTAAGGAACAGACAAAGCATCAGGAAGGAGGTGGGGAGGGAAATACTCTGGAGAAGCTGGTAAGGTCAGAAAGTGGCACACTGAACTTGTAATGAGGAATTTTCCTTTTGCTATGTGATGTTCTTCATTGGCATTCAGTAATTGCTGATGGGGAGCAATGTAGTACAGATTTGGAGGTTAGTATGGTGAAGAAAATGTGAAAATGGAGCTGAAAGTAGAATCTGAGAAGTAAGGCGTTGGAACTGTAGCAAGAGGATGTCAAAGTTTTCTTACCAGATTATATGAGATTTGTGGATACTTGGATTTTTTTTATAACTTGCAGCTCTACCAGATGTGTTATCAGTGGTGAAAAGTTCTTGTTTAGACAGCTGTTCATGATGTGGTCAGTGGCATAGGAAAATCTTGTCTGTTCTGGTTTGCCTACCTGGAAACAGAGAAAAGGGATCACGTTTTCCTTAATTGTCTATTTATTTGTGTTTGGGTAGCACGCTCTGGATTGGTACAGGTCAGGAATTGTTTTCACTTCCCACTTGTCAGCTCAGGAGTTGATAATGTGGAAATAAAAGCATGTGAAGTGTTGAGATTTGTCATACCAACTCTTGCAATTAACTGACTCTGTAGTAAACTCTTTGTAGTGTAATAGAAGTCACAGAAATGGTACACAATGGCCTACACAAAATACAGAAGAAAATTAGAAACAAGTTTGGCTACTGTATTCTGACTTTTTTCCTCTGTGCTTTAAAAAAAAAACAACCCACAACAGACTAACCACAAAACCCAAACCTATGATCAATGTGTGGACACGTAGTGTGAAGAGTTTACAATAATCCTTAATTTGATATTTAAAATATTTCATTAGCCTTTGAGGAAAGAGAATTCAAAATTTTTCTTCTGTCCAGCTGAAGGAGGTAATATTCCATTCTGTCGACTTTTTTTAGCATTTTAATGTTTATGGCTGCCTGGAACTACATCATAATAGCAGTACGGACAAACTACCTACTGGGTGCTTTGGGGACAGATAATCAAAGGGTTCTTCTGAAAATCCAAGGATCCTTGTGTATTTGGTTGTATGATTGTCCCTATAGAATCACCTTATGTTTCTTTTCTGACCACCCTTATAGGATGCTTTTTAAAGAAAGCCGAAGTGTTCACAATCACCTCACTTCTGCTCCGTGAGTATAATATTGACAACTTACTAGTATCTTTAGGTTGTTCATAGCATCTCTTCCCATCTTCGTGCTATTTTTTTTTTTTTTTTTGGACAGAGGGGAGGAAAGGGAGATATTTTGGGATTTGTTTGAAGAGACTTACAGTGTTAATTTTTTTCAGTGCTTTGGTTTAGACATATAACTGTAGTGTTCTTGTGGCATTATATTTTAACTCAGTTATGAAGTGGCTAGATAACTCAAGTGGATATTCATTGTTGGATTAATGCCTTTTACTTGAAGTATTTCAAAGCACTATAATTTTGCTGTGCAGCATATTAAATTGAACTCAGACTGCAGTACTTCCTGCTCTTTTCCTCGTAAATACCTCTGTGGTCACAGAAGGCTGTGTATCTTAGTGGAATTTTACCTTCTTGATTTTCAGACAACGCTATGTCCCTCTCAGGAGCTGCCCGCATTCAGCCAGAATTCAAATAAACAATTCTGACTTTGAAGAACACCCAAATTGCAACCTTTGTGATAAATATGATTAACATAGGATATTTTTCTACATAATAGCAAAACTGAGTATGGTCCTCCTACAGTAGGGTCGTCTCTTAACCAGGCGTATTCCTAATGGCTTAAGACAGGAGAATAAATGACCTATAAGATAAATGTAAATCTGTTGATCCTCTTGAAGAAACAGAAATGAGAAAAGGAGGTGTGAAATGCTTAACTTCTAAGCTGAAGCTGATGAATAATAATCCTTAATGCTGTCCTTGCTTGCATAACTGCAACTGGTACTATGGTATTCCCTTAGACTGCAAAAGAACCTGGAAGTTTGTTAAATGGCTTCTTGCAACTAACAAGTTAAATACAACTGTTTTCACAGTTGATAAGCAACAAAAGGCTTTTGCGGGGGGTGGGGGGAAGCAACTGGTTTTATGTGGTTTGAAATATAAATGAGAAAAACATGAATGTAAAGTGAACTTCTATAACCATTATAGGTGATTTCAGTTTAGTCAAAGCTCTGCTAAGTAGACAAACTCTTAAGATTATAAGAGGCTGAAATGACTTGATATTTTGATGTTTCTCTAAATTGGAAAAGTAAAAAAATAGTTCTCCTGATATTTAGTTATATCAGCAATTTGTGAATTTTGCATCTAATTTACTTAGAGATAACATGACAAGAAAAAAGGATTAAAAGTGTGCTTGTTCTCTTTTCTTCCCTATATTTTAACCCATTTTCTGTTTCGAGGATGTTTTTTTTATTAAATCTGGACTCCAGTAGTCATTCTTCTAGTTTATTGGGATATAATCAGGGTAATAGTTAAAACTAAAATGGCTTGCTTTTCTTTTGTCTTCTGATGTGCATATATCCCCTGTTTTAGGGCAAAGAAGAAGGTGATTCTGGCCCCTAAACCCAAAGTGAAGGTAAATGCCTATTTAGATATCTGAATTTTGTATGACCATTTGATACAACCTGTTTCCTGCCTCTGATCGTGAAAAATTCTGGCAGAAGGGTTCCATCAGGAAATGCTATAAGAGCTTATTGACTTGGTGGTGTATTACTTCTATGAAAGTAGTACAAAAAACTTCTGTATAGCTTTGTTATTTAAAGCTATTTCAGTTTTTTAAAAATTGACTACGAAGAGGTACTAGTTCCAGTAAAGTTTCACATTTTTTAATGTGTGCTTTGTTTCTTTTCAGCTTGTATTAAATTTGGCAACACTAGAAAAATGTGTGGTTGGGAGGATAACATAGCAAGTTGATAGACGTTCTCATTAAACATGACTAGGTGGTGTCTTAGTTCAGTAGCAATTTTACCTAGTGATCAAATTACCTACCCTGTTCTTCACAGCAGTGATTATTCTTAACTGTGTGGGGCACTTTTATGTGGAGCAACAGCACTAGGTCTTTAAATACAAATATTGAATTAGTACACAAGACTCCAACACCTAGATATCATAGGTATCTTATTATGAAAATTTCCGTAGTAGATCTTGGGTTCATCTGAATTTACAGAATAATAGTATTATGCTAAAGAAGACTTTAGATCTACTCCAGAAAGGCTATTAAACCTGTCTTTTCTTATCTCTTCATTCTCAGGACTCCAGTCCAAAGAAAGAACAGAAAACCTGTATGTCTTCAGTCAATTCAAGTTGTGCTGCTGTACTGAGTTCCAGCACACCTGTCTGCACCCCAGCCAGCTCTAGCTGCACACCAGCTCCAGAGACGATCTGCTTGGATGACTCACTGGATGAAGACCTCTCCTTCCACCCACCCTCACTGGACTCTATTTCTGATGCTCTGGCAGTTATCAATAATGGTTCCAAGGGATCACCTCTTGGGTCCACCATAGACACACCAACATCCAGACCTCGCCCTGGGCTGAGGGAAGAAAAACTGGCAAGCATTATGAGTAAGTTGCCCCTGGCAACTTCAAAGAAAGTAGAGCCCGCTCAGACACCCCATTCATCAAGTCTTATTGCTGGTCACACAGGGCCAGTACCAAAGAAACCCCAGGACCTAGTTCACACTGGTATCTCTTCAGGCCTTATTGCTGGATCTTCAATTCAAAATCCTAAGGTTTCCTTAGAGCCTTTGCCAGCCAAACTACTTCAGCAAGGACTACAGAGGTCAAGCCAGATCCAAGCTGCTTCTTCCTCTTCGCAGACTCATGTTTCTTCCTCTAAGACCCAAGCAGCTATTTCCACCTCCTCTCAAAGAACCAAGGATGCTAATATCATGGTATCATCTTCTGAGGCTCAAGGTGGCTCTTCCTCAACATCACAAGTGACAAAGGTGCACCAGCATTCAGCTGTACAGCAGAAATATGTATCTCCATTACAAGCAACTATTAGTAAATCACAGACCAATCCAGTGGTGAAATTGAGTAGTAATCCCAAACTGTCTTGCTCATCACCAGTCATCAAGGCTCAAGACAAGTCTGTAGTATATCGCCTGCCTTTGTCTAATCCCACATCTGGAAGTGGATCTCAAGTGTCTCACCCACTGGTTTCTCGGACAACATCCAGCACCTCTACCTCTAGTAACTATTTAGCCAAGGCTATGGTGTCACAAGTTTCTTCCCAGGGTTTCAAGCCTCCCTTCTCCATGGCTGCCTCTCCCAAGCCTGCTGCCTCTCCCAAGCCCACTGCATCTAAACCCTCTGTGACACCCAAGCCCAATGCATCACCTAAATTTTCATCCAAGTCCACCTCATCCCCCAGGCCTGCAACAACACCCAGTTCTTCCAGTTCAAGTGCACTAGTTTCCCAGAGTAGTCACTCCAGCAACAACCCCCTTCATAAACAGACCAGTGGTGTAAATATCAGCAGGCAGTCTCCCACAATGAATTTGCTGCCCTCTAATCGCACCTCAGGCCTTCAGCCTGCAAAGAACCCTCAGGCTTCTTCAAAATTGCCCAACTCTTCTCCTTCTGGAACTGTTGGTAAAAATAATTTGGGTGGAGTTGGAATGAATGTACCTGCCAGCAGAGGCAGTAACCTTAACTCAAGTGGAGCTAGTAGGACTAGTCTGTCTGGGGGAGCAGGAAGTGGAACACAGGGTGCTACTAAACAATTGTCAACTCCACACAGACCATCTTCTGCCTCAGGGTCTCCAGTTGTAGCAGCCAGTGTGCAGGTATGCATCTAATGGGTTTACATTCAAATTTCACATTTATTTTGTAAACATTATTTCTTGCAATATGTTGATTTGAAAATGTGTCATAAATTTAATGTTTATAATTTACTAAGCATGAATGCTAATACTGATGAAACTATTTTGCACTAGTGAATAGGTATTTCTAGCTGATGTGAAATGCAAGGATCAGTGTAAAATGTTGGTTGGTCTATACTGTGGAACAGAATTCACTTTGTGGGGTTTTTTTTAAGAGCACTAGAAAAGGCAAGCATTGTATGGCCATATTTTCAGAGGATGTGATGTTTTCTTGTATTATTGGATTTGTGTATTCTTGCATATTTACATATTTGTAAAGATGGTGGTCATTGGTATATTTGTTTCATGATTAATTTGCAAAACCAGAGTTCAGTTGCTTGTGGTTTGAGTATAATGGAGGACTTGTATTTAAAATTAACACTTGAGAGGGCTTTTCTTTAGTCTTTGTGATTAAATTTGTATTTTATTTTGTGGGGTCTAGTCAAACTGAATGAGACACCTCATTAATATATAAATATCCTAGAAATTTTTTGAGAGAGCGCTTATGCAGAACTTTATCACTGGACATAAAACAAGTCATACAAAACAAATATTTTGAAAATACTGTTCTAAAACCCGTGCAAACCTATTATTTACCGAGAAGACAACCTGTTTTCCCAAGTTGTGCATTCTTACTGGGAATGATTTAATTACTGAGGTTTTAATTTAAGGTTTTCCTCTCTCTTTATTGCACTCTGTCCTGAAGTCTTCACCACTTAAGAAAAGCAGTATGACTGTAAATTAGGGTCTTGATGTACAGTAAATGGAAAAGCTTTATATTTTTCTGAACAATGTACATAGCTATTGCATGATAGTGATGTATACTCAGCTTTTAGCCAATGGCTTATAATCTTTTAGTTTGCTATCAAATTTTTCTTAATACAGTTGAATAACAGGAGGAAGATGATTTTCACAAGACACTTACGGTCTTTCATCCTACTATAACTTGTCTGTTACAGTAAACAAGAAATGTCTGGCAGACTCTGACACAGCCTTCTCATTATTTTGGGTACTTTGAATGAAAGAAACCACAGCCCACATGCTGTATAAGGGCTACTGAGGTACCACACAGGGCCTAGAGAAGAGCTGAGCCAGGTACAGTGCAGTTTGGGTGTTCTGGAAGGTGCCTAGAGGAGGTAAAAAAGGCTACAGTGAATGGACTGGGAGCAGAGTTGTTTCTTCCTGGTGCAGTCAACAGAATCCAGTGGATAGAATTGCTGTGATGTAGAAGAAAAAGTAAAATGGGTGTGGTAGTGCTTAAAGATGATGGACGAGGGAAGTAAGTAGTATTGTGTTGGATGATGAGATGAATTCTGGTAAACCTTCCTGTAGTTAAAGGCAAGTAATTTTTTTAAGAAACACTGATCACCTGGGGAACGAAATGCATTTTGGCAGACAGTGATGTTGAAGAGGACTGGAGGGTGTGTGTGGTGGATAATCAAATAACATAAGTGCATACTGTAATACAGCAAAATAAGATGTGTTGGTATATAGAAGGGGGGAAATCAGCTAGGGGTACTGAGCAGCGTATGGTATCACTAAAATAATTATTGTGACTTTACATGTGGCTTTTTTGACACTTCAGAAGTTACTTGGATAACCGAGAAACAGTTCAGAAGAATGGTGCAAGGAAGATAAACCATGGAATAAGGCTGTTGCTACTGTGCAGACTGAGGCTTTCAGTGGAGTACATTCAAGAGAAGATTAGAATCAAATTACCTCCCAGTCCAAGTACACTGAAGGGGAAGAGCTTTGTGATAAGAGGGCTTTATTTAGCCTTAAAGATCTAATGGCTGGCTGCTGAACTTAGGCAATACCAGACTAGCTGTTAGGTATAGTGTACCAAGGAGTTAGTTACCCCTCTTAAAACTTTGCATAGGACTGAAAGTGAATCTCCTTTCCGTTAAGGGTTTAGGGATTTAATTCCTACCTGAGATGCTATTAATTGGTCAGAAGATGAGCGCGGTACCTGAGTTGCTCCTTAGAATGTCCTGGTCTGCTTACATTGAAGATCAGCCTAGATGATTTCATGTGATAATAAAGCTGTACCTAAATAAGAAGTTTCCAAGAAATGTTTCCCTCCTTTCCCCTTTTGATTGACACAGTTATTTACCAGAATATAAGCTTACACCTGTTGTAGCTCCACAGAAGTGTCACTCTGAAAAAAGTAATCTAAAATTCAGCAATTGCCATGTGTGACTTCCTTAAAAAGCTCTACCTGCCATCAGTACTCTTGAGCAGAACGTGGCTTAGACTTCTGAGGATCTTAGTGACTCAGATTTACATGAGCAGGATGAACCCTTTTATGAAGTGCTATCATAGGTGAGATAAATCGAAACATCTGAACTGAAACTCTTTTAGTGCATTCTCTGTAGCTCTTTCCATCACTGAACTTCTCTCTCCTCCTCTTTGAGAGAGTAAGCAAGGTCTTGGCAGAGCATGTTACAAAGCTTCTTTGTTTACAAATCCACAATTGCAAGAGATTACTGTATGGCTTTTATTTTGTTGCACAGTGAAGATTACATAGACAGTGAACGGTTGTAATTTTTTGAACATAGGCTTATTGTGAAATTAGTACTTCTAAAGGCAAAAGAGAATAATCGTGTGGTGGAAGTTTTTCATCCATTTTCTTTTCTGCTTGTGGGATGGAGTATGTCTTAGAAGCTGTCACTCCTAAGATGACCAATACAAACACTTGCTAAGAATATCACATCTGCAGCTGTTTACACTTACAGGGTTGCTGTTTTAAAATTGTGTGTTATTGCAAGCAGCAACTAACCGTTCTTTAGCTGCTTTCATCCAAACACCTTAAGACCAAAACTGGTAATAGAAACTTTACCCTTGCTAGGAGTTTTCATCACTTTACTGTTTCAGTAAGTTGATACTGCAGAAGTGAAGGAGACTTCAGTTTAAGCTTACATTATCATTAAAAGAATTCTAAGTTTTGAGTTTAGTTAAGGCTTACTTGTGTAAATGCACAGGTTTGAAGTCCTTTTCAGTCTTGAGTCTTTTTAACTCAAATACCTAAAATATCTGAACTTGAGTCTGATTCAGAACGCTTTCTATACTAACTGTTTTGTAGTAGGTCATTAGAAAATTGAACATTAGTACCTAAAATTACTATATGCATAGTGAAGGAAAGATTGTTCAACAAGAATGAGCTGCTCTAATGTTAAAGGAATTAATGTGATTTGGAGAGGAGAGGGTAATACTGTGCTTCTGAAGAACTTCAGATCTACATCTGATTTCATATTATTAATCTAATAAAAGATGTTGCGTTAGATTCTGACTGTAGACCCAGTGTATAATTAGAAAGGAGACAGAGGAAACTACCTGCAAGGCTGGTGAGAAAAACCATGAGAGAAGAACCATACTGTCATGTCTGAATCTGAGATATAATAGTACTTAGCAGATGAACAGTGGGAAGAAGTCCTAGATGGATAAGTGGATATTTATTAATAGTTTAATGCACTTCTTAATAGGGCCACACTTAACAGAAAAGTCGATTGTTATCTCCTTAAAGAATACAACTCAAAGCTTTAAAATCTTGAAGCACTCCTTTTCTTTGTACAGTCAACAGCAGGAGCATCGCTACTGGCTAACGCCTCACCTCTGACTCTAATGGCATCACCCCTGTCTGTAACCAGTCAGAATGTGACGTCCGCACCATTAACTCCTTTTGGGATGCTGGGTGGCCTTGTTCCCGTGACCGTGCCCTTCCAGTTTCCCTTGGAGCTGCTTGGCTTTGGGACGGACACAGCTGGAGTGACAACCACCTCGGGATCTACCTCAGCGGCTTTCCACCACGGCCTAACTCAGAGTGAGTGGAATTAGGTATCACCCTGTACTGTAAGGAAAGATGCATCCTGAAAATGGAAATTAAGAAGGGAAGCAATAAAGTTCTGACAGACTCAAATTTGTTTCATGAAAATCCCTACAGGAGAGGAAGAGTGATTTCTTTGCTGGTAAAACTTTGTTTATGTAATTATCCAAATGTTATGAATCACCTTTGATAAGCTTAATTTCATTGTTAGATTCACAGTATACACTTAGTTCTGAACGTGCTTTTTTGGGTTAACATTTAATCCTGTATCTTTAGAAAGGAATATAGCTTAAAAGTCTCCAAATGTCACAAGACAAATAAGAGACTTTAATATGGTGATTCCTTAAAATATCCTTAGCTCAGTCGTCTGGTATCAAACAGCTCTCTTAGGAGGGAGTATCAACCAAGATGGTATTTATTTTTTCTGATTGCTTAAAAAGAAAATCTTTAGGTTTTTAACCTATATCAATTTTTGGTCTTTCTCCTGAAGGGAATGATATGAAGAGTTGCATCCCAATAGCAAGGCATGGTCCTTGCCCTGACTTTTGATTAGCTGTATCTGAATAGGTTTGTTTCTGTTGACTTATTCCAGCCATCAGAATGCTATCAGGTATTTGTTTTTCATTGTGGAGATCTTTTCAGAAATCTGGGCAAATTAGTACGCTACTATAGCTACACTATAAAAATGAAAACTTCCTATTTCACAAAGGCTGCCTCTGCCCTTAAGGTTTCTTTTTCATCTTTGTTGCTCTGCTTTTTTTCTTAGACTTACTGAAGGGTTTACAGCCAGGTGCTCAGCATGCAGCGACGCTGTCTCACTCACCTCTGCCTGCTCACTTGCAGCAAGCTTACACAGGTAAAGACATTGTATGTTTCTTACTACTTATTTTTAACTTTAAAGTCATATTTCTGCCCTAGACTGAAGTAAAATGCCCACCAGAACTGAAATGGGTTAGAAAAGACACAACACAGGGACAAGCTTTGGTAGCAGCAAACAGTACACATTCTATTGTAGCAGTATTTTTGGAACCTGAATGATTTTTTTCTACTTGTCTTCAATATCAAAAATTAAAATAATACTTTATTGTAGCAGTTCTAGAAACCAAAGTGTACAAATTCAGCTACTGGGAAAAAAGGAATACTACTTACTGGACACTAACGTGATTGTTTACAGGCTGCATAAAGTCTGTATTGGCGAGATTTTTTTTTTTCCTACTCAGTTTTAATTTCTGCTTTGGAGGAGAAACTGACCTTCCGGCTAGAAGCTTCTTCATGTTTCTTGTAAGAGTGTGTACATGTGTGAACAGTGTGATGGTTTCCTAATGGAAGCTCTGCCTTCCCTGGGAATCTTATCCTTGATAGGAGTTGCATATTTTGATTGAGAAGAGACACTTGAAGTAGAACATCTCCTTTTTCTGTTTGTAAGGCTTAGAGCTGAAAAAACGTAATAAAGCTTTAGAAAGTGCAGTTTAGAGTGTACTCCTTTCTTTGCCACCTGTAGGGGTTTGGGTGTTTTTGCCAGGAGAAGGAACAGGAAGGGTGGCAGTGGCTTGGTGGGGGTTCTTCATCCTGTTCTCAGAGTCCTCAGCACCTAAAAACTGGGCAGTGTTGCTCTGAGAGGCTGTGAAGAAAACCCAATTGGCTATATTTGGTACAACCTTATTTTTTTGTCATAGTGAGTAGCCTGAGTTGAATACTAAAAATGCTTCATTAAAATATAAAGGCTTCTAAAGAAAGACTTGATTTGTAAATTTTTTTTTCAGTATCCCAAGCTGCAACTTATTCTTTAGAAAGATGGTAATCTTCTGGTATGAAGCCTGATATCTCAGGCTTCCACAGTGCTGTTTCTAGTAATAAATGAACTACAGAGAAGATGCAAAGTCTTCCACCTATAAAGACAACCTACTTGGTGATGCTAAAGCTGAACATGCCAAATTCCTGTGTCTCTTGCTGTAAGTTATAAAAGTTCACTCATGCTTTTATTCTTCCCTTTCTTTTCCTGTCTCTAAACTACAGATGGAGGCCAAAGTAAAGGGGACACTAAGTTACAGCGGAAAAACCAGTGACTTCTGGACAAGCAAGGGAGCTGAAGCAGTTCTGGTTGGCTGACAGAATCTGCCCAGTTGGGAAAGTGCTTATTGTCACAGGGCTGCTGTTTCTGTCGATGTTTACATATTCTGATCCCAAGCACTGTGGTGAGAGGAAGAAGAAAAAGAAAACAATACTTGATCAAAGAGAGAAGGAAAAGGAGGACTGGTCCTCCTGGTCATGCAGACTGGTCATAGTTTGATCTTGCCTAAAGAAACAAGCTTTTTTATCTGCTCTGATTGGCTTTTAAAAGAAATTGATCGTCAAACCCACAGCAGCACAAATATTTTGGTTTTTTTTTGGGTGATGTCCAGTGAAGAGTTGAAAGCATGAGGAGCTAGAATAGGTTTCTCCATCCATTGTGTAAGGTGGAATCATCCACTTCATTGTGCTTGCAGTGCCCAGTATAAGATTATGTCTAGGTCCTGAGTGTACTGTATGGTTGTGGACCAAAGGTTATGTAGAGTAGAGGTGGTGCTGGGATACTTTGCATTATAATTAAACCCTTACACAAATGCAGTTTCTGATATGGGTATATTTCCAGCTTTACAGGGCTGTTTGGCTTTAGGGAGCCTACAGGTATATGCAGTCTCATTAGAGAGTTGTCTTCAAAAACAGATCTCCTGGTACATTGAGATGTGAGACACAGACTACTGGGAAATCCCTTGCTCCTTGTTTGATTATTATTTTTTTACTATAAAGATTCTTATTTAAGGGAGGAAGGAGATGGAAATTTTTCCATTTACATGAAAAAGAAACACGTTTTATTGGTCAGACTAGCATTTCTTTCCCACATCTCTCTTTTTTTATAAAGGCACACTGATTTTTTCAGTCCTTCCATTTGTTAAACTTTCTTTTTCTTTGCCTTGTGCTTATCTGCTACTGAAATTAAGTAATGTTCTATTTGTGTCTTTTATAAAACACCAGTTCTTTACTCATTCTAGATCTTCCTCATCTTTCATCTAGCTCCTCCCAAAAGCTATGTATTATACTGATTTGCTAGTTAAAGCAAGCTGATTGTGACGTATTCCAGAGCCAGGTTGATACTACTTCAGGCATTAGCCAAAGAGGAGTTGTTCAAAAGTGACCAGAGGTGCCTTCTCTTCTGGGGGCTGAATGGGTTGTCTCCAGCATTTCCAGCCCCTGCTGGCCTGGGAGTTCCTGACCTGAACTCTTTCTTACATGGTAGCACAAGACTGCAAAGCTGGCTTTTTTGGGTGTTTTTTTTTTTTTGGATGGCAGTACATTGACTGGTTCATTTGTAAGGTTAGGAAGTATCCAGCACATGTTGCACTTTTGACACTAGGACAGAACTTTGCTGTTGAGTCCCTTGTGCTGTCAGATAAAATGTGAGAATGGCAGAAACTGAAGTCAGTCATAGGGAAAAGGAGCAAATAAAATAGTATGATGTTCTTCTCCTTCAAGCCCAGAACATTCCTTTGATCAGAGATGCTGAAATTCCTAGTAGCTCCTCTTTCCAGTAGTTTGATTTGAGATTGAACCAGTGACTACTGGTTATCTCACACCTTCCAGAGAGACTTTGACCCATGGATAATGAATCTTCAATGTTTTTTGCTAGATTAACTTATAGCTTTCAGGTTTCTTTTACATGTGATTTATTTTTCTTAGACCAGACAACAATTTCTTTTCTATTTAGAGCTCATTTTAATTTTATATAAATATATATACGTGAATTTAAAATAATATATATTGTGTATTTAGTATAAAAATGTTGGGTTGAGCTCAGCAATAAATGTTTTTGCACAACACTTCTGTGAAAGACAGGTTGAATTAAAATAAGATGCATTAGTTCATTAACTTCACTCCACAGCATCTGCCAATTAAAAGCTTTTTAGCTAGTGCTAATGTTTTGTATGTGGTGTGTTGATTAGATAAGCCTGCATCTCTGTCATCAAGGTTATTTAGAGTTGAAGCATACAGCTACGTAGACTCTGGTATTCTTAATACTGTGCAAATTCTGTCAAAATACCATAAACTATTTAGAATGCAAGCTTTATCTGATTTTTTTTTTTTCTCTTTTCTCCAGGAAGGGTTGAAGGAAGACAACCTTTGTTTTTTGAGGCCCAACAGTTCTGGCAGGATGCTAACTCTGAACTGTGTCAAACCTGATACTTTTTATCAATGCCCCTAGCTTAAAGGAGTTGCAGTGGTGAGCCATCAGGCAGCAATATATTTAAAAGACCCTGTCCTAAGAGAGTTCTACCTCTTCTGTGTTTTCCTCATCAAGGCATCTCCTTGCCATCCTTTTGTCTTCATACTTAATGAAATTTTAGATTGGGAGACTTGGAGCCCTTTATAACTACAGCACTAATTTCCTTTCAACATTCCTCTCTTCCTGGAAGTATGCCTCATCTTCAGTTGAGGAGTATCCTCTCAAAATCTTAGGGAGGGTAGGAATAGTCCTGTCTGTGGCCTACTGAGCTTCTCAGTGTTGGGGAAACAAACTCATACTGTGGAAATAGGTAGTAGGATGATGAGAATAAAGATGACCATATGCTGTTTGTGAAGCCAGTTCAGGCAGCGTGCCCAGAGGGTAAGTGTTTTCAGTCATTGTGCTCCTGAGCTGCTTTGGAATTTGCAACATAGCGACGCAAGGGTCTGCGTTCCCTGTTCCCTATTCTTCCTGGTTAAACCTAGCAAGGCCAAATCCAAGGAAATAATAGGTTGGCTCCCAGAGACCTTTGCAGGTAGCATGAACAGGATGGGGAAGTGAAAGATTTCTGCAATGTCCACATGCAAAATTAGGTATATGTTTTACTATTTTCTGCACAGCAACTCTTCTAAAGACATTTTCCCCCAAGTTTTTACTGCTTTTTAAGGGCCTTTGTTAATAAATAAACTGTAGTTGTACATACTAAATAACCCTCAGTATTCACAAGCAATAAAAAAGCCAAGTAGAGCTGTCTTCCAGGCAGCAGGGCTGAACTTGGTTTGGGGACTGTATATGAGCTAACCTGTCAAGCTCACTGAAAGCCCCAAACAAATGCAAGCAATAATTTCAAACACAGGTTGTAGATGTTATAACCATCTGGGTAATATTTTCTGCTACATGATCCAAAGTCCCAAAAGTTGTGGTAGCTATTTTAAATCCTTTTGAGACACTTGCAAAGAAAGAAGGCAGACTAGATGAAAAACAGGCTGCAAAGTTTCCTGCTACCTTGGACTGTAACTGCAGTGTTCTCCCACTCCAAGATGCAAATGGCCTAAATCCCTTTGTCCAGCCTTCTCTGTTGATTTGAGATACATGACTAATCAATCAACTAAGTCACAAGTGTGGATGCTGTGGGTTTCACATCTGTTTTCTGCTAATCAGAAGTAACTTCTAATTACCTGGGTTCTGCTTCTTGTTTGAATCCAATCAGAGTTGTCTGATGCACAGATTTGGGGGTAGGACAGGTGCCAAGAGCCTGTTTCCTTCCTGCAGTCCCATCACCTGACCCTTCCTCCACACTCCTTCTCCACTTGGTGCAAGACCCATGAGGACATGAAAACAGAGAAATCCTGCAACTCTCCCAAGCTGCCATCAGTTGTGTGAACCATTAACCCTCTAGGAGTCACCTCGGACTCCAGCTAACTTTTATCACATTTGCTGCTACATTTGTAAAATGAACTTTTGGCTGTATTTATTAGCAAATCTTAATCTAGTTTACAGGTTTTTTTGTTTTGAGTAGTTTTTGCCCACAGATGAATTAGAAGTGTTGGGGTGTTTGGGGTTGGTTTTGGTTTTTTTTTTGTTTTGTTTTCATGTTTTTTTGTTTTGTTTTGTTTTTTTTTTTAGTGAATTGGTGAAGGCACAGTGGTCCCTCTTCTGCTTTTGTTTTGGGTTTTTTTGAGGATGGCATTGCAGGGAAAACCTGCAGCCAGGCCAAGCTGTGGAAAGCTTCCTCCCACACCTAACTTTCATCTTTTGCTGAACTGGGGGGGAATCATTAAAGGGACACTTGCTTTTTTGTTTGGGTTTGGTTGTTTTGTTTTGTTCCATAAAATGAACCAGAAGGTGAAAGCAGTAGGTAAATGACTGATTAATTAACACTTTATGCAATTTTAATTTTATAGAAATTAAAAAAAGGTTGGTAGATTTTGATTGGTCCTAGCTCTGGTGAAACGGCTGTTACCCTCCATGACTGACTTGATTCAGGCCTTTGTCCTTTGTTTAAGTGCCTTTTTTTTTTATTTTATTTCCCTACCCTCTAAACTGTTCTCAGAGATCCTGAAGTGCTGGAAGGCATTTTGGAGGAAAATCTTAAGCTTGCCAAGATGGCTTTATGCTGTTATACTATTTTTTCCCTTTTGTAAAGAAAGTGTGTAATGTGTGTAACTTCATAGCTGCTGTACCATGGTGTTGGTTCTGTGTGCTTGTGTGTTCTCTCACACTCACACACATGCGCGCACACACATACACAGCAATATTCCAGAGAAATCTGTTCATCCTTCTACATTCTGTTGGCCGTTAAACACTTAAAGGTGAACGTTTGTGCAAAGATGGCAGTACAATAAAAGAGTGTGTGTGTGTGAGTGTGCGTAAATGTGCATGAGAGAAAGGAAGTGGCTAATGGGAATGAAACTTTGTTTTTCTCTAAAGGTTTTAAATTTGGGTCTTAATTAGGTCATGAGTAAAACATTATGGGCCCTGTCTGGCAATCTTATTAAATACTGGACCACTTCACACAATTACTAAGCCTGAGGCAAAGACGTGTGGCTGACAACCCCAAGGAGCTGGTGGTGAGGGGGAAGGTTAAAATAGCAGCTTGCACCAAGTTTGAGTTGAGATGAATTGCAAGGAATTGTGTGTGTGGCTAGTCCCATCGGCTTGACACCAGTTATTGCAAGGATTCTCACATTTTCCAAAGTTGCCACTTTCTACTGTGCATCATTTGTAAGAAGGAATTTGGTAAAATCTGCAAGAGTGCAGCTGCCAGTTGACGTTAAACATGGCTATGCTTCACATGCTGCCTAAATCATTCACCATGAAGTACTTTTCTAGTTGTACTTTTTCTCAGTTTACTGAGATTTCATTAATGGTTTGTTCTCTTAACACATGAACTTGCTGTTCATTATATTGTTAGCTGCAAGTGAACCCTCATAATAGTGTCTGTGCTTGTTTCCTCGTTCTCTGACAAAATTAGCTATCTCCAATAGATCATCTAGTGACTTTAACAATTCTGTGTCGAGGATCTAACTTGTGATTATTATAAACATGCATACCCAAAGTTAGCGATTCATTTGTTGACCAACCAAGTGCTAAACTTGGGTAACACACATATGCATAACTAGACTGTGCTCCCTCTGTCATGTACTTCCCCTGGGGAAGAGCCAATTTTGAATTGCAGTGTGAAAAGGAAGCTTTTACCTTCCAGAAGGGAAATGGAATGAAGAGTCCTTCATAGGTGGAGAACCCAGCCAGAGAGCAGAAAGTAAGATACCAAATACAGTATGTTTGTGTGGCAGAGAATAGCCTACCTGCTATTTCAGTTCTTAGCTTGTCTTCACATGTTTGAGTGAGCCTATTTATGTAAAGTAAGCCACAGGTGGATTTCCTCTACTGCTCTACTGGTGCCAGTCAAAGATGGGACTATTACTGGTAGCTCAGCCAGTGGGAGTGATAGTGAGGGTGCTTCTTAATCTGCCTCAGGTCATCAGTGAGGTTACTTCAGTGAAGTTTGCCACCTCCACCTGTGGCAGTGAACTGAGCTAACTGGGCTCTTCTGTTGCAGTTTTAATCCATTTTGAGCACATGTGCTGTTTGTCCTAGGCTGATCTGTGAGATGGGGAATCTACAGCTGGTGATGATGGTTGACTGTTGCAGTCTTTTTTAACAAATGCAGCTGTTCTGAAAATCTGTCTGTCTGCTGCTTAAGAAATCACTGCCAAAATAAGCAGCTAGAAGCACGCCCACTGGGCCACTGGAAAGATAACTGTTGTGTAGGGGGAATGCTTGCTTTGTGGAAACTTCTGGTGTGGCTTCATCATCCTTTTTCTATGACCTGGTGATCCCTTGCTGCTGAAATAGCCTTTTGGGGCCATAGAAAGCCCTGCTGCTGCTATGAGTTATGCTGAGAGATCAGCAGGGCCTGGAACTGGCCCAAAACTGGGGAAATACAAAGATTCCTTACAGCTGGTTTTGCACACTCCTCAAATAAAACTGTGCTAATCTTGTCAGTAGTCAAGGATATAGGTCTGTGTTTTATAGCCGTTTTTGACAGCTATAATTCTACGGAGCAACTCTGGAAAAAAGAAAAATACATGTTTTGTATCTAGAAGTGAATTTCTTCCCTTGCCGTCATCTCCTGCTTAAATAATAACCATTAACTACAAAGTTTTGCTTTAGAGTGAAGTAATCCAAAGCAAGCAGAGTACACTGTTTGACACTCCTATCATATTCGATACTAAGGGGTTTTGGGTTTGTTGGTTTTGGGGTTTTTTTGGTTTTGTTTTTTTTTTCCCCCCAGCAGTGTGTGCAGATGTATTTAACAACAGTTAAGTTATGTTTGTTACTGTGTAGTACCAAGAGAAAGAGAGGGAGAGAACCAACCAAAACAGTTTAGGAAATACCACCTTTGTAGGCCAAACTAAGTAGCTGCTGAGGCAGCCAGAGCTTCTTTGAGACTTAGCAGCTCTCACCAGGGGAGTGGAGGAAGAAACCTTCTTGTTTTCTCAGCTTTTTCCAGATAAGGCCTTAGTTTGATTAGTAGTCACTAATATCAACTATGCAGATAAGTATTTACGTGTTTCAGTGTTACATGCATTCCTTCCCCCAGCTATCCCTCTTGACACATGTTGAAGTCTTACCCAAAGAAAATGGAGTATTTTTTGAATGTCTGTACTGCAGAAGTCTTTTTTGCTAATGTGAAGAAAGAAATGTGTATTTTAAAAAGGAAACCCTTTCACTGGTGCAACACCTAGTGTCAAGTGTCATGAAGTTGCTTCAAGAGGGAAGCTAAAATTACCTCTTGTGACAGGTTTTAGTCTTGAGAGTTTCTTAGAATATTCAGCTCTCAAAATTGGATTAAGAAGCCACAGCAATGTTTTTTAATGTACAGACTGGATTTGGGGAGAAACTAATGAGACATCCCAGGTTTCCTTCCAGTATCAGAAGTGAATTAAATCAATTTCTCACTTAAATGAAGTTGCTTCTAAACAAGGGGAGTTATCAGCTACACAACAGCTGGATCTTTAAATAAAAGCTAAATCGCGATCCCCAGGTATTTCTCACTGATCTTTTAGTCTTGTATGTAACTACAGATAACAGTTTAGCTCTGAGGTGAGAACTGTAGTGTGTGTTTTATTGCTGGTGATTCCATCATGTAGCAATTAGTACCATTTTCTTGCATAGTTTTCAAGATCCATACTGGAAATAGATGGAGAAATTTTATTTTTGGACTACTGTTTAAAAAAAAATCACAAAATTAACTACTGCTTTTTACCCCCAGAAGTCTACTGAGCAGTGTTATATTTTAGCAGTTAAACTAGTACCCTTGTTACGTGATTTGTCTCTTGTAGTCTTCTTTTACTGAGGGTTAGAAGCATTTCATGAATAATCCTTAAAATGTTGGCATTCTCTAGCTTACAGGTGCTTACAATAAAAGAGCATCTGTGATGATAACCTCTGATACAAAAGCACTATGTTCAGAATATTTCATTGGGGAAAAAACCTGGTGTGGGTGCAATTCCCTTTGGGTTCTGCCTGATAAAGAGGCTTGGTCAAGGACAGAGCATCCAAGTATCTGCCTGCACAGCTAACGGTAATGGGGATCATCCCCTTGACAGAGGTTTGGCCTCAGTATCCTTTGTTTGGTGTCACTTTTAGTATTACACATATTTTAGGAAGTTTGGATATAGCCAGGTTAACTCTACCTGACTTGCTGTGATCTCCAAGTCAGTGAAAGGCTGAGAAACAGATGGGCAAAGTGTTTCCTGCCTCTCACTAGGTAGCTCAGAACAAACAGCTGGCGAAGTGTTTTATGAATGTTAAATCACAGCTAGAATTCTTTGCATTCCTCAGCTTCAAACAAAGGAATGCACAGTTACTATGAGATGGCAAACCTGTTGGGAGTGGTGATTCCTGTGATGCTTTACTCAGTCCAGCATGAATTTGTACAAGGTCATCTTCCTCCTTTTAATAATGGTGTATTTTGGATCATAGGGCTTAGTGAAGGAGAGAGGATCCCAAAAGCTGTGTGCTTACCTGATGAGCTCTCCAGAGAAACTCCCCTGTGAAATGCTCCCCTCTTGTGACAGCAAGCCTGACCAACCAAATCCAGCCACGTTTGGGTAGTTAGCGCCATTTTAGGGAGGTGTGTTCCAATAACTTCAAGGGATACTGTGTTTTAAATGTGTGATTTCTTTGCTCTCTCCTTTATAATACTGAACCTGAACGCAGGTTTTGAGTTGTTGGGGTTTTTTGTAATAATCTCAGGACCTGGAAGATTGTAGCATTTAGTGTGTCTTAAAAATGATGTACTGTACCAGCCATGGATTTTGTAAATACACCTGTATCCCTTTTTTGTATTTTAATTTTTTAAAAGTGTGTAAGGCTCTTTGCCAGAGGAACTGGTTGCCTGCTTAATTTCCATCCTGAACTGAAGCAGGGAAAGGAAGAAGCTGCTGCCACAAAAGCCTGCATCAGTTCTGAATGTGTATATTGTTCTGGTCAGTTTAATGGCTGTTAGTGTTTTGTTAGCTGGGAAGCCGGTTTGTTCCCCTGCACCATCCCGGTTGCAGCTAGCAGCGCCCTATCAGGGAGACTAATTTTAACTCTCTTCTGTGTGACTACTTTGTTTTCACTCCTTCCAGATACTCAGGTTTGCTATCCCTGAGAAGTTGGATGTTTTCAGAGGCTGGGACTATTGGCCCTCTGCAAGAACACCTGGAGAGCATTTCTCACCTAACAGTGCTTTGGTCCAAACACAGTAATAGGGTTTGTATCCTGCAAACCTTGCAGATAATTCTGCCTCCACCTGTTCCGAGGGGGACTTGCCCTTTTGTTTTCTGCTTTCCTCAACAGTGTGCAAAATTTTTTTTTTTGGCAGCAGACTTTGCTCTGGGATCCAACCTTGCCAGCAGACCCCTGTTCTGCCGTAGGAGCCTTACTCAACTTGGCGTTAACTGTTCCCTGTCCAGAACTGCGACAGGCTTTTTTTCATGAGTGTACTTTTCTTTTTTTGTCATGTGTCTGTGCTGTATTAAATAAAGAGGAATGTACATACTCGCCGTCTCTGTGATTTTTCACAAAAACAAAGATGTAAAAAGGTTTCACTTGAGGGGTTGTCACTTGGGGCTTTTTGTTGGGTTTTTCACTGGGGTGTCTGGGGGGGTTGCTAGCTTTCTTCAGTCAGAGCGACCACCCAGGCAGGAGAAATACTGCGAGCAAGGAGCGGCATTAGTACAAGAAGGGAACTCCCCCTTTCGGCGTGCGTCATTCCAAGGCCAAGTCTGGCGTCCTAGCCCGAGGTACGCGCTGAGGGAACCCGCCGCCCCCGCCCGGGCTCCCAGGCCGGGCTGCCGCCCTCCCCCCGCCAGCGGCAGTGGCTCCCCGCGCTCCCAGGGGGCTACGCGGCAGGCGTCTTCCAGCCTGCGAGCCGCGCGCGCGCGGGGCGGCCCTGCCCAGTCAGCGGCTTTCGGCACCTGTCATGAATGGCAGAGGGGTGGAGACAGGAGAGAAGTACTGACGAGAAAGAACGCTCTCGCGGCAGCCCCAGTGGCCTAATGGATAAGGCATTGGCCTCCTAAGCCAGGGATTGTGGGTTCGAGTCCCATCTGGGGTGGGCGTTTCTTTTTTCGTTTTCTGTTCATCTTCTGTTTTCCTTTTCACTCCCCCCGGCTAAGGCGGGCGGACCGCAACCCGCAGCGGCTCTCCAACGCTCAAATCGCGCCGGCTCCCCAGAGCGCCAGCGTTGAGCCGGGGGCTGCAGCGAGTGCGCGTACCCCACTGGCTCTCACGAGCTGGAGAGCGTTTTAAGACTGGAGACCTCAGAAACACGCGTGAGCTGGTCGCGGGGGAGGGGCCGAGGCCCACCTCGGCCTCCCGCAGCGGGACGGCCCCCTCGGGCGCCTCCCGGCGATCCCGCCCCGCTACCGTCAGCCGCTGCTGAGGCCCGCGCGCGCCGCGCACAGGCCGGCGGCGGGTCGCTCCTCGCCCAACCCGGCGGCGTCGCGCGAGGTGGGGGCGGGGCGGGGCGGGGCGGGGCGCGCGCCCGGGCCTCGGCCCGGCGTCCCCGCGGGAGGGTGGCGGGCTGCGGGGCCTCGCCGGGGACCTGAGGGGTCTGGCCTCTGACTCCCCCCGCTGACCCCGCCGCCATGTCCCCGACCAGGCGCCGTGGAGCCCCGGGTCAGTTGCAGCAGAGAACTGGAACTGAAAACCACCCTGCGGGAGCTGGTCATCTACATCGTCTTCCTGACAGACCTCTGTATACGTAAGTCCGCAAGTGACGGAGGCGACTTCAACAGTTCACAAATAATTAATGTGTAAGCTGTACCTCTTTCAGTATTTGCTCCTTACTGCACCTGTCATCCACCCGAAAGCGTCACTTCAGCCGAAATTGCTCTGAGTGCCTTTTTCTAGCAGCGTGACTTAATGACAACTGAAGCAGAGAAGCAAGGTTAGGAGCTGTTGTCATCCTCTTTATTTCAGTCCGCAAGCATCCCCTCTTTGCCCCTTCTTTCCAGTGACGTTTGGCATGGTGAGCACAGACATGTACTACCTGAACAAAGTCATGTCGCGTCTCTTCCTGGAGCCCTCCTCCGCTGAGGACGACAGGAGCGGTTTCAGGAGTATTGGGAGCAGAGCTGATTTCTGGAGGGTAAGGGTTTCCTTGCAAA
Source organism: Sagittarius serpentarius (assembly GCA_034782735.1). Lineage (NCBI taxonomy): Eukaryota > Metazoa > Chordata > Aves > Accipitriformes > Sagittariidae > Sagittarius > Sagittarius serpentarius. The sequence continues at coordinate 16,601,042 of JAVKLA010000042.1, read as the reverse complement.
GATGTTTTCTTGGAGAGCAAACAAGGGAAGAAGCTCCTGCTGTTAATGCGGAGCAATACAGTCTTGCGGTTCTCCTAAAAGCCATGTGCTACGTGTTGTGCCTTCAGCTGAATAAAAGGCATATAACTTTTTTTAAATGCATTTGGAGAAATTCTGGGTACAAACAATAATACTGAATCTTCCGCGTAGTCAGTTGAGGAAAACAAGAGGCCAATTAATTGCTGCATCGTATTCTCAATATTAGGCTTGGTCTGAAAAGAGCTTCAGTAAAAACAAAGATTTTTTTGGGTTTGCAGTTCTTTTGACTTGTAGGTGTTAAAAAAAAAAAAAAAGCGCATTTATGATTTCCACTGGGGCAGCCAGGAAGATGTACCATCTTGCTTCACCTGGTTTGCTGTTACATTACCTCATATTTCAGTGGCAGTTGCAAAACGCTTATCTCTGTTTTCACTACTAGGTGGAAGACTTCCCAAAATTACCAGCATTGCCCAGCTGACAGCAGATGGCAAAGTTTCTCACCCTGCCCTTCCTTGAGAATGGAAACGCCTGGTTATAACAATTCATTTAGAAGAATTGTACTCCCTTTTATCATGGTGTCTGTTATTGCTAGTCCATAAAATAGTGAGCCCTTGCTATACAATGTGTGTGCTGATGTGCTAGAAATGGTTGTAATACCTTCTCAGATGGTGCCAGACCATGGGGGCACGTTGTTTTGTACTCAGAATAACGTTCTTTCCAAGTTTATTGCTCTTTAGCTGCATCTAACAAACACCCGGAAAGAGAGGGATTTTTTTTTTCCCACCTTCAAAAATAAATACTTCTTCATTTAGATTCAGATGACTAAAAACCTAGTCAGAAATATATCCCAAGACAGATCTTCAGAGATTAAGATAACCAACAGATTTTGTGAAAAAAAAAAACCATAATGTTTGTGTTTAAACATATTTGTTTAGAATTCAGCAGAATTTTTCAGTGAAACCTCAAACAGAAGTATGTTCTAGTCTTCCCCTGAACAATCCCATTACATATCTCTGATAGAATTGCATAAGGAATAGAACTGACTCACAGCAAAAAGATGTAAATATATCGTATTTATAGGACAGTACATAGGTGGGAATTGTTTGTCTTCTAGCTTAGACTCTGTGGCTATAAGTAACCTGAGAAGCCTGTAGAGATTTGTATGCTAAGAAGTGGGGTAACAGTGGTATTTAAATCTTCGTTTGAAACTTTAACCTCACTTGTACATATAGTTTGCAGAGGGACCTCTTTTGGATGGGCTCTACTGGGACAAATGGTATAACAACAGGACGTTAACCCTCCAGAACAACAGCAGCCATATTTACTATGAGAATTTGCTGTTAGGAGTGGCCCAGATTCGCCAGCTGAAAGTACGCAACAACACTTGCTCCATCTACCCATATTTTCATAATTTTTTAGAAGACTGTTACGGTGAATATCGTTATCGAGCTGAAGACAGGTCTGACTTTGGTCTAAGGAACGAATCTGAGTAAGTCATCCTATTTCAGCACATATGTATTTGAAAACCTAACCAAATCCTCAATGCCACTATTCTTCAGGTAGTAACATCCGTGCATGCAATTAGCTGAGTTTTTCCTCTTGTTTACATTGAGAAAAACCATGGATTTGTTTTTGTGCCAATGTTATAGATGGGAATTTGGCATGGGAAATCTATAGCGGAGAGACGGGAAGAACTGGAAACAGTGAGCTCAGTGCAGCATAAGCACATGTTAGTGGGCCTGTCTCCACTAACATCTCTGGAGAAATGCTCAGTTATATGAGGCCTGAATTTAAATCACATGTTTATGAATTGCCATCATGCTATAATGCTCGGGAAACAGAGCCAAAAGGCCTGCTTCACACACTTCATTTAGCATTGATTTAATGCAATGAAAGAACATGTTAACATGCTACAGTAAAAATGAACTATGTAAACCAGAGATACTCCGTTTACCTATAAAGGTTTTAAGGTAATAAACTGTCTGGCTCACGTTGAGTGAAATCCAGATTCATAAGCAATTGCTGTTTTGCACTGTGAATTTGCAATTGCACTGTGCAATTGCTGTGAATGCACTGAGTATTAAGCAAATAAAAGAAAGAAGAATAAGTTAAGGCCGTATGTCTCATGCATACTTCCTGTAAAGAAAAGTGTTTTTTAAAGGTCTGGCTCAAATGGTCAGTTGTGGATGCAGAAGAACACAAGAACTAACAAGGATCGTATAAAATAAAAGTTATAACTTACTTCAGTCCAGTTTCCATAAGCTGAGCTGCTTTGTTTTCCCGTTCCTGATAGATGGAAATACACCTCAGCCTCCTCGTTATCCCCATGGTACTGGGGATCTATGGGCTTGTACAGCAGCGGGGGATATATGTTCACCTTACCTAAATCGAAGCAGGAGAGCGTGGAGAAGTTGGTGTTTCTCAGGCAGAACAGCTGGCTCACTAGAGGAACTAGGGTTGTATTTATCGACTTCTCAACATATAATGCTAACATAAACCTCTTCTGTATAATCAAGTGAGTTCTTACCTTTACTGCATGTGAAATCCAATTTACTGAGGCATGATGCTTCCATAAGGACACAAGGAAAGGCTGGTCACCTCAGGCATATGCAGCCACGTTTCTCAGGTGGCAGCTGGCAAGACAGTAATTCATTAAAAATGCAGAAATTCAGTTATCGCAGGGAGCAGACCCAGATCCTTCCTTTCCTTTTTTTTGTAATAGTGGGTGTCTGGTCTGTACAGCTGGTTGCTGCTGTCGTTTGGACCAGATTTCACAGCCTTTTGCAAGGTCAAAGGCTGGACTGTTAGTCCAGTTGTCAGCTAGTGGAGCGAAAAGACTCAGAGCAGGGTGAATGTTTGCCCTTCTGAAACATAGTTTCTTCAAAGCCTTTTAACCAAACACCATAGCTTGGGTATCCCAAGAGCTTCTTGTTTTCCCCTCAACCTTCTCTACCATGTAATACTCTCTTTCATGGGGGACTAAACATAACCCTTACAAGAAGATCTTACAGATGTAGGATTTCCAATAAGGTATTATTAATGTCGTAATAATTAATATTAGAAAATCAAGGGCCAAAATGACTTAAAGGGATGGTAGCTAACACCAGTCCCCAATTTTTTTCAGGTTGGTGGTAGAGTTCCCTGCTACTGGGGGTGCTGTCACCTCCTCCCATATCTACTCTGTGAAGCTCCTTAGATACGTCACGTATTACGATTACTTCCTGGCTTCTTGCGAAATCACCTTTTGCCTCTTTATCATTACATTCATAATCCAGGAAGCTATAAAAATAATAAAACTGAAAAAGGAATATTTCAGAAGTGCCTGGAACTGTCTGGATTTGCTGCTGCTGGTGGTGAGCTACCCCTTGACTTTCACATCTGTGCTTGCCAGCCTAGGCTAGCACGAGCTAGACAGCCAACGAGCCAGAACAGCCCAAATCTGTGTCTGGTTAGAGTCAGTCACCCACTGTTCTACACTGAAGAGGCCGTATGGCCCACAGTGGATCAGCACACTTGAACTCTTTTCTAGCCTTACTGTCAAACTTGCTGCAGCTCCACATCCTTTCTACTCGTTATCCACTTTGTTTGTTTTAGCCTTAATCATTGCAGAGCAGGGAAGCACTAGCACGTAACAGAGCTAATGCAGTAAAATTAGAATGTATGCAGCATGTTATGTAGCACAAGCCCAGAATTATCACTGTACAATTACAAATGATTTGGCCAATAAAATCTCCTATATACAGTTTATGACAGAAAAAAAAAAAAAAGCTCAGGTTCTTCAAATCTAACCAAGGGCCTTTTGAAATCAGTACAGTCTTTCCTGTGCAAAGTGACAAGTCTGAAGAGAGGGGGTGGAGATGGACTCCAGTTTCACTGGCTTCTGCTTACTTTCAGATATCCATCCTTGCCATTGCCTTCAACATCTACTGCACTGTAGAAGTGTCCCTGCTAATGGAAGAGCTGCTGGCTGATGCCCATGTATATCCAGACTTCTATTTCCTTGCCTTCTGGCAAGTCCTTTACAACAACATGATTGCTGTCAACATCTTCTTTGCTTGGATAAAGGTATCAGTTCTTAATCCCTTTTGTTGTACTCAAGAATCATAGTTTTCTAAGCATATAGCATAAATGTTCACTTCTACCTTTTCATGGGTGAATTACAAAGGTGGGGCTAAAAGGGAGAATTTTGTTTCTAAGATTCCAGAAGAGTTTAAAATTACCTCCTTCTCGTAAACACAGGTCACACAAATTCCAAGCCCATCCAAAAAAAAAAACAAAACATTTTGCACGTGGGCAGATGTCTGCATTGGAGCAGCTGGGAAACTACCATGGCCAAACAGCCGCCTCAGACTCAGTCTTTTCCTAGACCCAGTATTATCCAGGTCACAGCCTCACCTATACAGATGGCATGGGTGCAATAGGTGAAGCTATTCACAGCTTTTGTAGCCAAATCTGGACACAGTGGCAAACTTCCCTAAGATTAGGGGCTACTTTTGTTCCTAACCAGGTGCTCTGGGGCCAAACCAGTCCTGCATGTTTGCATGCCACTGCCCCTAATCGAGTAGACCCTGCTGGCCCTGACCAGGGTCTGCACCCAGCAGACATCAGCGACTTTGTCTTGGGTGGGCTCAGTGTTCCCAGTGACTGGATGAAACTTCCTAAAGCTTTACCTGATCCTAGGCTGGCTTACAGGCCCTCTCTCCCCTAGGTGTTTGTAAAATGCCTAGCACAGAGCAGCTGCAATACAGGCAGGGGATGCACTCACATCTGCCAGAAGAGATGACGCTTTACAGTCACGCCCCAAGTACCTGAACACAAGCTGTCATGAAAGGTCATGTCCTTTTAAAATAAACAGGCTTTTGGCCTTCCTCCACCTCCCAGGCTGAGCCTGCAGGAAGAAGCAGTTTGGGAGCACGGGCTGTTAACCAGTTCTGTGGACAGTCTTCCTCATTACATCCATTCTGTACCCCAGCTGCACATTCCCCCTGCATCATCCTCCACCCCTCAAGACTGATGACTGTTAATTTAGTAGCACAGCTGTGTTTATAATTAACGACTATCGTTGAACAAGGCTTTTGTTCAGGCCTTGTTTCAGACGCAAAGTAAAAGAGAGCTCCTTACCAACTCAGCCCGTCAGGTAATCCTGAGATATAGGAGGGTGTTACGGCTTGCAATTTCCTTGACCAGGAGTCCGTATCTGCTAGAGCTGATTAAACATACCGGTACCCAGCAAAGACCTGTCTACACACTATTAGCTTTAGAACATAAGCATATTTGCCCTGCAGAATATTCATCTTCTGCAGAAACACACCCAATCCTAGTTTTCCTTACAGCTACATACCATGCAACTAGGTATGACTTAACCTGTAAATTAATGATTACAGATAACATTCTAGAAATTCTTTTAAGAAGCTGCAATATATTTTGACCCCTCCAATAACAATATGTTGTGTTCTCTTGCAGATACTTAAATATGTAAGCTTTAACAAAACCATGACACAGCTGTCCTCCACTTTATCTCGCTGTGCCAAAGACATCATCGGATTTGCCATCATGTTCTTCATCATTTTCTTTGCCTATGCCCAGTTAGGCTATCTGGTCTTCGGGTCACAAGTAGAAGAGTTTTCCACTTTCCAAAAGTGCATGTATGCTACTTTCTAAACTTTTTGATACGAAACCCCCAGTTGGTGCCCCTGCAAACCAGTTTCTGCTAAGCAGAACTTAAGAGTACAGGCTCTAACACTTAAGCTTATTTCATAGAGTAAAACCAATTTTGTCGGCCCTACAGTCTGTTTCCCAAAGCCTTTGTATGTTCAAAAGAGACCGCACGTACATTAAACAGGTCAGGGAAGTGTAAGAAGGGGAAGCTCAGGAGTAGTTCACCGAATGGAGCTATTAGTCCCCACAGCTCTCAACACAACTTGGCCCCGTGTAACCAGGCCCCTGGGCAATCAGGCAGGCCTGGCAGCAGGCTGTTCCTCTTTTGCCTCTTTCGAAAGCAAGAACGTGAGACTGGGTACGTGATACAGTCCCCAGCATGAAAACCACAGAAGAACTGCTTGAGACACCCAAGTGGCTCAGAGCACGAGCTGAGCACGTTTGCGAACAGCAATTACTGCTCTTTTAAGAAAACATCCAGCTGCATAGCCAAGGGTCCCCAAATCCCATCTGCTGGCTCTGTCACTTTCTTCCCCAGATTTTTTTCAGCCACTTACTGTAGTAACATCAGATTCCAGGTGCCAGCTGGAACTGGTTTTGATGGTCCTCCTTGTAGCAACCCTAACCTGTCACCCACAGTGCGCGTTGTGTTTAGCCCATGGCTGTGTACCAGATTGTTTGAAAGCGGCTTTTCCTGTAAAATTAAGGCACTTCCAAACCAGGAAAACAGCTCATTTTGGATCCACTTGGATGTGACACAGTTCCAAGATGCTGCAATACACAGAAATAAGTATTTATTTGTCTTAGCTAGGAATAAAATCCTTTATAGGGGGACATAGGGACCTATACTGTTACCTTCTGTACTAACAGAAGATAAGGGATCATGAGGCTAGAACAGAAGGGAAATAATTTTAAAACAAAACAAACCCAGCTGATTTATCCAAAATGAACATATTTTCTCATACAAACTATTTAAAAATGCCCTTGTACTTCCAAATTCTCAAACATATGCTAAATGCCCTGTTTACCATTGCTGTATTATCCTGGCTTGCCTTTTGACTTCAGTAACTAAGGTAATGGTGAATCAGTCTCCAATTGTATCTATTGCCCCCCCTCCCTTTTTTTTTTTTTAAATAATGCTTCCAATAGTTCTCTTTAGGAAAAGCCAGTCAACCTCATTCTGGTATTTTTTACTCCCAGCTTTACACAGTTTCGTATTGTGCTGGGAGATTTTAATTTTGAAACCATAGAAGCAGCAAACAGAATCCTTGGACCTATTTACTTCATCACATTTGTATTCTTTGTGTTCTTCGTATTGCTGGTAGGTATCATCTTAAAAATACTTATCCTTTTGCATAAGCAGTAGAGAAGAACTGTTGTATAGTGCTCTGAGACAGTGCTTTTCACGCCAAGATGACACTGGGCTTGCCCTGGCTGCCCCTCAGTACACCTGGGCAGTGAGACAGTCTGAACTCTTTTGCAGGAGTCCCCAGCAGGCAAGACATTTTGCAGCTCTCCCTTCCTCCATACAGCCACAAAAGAGGCTTTTGCACCACAAAACAAGCACGTTGCACCTTTCAGTCTACTGCATCACCCATTTCTTGAGATTTTAGTTTCTGAAAACTTAATTGGGTGCTCTTGAAAACTGCATAATGTCAGCCTTGTGAGGTAGGAAGGTTAAAGAGAGACTTTGATGGGATTGTGTAGGTGCAGGTTTGCTTTATCAGTTAGATTGATGTTTTCATTAATTACTTCAGATTGAAACACCATCTGAAAAGGCTACATGTATACGACAGGAAATTCGTTACCTCCAAGGAACTGGGCCTTTTATCTGAAACTGCACGTGGGAAATAAGTGATTTGTCTTCCAAAAATATTCCCCAAGACCCTACGATTATCAGATTAATTTAACTGCATTAGGAGCACATCTGCACCCAGCAAAGCTCTTCCATTCCATTAGTTAGTCTCGCATGGAACAGCCCCCAAAACTACAGCCCCAGCATAACACAAGTGCAGTTTCCAGAAACAAATATCTAACTGCATCCTTCCTGTGCAGAACATGTTTTTGGCTATTATAAATGACACCTATTCAGAAGTCAAAGCAGACTTTGAAGTGATACCCAGTCAAGAAGTTCAGATCAGAGACCTCTTTAGACAGGTAAGTAAACACTTCTGTAATGACCTCATTTAATTCAAGATAAGAGGAGGAATTCTAAGTTACTTCACTAGCAAAGAGCCTTAAACAGCTAGGCCATAACTATTTAAGAACACCCAATATTTGATTTTTCACCTTAAATAAAAATTTGACAGATAGAAACATCCTTCCATCAAACCCACAGGAGCTCCTGATGGTAACAGTAGCATATGAGTTAGGGTGCAAGGAGCCTACCTTTACTTCACCCTTTATAAAAACAATAGTTAAGACCAGCCTGGTTTGTGATACATCCTGTCATCAGCTTTCTTCAGAGCTTATGGTTGCTGCTCTTCCAAACTGAGAAACTTAAAGATCTTCTCTGTATGGGAAGACAATACAAGTAGAAATATGTAACTTCAAAATTCCACAAAGTTCAGACCATTTTTACATGCCAGAAATGAGTACAAAAGGGGAACAAATCTTTCCCTAACTTTTCAGTTCAACTTGAAATTATGACCACCTCCTTTCCTGCCAAACACTTACACTGAAGCCAGAGAGTGCCTGCAGTTCTGTTGCTAGGACAAGTCAGTATCTCCGCCTCGAAACCTGACTTTAACTGGGGAATACAGCATCACCACTGAGATAAATAAGATTGAGAGAGGTGTGGGATGAGACACCTGCGCATTCAGACTGCATTTCTCCAAGGTGGCCTACGCTGACCGCGCTGCAGAGGAGCACTGGCAGCCATAGCTACCTGAAATTTTCCTGCAGGATTTTATGAGTGGCATAGACATGTTACATTGCTTGTGCAAAGCCTAGCTTTCGTTAAGGAAGGGGGAGTCCCTCACCAGGATACAGCTAGTCTGGTCAGCAACAGCACAGCTTAGATTCCCCCACCCAAGCTTGTTCTCCTATTTATTTGGGACTACAGTAAGATTAAAGTGAATATGCCTGAAAACAGAAACTCTTACTGGATTTGGTTGGCTATTACCTTCAGGGATTTTATGACAAATTTGAGATGTAGCAGGGTAAGTTCTCAGAGCTGAGCTAAGGGAACAACGAAAGTGATAGATTGGTGGGATTTCTGTTCAGTTGCCAAGGCATTACGCTGATAGAGATTGGTGGGATCTTTGTTAGTTGCCAAGGCATTATGCTGATAGCTTGTTCCTCAAATTCAAGTCTTTGTTCAAAAGTGTCTCTGGTTAAACGCAAGCCCTCTAACATGCCTGACTTTCCCTGTGTTCAGAGTTGCAATAAGGCCCTTGTCAAACTCAAGCTGAAGAAACCAGAGGTGGATATAAATCCAGCAGACGAGGGCTTGGAAAGGTAGGCTCTCAGCATTTGCTGTTAACCCCTGCACTGAGCACAGACCTATTCTCACAGGACTTCTGTCTCTCCTCCAAGCAAGGAATTTTCAGCCACTAAAAGAAAGGATATTTCTAAGCCTTCCAGCAGAGACAGTGCTAATGAAAAGGTAGGCTTTATTCTTTTCTATATTCTTAGAAACTGCTGATTATATTTCAGAAGTTGAATAATACAAAAGGAGTCACAGTTGTCCCCCCTGTTACTTATAAAAGCTACTTCTCCACAGGATACTACATTTAACATCCTAGGAATAACAAAAGTTAGACCTATAAATAAAGAAAAAATCACTGATTATGCCCAAAACTTCAAATGAAAGCTTGTTCAGGCAAGGTCATATGCTACAATAGCAGAGCTGGCAGTAGGGCGAGATCAGTGTCTCTTAGCAATGGTATAAAGTTGTGAGCTGGGCATTTGCCCAAATGTTAAACAGAAACAGATGTATGGAAAACAAACAAGTTTTACAGCAATCTGTTGGGTCATAGGCTGCGTCTACAGCAAGAAGAAAGATTACCGCAGCTTCCTTTTGCTTTACAAAAATAAGGTTTCCAGCAGTCTTCGGTAGTTCTGTATCTGGGTTAAGCCTGTGCAAGTACTTCTAAAACATATTTAAAAAAAAAATCACTTCCACAAGAGAGGGAAAAGCCCCTTGGCTAGCTGTAAACACTACTACACACAACGCCTGCCACCTCTCAACTCTGAAAAGAAAGGTGTATTCCTATATGCTATCTTTTTGGAAGGGCCAGAAGGAAAATCTACTTTCAGATGGAGAACATTCTACTCCCCAAAGCTGCATATGTCTTTTCCTGCATGCATGCCCCCTCCCTACACAAGTGACTGTGTTACAGGTGTCCCAGTGAGCCATGCCAGCTTTGTCTGTGATTTTTTTTTTTTTTTTTAAAATCCCTCTGATCTTGAATAGAGCCATGTGAAGTTATCAAAGCTACAGAATGCAGAAGAAAAACTTTGTCAGAAGCTTCCATCTACTGCGGACACAGACTCAGTCACAGCTCAGAGCTACGTCTCCACTGCAGAATTTCAGCAGTAAGTGTCTGTTCTTGCAGTCTTATTCCCATCCCCAGGCAGCTGCAGCCCTTACTGAGCCGGTGACAACCTGAGACAGAAGATCAACACAAAGCCAGTGATTTTAAGATATTTTAAAGTGCTCTTATACTAGCTGACAACAGCTGCCCTCAGGGACGGAAGAAGGAAACAAAAGAATTTAGTAGAGCAGCTTGTAAGGATGTTAGTCAAGAATGAGGTAGGACAAGAATTTAAAATATTGTCACTCTTCCAGAACATCTCCTTGCGGCTGCCCAGGGAAAGGGACAGAGACTGTAAGACCCTGTGCTTGTGAAGCAGTATTTCAGGACCTAGACCCTTGGCAGCTGACAAGTGAGCAAAGAGGAAGGTTGCAAATGCAAGTTTAAGGGCAGTGCCATCTCAAGGCTACGTGGCTGTATTTGTGTGTTCTAGGCTCTTCAGGTATACAGCTGAGTTGGCGAAGGAACTAAATAACACTAATGCAAAACTCAGGAGAATTATGAAAAGCATGCAACAGCTGAAGGACACTTCAGGCAAGACGGCACAGTAAAATGCATGAGCTCATCTGGTAACAGAGATAGCCTGACTCTTCACACAGCTTAAATAAATCCAAAGTCCTGTCCCTGTCCCCATCCCCCGCCCCTTTCTTTTTTTCCTATTTCTGGATAAAAGAAGCAGGAATGTTAATAAAGGTATATACCATTATTACTTCTGGGTCTTTTCTCTGAGTTGCAGGTGCTTCTTTAACTCAGAAGAACTGACCAACCTTGATAAGAGTTCTGGGTAGGCATCTCTACAAATGCCTGAACAGCATTTATTCCTCTGCCTTCTTTTGGGGCTGCCGTGACAGACAGATGTGTAACCAAGAGAGCAGATCACGAGCAGTGGCAGCATCCTGGGCCTGCTCCGTACCCTTCTCTTGATCTCTGGCCCTGTGGAGCCCCGTGCAGCCCCTCAATCGCCAAGCACACGGGTGGTTAGCCCTTACTTCCCTGGACCGCTTTTCTTTGGGTACTGCATCTGCTGCCCAGGTTAATGCTTACTTCTCAACAATTATTGTTCCAGGCACCTGTTGCTTCCAAAACAGGTTACTGTTGCCTTCGCGGGGGGTGGGGGTGGGGGGGTGGGGGGGTGCAGGAAAAAAAAAGGTTCTTTCAGGGAAAAAAAAATAATCTTTTACTCTGATCAGGCCCTCACAGCTGGGACCACCAGGGAGCGCTTTGCTTCCCCCTTGCACCAGCCTGAACTCTTGGAACATCCTGTTCATCCCTAAATCCGCTTCAGCGCCTAAGGCAGTGGGTGACAGGCCGGCCAGGAGCGATCTACTCCTATGTAGTCATTAATATTTGTTCATTGCTGGGACTCAGCCAGAGGAAGAAAGAAAACGCGTGTCCAAATGCCATCTGAATGTGCCTCAAGAAAAGATGGGGCAAGCACCAGGCTGCAACACCCCACCCGCACCACACAGTCCCTGCCCTAGGGAAGTTCTGCTGCTCTGCATCTCAGCTCACGCAGGACACGCAACCCCCAGCCTCCAAAGTATCCTGAATCTTACATAAATCCTACAAGCTGTGATACTATAAAGCCTTATGTCCTCCACAGCACCATCAAGCTACTACACAGTCTCTGGCCTCTCTGCATCTAATCACAGCGCAGAGGGGCTGTGTCATGGAGAAGGGAGCAGACAGGCATTCAAAGGGACCCAGAAAGATATCACTTCAGCCCAGTAGCACCGTGTAGCCAGGCGCTGGTTTGCCTGCGGGGTTCAGATTTTGTACTTCAGTCTGCTGGCCAAGCCAAGCCATCCTCTCTCTTCCTAAAAGGGACAAGTTTAAAATAAAAAGGGACATCTTCCTTTCACTTCCCAGAGGTTCTTGTTGCCATGCACTATCCCAGGACACTTGTCCCAGAAAACACAGGTCACTGATGATCTGTTTATCTTGATTACTCAACAGCCTGACATGCAGGAAAGCGGATGTATTGCACCTTTGGCAATTCCAACCTTTCCTCCTCCTGGCAACCCCTCTTGTACAAAGTCTTGAAACCTTTAGACACGGTTACTTACCCAGTACTTCATGCAAGAGCTTTTGGGCACTCCTCAACCTTGTTCTACTCCTCTGGGGCACAGGAAACCCTCTTTATAGCCTGCCTCACTTTTCCCAGCAAGCTCCTTGCCCCGCAGTAACATAATGGCTTAAGCAAATCTGTTTAAAGAGGTAAAGCTTGGAATACTACAGATTTGCATTGTCTCAGAACTGGTGCTTCAGCAAGGAAGATCTGCCCCAGTACCACTGAGCTTTTTGCACCCTCAGAAATATCTGTTTCTCCTCTGTTTTGGCTAATGGTGTTCAACACAGGATTATTTTCCTTCATTAAAATCTTAGTTCATCACTTTGTTGCATGTGGATTTTAAACAGTTCCCACTAAACCACTATTTAAGGCTTTTTGTCTTCTCATTAGCATCTCCATCAGAGCAAGCTTCATTGAATAAATAATGCTAAGGAAAAATGGAGGGTTGTACAACAGATCTGTAGCAACCTTGTTCATTCTTCAAACCGATGTCCTAAGAATTTGTGCTTTCTTTTGCCCCACCTTCAGAGGAAAGCCATGTGACCAGAGGGAAGTTTATTCTGTCCCACCCTAAAGAATGTACTGAAGGCCGCCTTCTGTCTCCTCTCCCTCACTTGCTCCCTCAACCTCCTAGTTGCTTTTCTTCTTCCTATTTACCTGCACTGCCACACATCCACAAGCACAGTCTTCACCTTCAGGAGTTCTTCTGTCCCCTACAAGGCCTTAAACTGAAGGTAGGTTTACACAACGTACAACAGAAGCGTCAGTTCGAAAGACCTCAATCACTTTTCATACGAACTTACATCAATATACTATGGAAAAAAAAAAAATCTATTTGGTCCAGAGGAAAAGCATCCTCTTGTGTTTACAGCAGTGTGTGCAGTAACAGTGTTTTCTGGAGAAACACAGCAACCAATAACTGCTGGGATACTGATTTTAAGGCTAAGAGATCATTATGGATATAGAGACACAATCAAATACTGCTCATCAGCTGAAGGTGTATTCACTGGCAGTGAATTAATTAGCCCAGTAATGGCTGACTGAGCTCTCTGCCCCATCTACTCCCAAAGCTGCTGCTGCTGGAGCAGCAATGACCGAGACTCACAGTTTGCTCCAGCATCATCACACAGCAGGCTGGCACCCTAGCAGGAACTGAAGCCCACATTGCACCCTAAGCCAAGCTGCCAGTTCAGGAGCCGATCTGGTCGCTTTCCTGGTGTCTCTGCCAAGAGGCACAGTCTAAACAGGTAAAATAAGGCTTAAACTGCTGCAGCTTCATCAAGGGCTGTCTCAGCACCTGAGCCATCACCAGTGCACGTGGCTCTGCTGGCCACCTGCAGAACTTGGACCTGCCTCACCAACACCCTGAAACTACAAACACGTACAGAACAGCGAAGGACTTGGCACTTGTTTTTAAGAGACGGCAGTGGAGGAGAAAGCATGATGAGAAACAAAGATATATGACAATAAAGGTTAAGGTACTTTTATTATAAAAGTCTATACAATGAGCACCAGACATAGCAATGCAATTATATCTGGTTTAGTTATATATATTCCATATCTATATATCCATATAGATATATAGGTTTTGCTTTTACCAAAGTAAAACTGTTATATCACAAAATGCCTAGTTCTACCATTTATTTATTGCTCAACAAGGATGGCACAAAACACACTCAGCATAACTGTTGCCATGCTTATCTACTATACTGAATAAACAGCCAAACACTGCATAACAAACACAAAGCAGCTGTTAATTCTGAATTGGAACCAGTCTGATCACTCACTCACTTATAAAAATATTGGAATCATATAGATTTAAGCATTATAAAGGAGGAATATATTATTTAAAACATTTAAATAGTGCATATTGACATTTTGCATGTGGTATATAAAACACAAACATTCATGTACAACACTATACAGTACACATTAGTTTCAATGCTTGGATACACCCGTGTCTGCAGACTGATAGAAAAGTAACTGAAGTGTACATTGCACAATGGAACAGAGTAAAATTGATAAATGGTCTCAAGACTAGTTTAACCTCAAAATTCTCTAAGGTCCCAGATCATTTTGCAGTTAAAAAAAAAAAAAAAAGGCATACCACCAGTGCTCAATAGTTTTAGTGCTTTTTTTTTCTGAATTCCAAAATTACATGCCTACAAGCAGAGTAAAACAAAACAAGAAGTATTCTACAGTACACAGATGAAATCTGAGCACTAAAAATCCTACTTTCAACCTATTTTGTATGTTTCATGACAGAACAGCAAGTCTATGAGGTTACATGCTAGCCATTTCTTACGTTGTGAGAAAGTTCATTTTTGGTCTTTCATAAAGCAATGTGAATAATAGCTATGTTGACATTAGCCAGTCATAAAAACATGCAGTGAGAGTAGGTGCATGCAAAACATGGCCACAATCAAACTGATACATTGAAGAAGGAAAAAAAAAATTGAGAAAGCACCAGTTAAAATTAACACTTAGATTTTGCCAGATCAAGAACAGCTGCTGATGCCTGTTGCAGAGCATAAAGCTAGTAGCTAAATCATCATTCAGCACAGCAGATGTGATACTCAAAACATTATTTAGTTTCAGCTCTGAAGCTAAATCATGCAAGGCCCATAAACTGTTTTGCTTATATCATAAGGGTTAACTTATTTTTATTCTCCAACTGTAAAACAAAATCATGATAAACAGCAGTAATTTTTTCACTCAAAACCAACAGTTCACCCTGTGGTGGGCATTAACTACACTGATTTTAGCCTTTGATACCATACTTATTTCAGGTACAGTGGAATTTTAACTGTCCTAAGCCAGCTTTTTTCTGCTGGAGCTATGCAAGTCTGAGCGCCATTAGATTTCCCATGCACTGAAATGTTTGTTATGTTCCTCAAATCTTCCGAAAGTGGAGATGCAGTATCCAATTCAGACAACACACTATGTCACCACTAGTTGATAAACAATAACCAATAAAATGATAAAATGAACAACAGTAACATAAGTCCTGTAGGCAGCATGTGATACAACTTTTCAGTTTCCCAACTTTTAAAAGACACTACGCAAGGTCACTTTCTGGCTTGTCCACTGTCATCTTTATCAAGGAGGAAACGTGACCACTAATAAGCAAAATCCACAGATGTTAATTATTACTGTGTTATAGGTGCAATTTAGAATACCAAAAATTAAAGTTGTTCCACAGCAGTCCTTTGAAAGGAATTTCAGTCTGTTTTTTAAATGTTCCAGGAAAAAGAGCTGTACATTTAATTTTCTGACTTTTTTCCCCCACAATAAAAAAAGAGGCAAGAGGAGTAGTTCAGTGTAGCATTATGGTATTAATAATTTCTTCAATAATGCAAAAAGTTGGTAATAGTCTCAAAGTTCTTGAATGCTAAAGAAAAAAAGCTATGGTTGTTTTGGAACAAGATGGATGCATCTGTAATAGAAAACTTTGATGGAAACTGTGTTTGCTAAAGTTGGATAGAGCAGTCTCGAACTTAGAAATCTTACTTGCTCTCTAGACAGGACCTACTTACCCTTCAAACGTGTTATAGTGGCACCACAATAAAGTGCACAAACTGGATTCTTTCAACAGTGCATGACAAATGAACACAAGCACCCAATAAGCACAGTGGTAGTATACGGAAACATCATGTTATTCAATGGGCTGGAGGAATATAATTTAAATTGATTTTGAAGAATCTTGTTTGCTGATGAGGACTTCTAACAGCCTAAGTTTGGCTTTAATTTTCTTGTACTCCCTGTACTCATCAAGCATTGGAACCCGATCTTCTTTCTGTACGTTCCTGTAAAAAAAAAAAAGCACACCTAAGTTTCAAGAAAATCCTCCCTACTGCAGCAAACCAAATACAAAAGCAGCTATGTGCAGTTATCTTAGGGCAGATAAAAATATTTTTGGCAGCTTGTTCACTGATAATAGACACATCACTGTATTTTAGTTCATTCTAGTTAAAATTGCCATCACCTAAAAAAAAAAAGGAACAGAAAACCCAACAGCATTTACTCAGCACAACAACTGTTGCAGCATTGTTTATAAATCGTTGTCTTAAGTTCTTCTGGAAATTTTATTAACAGGATATGAAGACTTTAATTTTAGATCCTATGTATACATTACAGAAAAATACAAATAAATTTAAGTCGATCTACATTTTCACTGTATGTAGACTGACCCACAAATTGATATCAGAGTATTATTCTTATTTATTTAAGGCTGGACTATAATAAATTAATCTATTAATCTGACTTATTTTAAAATCAAGCCTTCATGATTAACCTAATTATTTGCCATTAAAGTCAAAAAGAGTTATGTCTCAAATTCAGTAAGTGCATGATGAAGCCATGTTAGTGGAATTTCTGTGACCAATGGTCCAGGAGTTTATAGTAAAGGAGAAATGCAGTAGAAAGTATAGTTAAGTGAGAGCACCTGCCAGTCAAGAAAGTGACTGACCTCTTAAGAGTGTTGTTAGTTTTGTTCATGAGGTGATACACCTCGAAAAACCTCTTATTACGCACCATGGGCAGCAGTTCAATCAACTTCCTAACAACATATATTCAGGTAAGAAGCCTAAAAGAACTAAACAATACAGAGAAGAATAAAAATTATATACCCCTTTATTGGTAAACCAAATACGCACTGTCAGGACTGACCTACTGGAACAAAGGACAAATACGCATACTTCCCTGACCTATGTTAAAAACAGGGATAATCTGAGGGTTTTTTTAAATATAAAAGATATTTTTTATAAGTACTTTAAAATACTTTTTTTTTTAAATGGAAAAAAACCACTTCCATTTTCATTATTATGCTTTACAGACTGTAATAGAGGAAACAAAACTCAGGAGCAGGCTTCCTCCGCCATTAAAAAGTACACAATCAGATTCCATTTGGCAACATTCATATAGAAAGTGGAAAAAAAATGCTTGGCTACAAAATGAGGCTGCTGTCCAGCATCTGGTTTTGTGCTAAACAAACCTTCCATTCTGCTGATAAAACTCCTCTTCAAATTCTCGTAATGTCTTACGTAGCTTCTTTTTTTCAGCTCTGGCTTTCCACAGTTGCTCCAATAATTCAGGCCTAAAAAATTTCAAGTGAAAGAAAAATACTGTTGGCCATACAATAAAATATAAATTCTTCAAAGCATACTCAAAAACAACTGAGCTAGCTGCACTAATAATAAATTGGTCTTGCTCATAAGGAATATGGCATCTGACTGTGAAATACTGAGAACAAACTAGTAGTTAATAAAAGGGTATAAATCTTCTGCTGTCTACACAGCTCAAGTAAGGCTGAAGAAGGTTTAGAAGATACTAAACAACTCACTGAATACAAAAAGATCTTAATCAGACACATCAGGGGAAAGAACACTCATTCAAGCCAAACACTTCCTGAGAAATGCTGAACATGTCACTGCTTTCCACCCAGCATCATATATTTGGTGTCATGATTAAGTGCAATAATTGCAACTTCTATAATAGAATTAGTCACTACTTATTTTTACGTACATAGAAGCAGCGCGGGTGCTCGACAGCCTAAGGTCCCGGGTCAGTTTCTCTTGACCATCTTCAACATCAGACTCAGAGTTTTCAACTGGGCTTAAAACAGACTGTGTTTGGACAGCAGTTTTTAAGATATCGTTCAGGTCTGTAGACAAACCATCACTTTCCTCCTCTTCTTCCTGAAAGTCACAAGAGAAATTAAAAACAAATATGAAATATTTCAGTTCCCTATTACAAGTGCTGGGAAGTAGTTTTTTAAAATGCACTGTACGTACCTTAATTTCTTCAAAAAAATGGGCAGTTTCACCTTCAATAATGGGCTGTAACATCTGCCCCCGCCTCTTGGTTGATGGTGACCCCTGCAAAAATTTAAGTTTGTTTCATTACATGCCATTAGACTTTAAATGCTGTGTGTGGTCAGAAAGTTCTTCAAATCACCTAATACCTACAGGTATTTCTTCTTTCCGAAGAATAAAAGACTGCAAACATACTTAACAGAGCACAGACAAAACACCCATATAACCCAAAAAGCTCAGATGCCCAAAGTATCCTTGACACAGAAGTAAAAATATCTGAAACTCTAATATTCTTCTTCTGACTTAAAATAAAAAGCACTCACTCTCACTTGCTCTCCGTGTTTTGTAGAAAATTCATAAAGCCCAAAGACATCTCTAAATGTCGTATTTACTCTTGTTCCTTCCAAACCAAACCACAGGGAGATTATAAAAATAAAGTTATAGAATGCCAAAGCCGTTTTTTTATCTTCTGCCAGACATACATTGGGAATAATACTGCCAGTTTCTTTTTCTAGATCACTCTGAAGCCCTGCAATTGGAAGTGCTATGTAAGAGTTCTCTTGTGCCACCTCAGAGTCAAAATCCTTTGAACTTCAGCCTAAAACAGGTGCCACTGTGCTGTACAGGTATTACTGTTAGCTGCCTGTTGCACACATGCAATTATGCCCGGCTCATCCGTTACCCCTGGATGGCATAAGCAATTTCAACAGATGGGCTCTTTGAACAGGACAAAGGTGGAACATAAAAGCCACACAGACAATAACCTGTCAAAAAACTTTAGTTCATGAAAGGTAAATAGCTTCCTGCTTCTTTGGACATTTCCACACAGGCTTCAGTGTATGTGATTAGTATACTGTGGTACTGTAAGAGATATCTCATGGAAGCAAGTGTCATATAAACCAAAAAGCAATTCTGGAAATATCTGGCACGGAATATTGCCTACCTAGAAGCTACCACTAAACAATCCTTGGTAATTAGAGAGCTCCACATATCTTTTACAAGTTCAAAAGCAGAGGCCTATGAAAAACATTTTTACAGATGTTGCCTACAGTACAGATTAGGAATTATGTTACCAATATCTCTTCTGAATCACCCATCCCTTTATTTCACAGCCAAAAAAACCCAACACCAAACCACCACCCACAAAAAAACAAACTACTGCAATATAGTCACAAGGCTACTGATGATATAAAATGCATCTCAGCTGAAGAGTCAGATTTTTGAGGTGAGAGACGGGATAAGACTCAACCAGTCAAGGGCACCACCAATAACCTACAACTCACCAGTCCTGGAGAAATGCTGAGGTGTTTAAGAGCAACCTGTGTTTATACAGTTCAAAAAGGGATACTCATATAAAAGCCCTTAAACTGAAATACGACTGCAACGTAAGTCACATTTTTATAGAAAAGCAGCTACCCAAAAATGTACGTGCAAGAAAGGAATGATCTTGAACTGGTCCCTTTATCTCAATGTACTTTGGCTTAAAGGGGATAGCTAAGAACAGTCAGAGTCAACATAAACAGCTGATTAAAGTTCCTGCTGAGTAAGCCACTGCCCAGCTACGAAAATCTGGTAGAGAACTGTCTGTACGTGGAGAGATTCTCTCTTGTCAGCTATGCAATCCCTTCCTTCTATAAAAGGGTCAAATAGCTAATATCAAAACTGTTTTGTTGCAAGTCTGGGTCAGCATGCAAGATTTTTGATTATGGCTCACGAAGAACAAAGACAGCCAGCTGTTTGTCATTCCCCATTTTACAGGTACTACAAACAAGGTTACATCAATCTCCTTGCACAGTATGAAAACTTTTCTTCCTCATCTCTTACAAGACCAGAGAGAGAGGAAAGAAAAGAGTAGAAAGCACTGCAAGTTAGAAGGAAATGAAGTGAAAACACAATGAAAAAGCGCAGGTGGTGTACAGATGCTGCAGACATTGATAACATGTCTCACTGGGGAAGCATGAAGGAATGAAATGGTTCTTACGGCCATCCTATCTTCATGCCTCTGGTGATAGTAACCTGCAGTACAGAAGAGAGGCAAGCTTCACTGCAGCTGGTGTTACTATTCTTGGGAGGACTAAAAGTACAATATGTACTGTGGATCCATACCCAGCACAGCGACTTGGGAATGTCTCAGCCGCGGCAAGTTAGAACAGCTTACATACTTCCACGGAGAACCATTTACTTCCTAGGAGCCATCAAGGTCACAGACAGCTTTGAACTGCTCTGCTCTCAGCAGTAAATCAAATGCCTCAAGTACAACGACAACAACATCTTGTATCTTCCACAAGAAAGATGTATTTTACAGAACAGTATTACTAGCTCTTCCAAAGGCAGCCTAGCAGTTCAAAAGTGGAAAAACATAGAAATAGCATTTGTTTTACTCACAAGAATAGGAGTAATGCTTGCTCTAGTTAACATTTGTTTTACAAGTCTGTATCTGTCATAAAGTGGCTTCACAATATGTCTTTCTTCTCTAGTAACCTAAAGGCAGAGAAACCACAGAATTAATTATACCAGTCACTCAATAATATACAAGAAAACACAAAGTGCTATGCTTCTCATGCCAGGCCACGTACATTCCAATTAGGAACATAAAACTAGTTCAAATTGTGTGTATGAAATGGGGTTTATGCAGATAAAGTGGAATAAGTGGGTGCTTTTTCCTCCTCTCTTTTCTCACTTTAATTCCCTATATTTTTCAGGAAGAAGCTGTAAAGACTTCCTAAAAGTTAGGGGAGCTTCAGTAGAAGCAAACCCTCTATCTTTAAAGACGCATGGAAAAGAGGAAAAAAAGGGACCAAGAACTGGGAGAGAAGACTGTGTGCCTAGCATTGATGATGGTTCTACAGAAATGACAGGGGGGAAAAAGAAAAAGATGAAACTGTAGAGAGATTTTATCTGATAACTGATTTACTCTCGATTCTCAGCCACTGTGTACACTAACGTAATGAATCTTAAAGGCTATCCTGAACAGTTACCGGCATTTTCTCCCTACAGGGATTTGTAGAACTGTGCCAATATCTCCAAGACCATTTTCTTCCTTGGCTTTTACACTGAAAGGCTTGGTCAGATTTATATGGCAGTGCTGATTATAAAGCTAGTGTGCCAAGTCCAGAAGGTTGATAGAATAGTAACTGGAGAGATCTTGTGATTGAACTAGTGATGCTGATCACTGTCCAAAGATAAAAACCTAGAACTTTAGGTACTAATCGCTAGTCACTTACTCTAACTTCCGTATCTCCAGTTATTTAAGATACATGCCACAGACACGGGGGGAAGGGGGAAGTGCCTTTTCATTTCTGTTTTTGTGAAATCCAGAACAACATTTCAGGCCTTTTCCCATGAAATTCAATAGCGTCAGTTATTTTTAAGATTTCTCTTTGCTTCGCAAACATAAGGCAAACAATAGCAATCACTTTGCAAACTCCAATAACCTACTGATCTTTGCAAAAAGGGCCTATTAATACGTAATTTTTTTTTCAGAAGTCAGTGCAATATCTTCCTCTGATGGCAACATGGAAACCAATAGATAACTCCAGGTTTTGCAGAAGAACCATCACCCCTCCAGCATTAAATTCTAGTATTACTAATGCACAAGAGTTACTGTTGTCCACACATCCATTAATATAGTTTGATGAAGTAAACCAAGTATTACCGGCCGTCCATGTTGACTTTCATAATACAGGAGGCTTTTCTGGAGAGATGTTTTCTCTTCTACCAAATGGTCCTTTGTCATTTTCTGTCAGAAGAGTAAGTCATATCTCAAACACGTCACTTTAACAGTTTTTCTACATTATCAGCTATACAGATGCCTTAGCCAAACTTAGCTTAGTTAATACTATACATCCCACCTTCATCCATTTAAAGCTGTCCAATATTGTCAGCACATACTTGCAAATATTTTAAGAAAGAGTGAGCAAGAAAAATGTTGATCACTGCTCATCTTGATCATTTCCCCAGAAAGTCTGAAATATGAGGGCTTGCTAAAGGGCTGCTAGACAAAGGCATCATTTTGTTGACAAAGTGATATCTTAAGTGTCTGACAGTGCTCTATTTCCCTCTGTTACTCTCTTAGGAACAGCCTATCCATAACCTTACGCTTACTTTTATATCTTCTGGCAAACATCTCTCAACTCGTTTTTCCTTTAATCTTTTCAAAATGAGTTCAAGTGTAGCTTCCTTGGTGGGCTTCTTCTCTTTCTGCACAACCCGCATCTCATCTCCGTTTTCTTCATCCTCTTGTTCAAGAGAGGAACCAAAGCTTTTAGGAAGAGTGTTACTTCGTGGACGTGTTTGAGGTATGAACTCTCCATCTGAGCTCCTCTGCTTTGCATCTGAAATGAGAAAAATTGCTCAATCCAAAGCTTTAAAATAAATTACTCTCTCAGTTTATTTAACTGCAAATAAAGGAACGTAACAGTTTGCATAAGTAAAGTTTCTCTTCTAATGAACTAAAAACAAAGCCACAAGAATAATTTGATTTTGATTTTTGAATAATTCAGAATCTACAAATGAAACATTTTTACTGTTCTGTGGAATTTTACTGAATGACTTAGCCATTTTAGTCATGTAGGTAATTTGTATTTGTAGAAAACCAGAAACTGTAGCATCCCTTACCTTTTATTTGCTTTCTTAATTTGGTAAGTTCAGTCATCCATTTTAAAACTTTTGGATTGGCTGCAATATCACTATAGGAAGGCTGAAAAGTGATACAAACAAACTGCATTTTATGAAAACAAACACACCAAGTCTTCTTTATAAATACTTCTT
The DNA here is from genome assembly GCA_034782735.1 of Sagittarius serpentarius. NCBI lineage: Eukaryota > Metazoa > Chordata > Aves > Accipitriformes > Sagittariidae > Sagittarius > Sagittarius serpentarius. The sequence goes on along the minus strand of JAVKLA010000042.1, from coordinate 16,578,174 downwards.
TCAAGATTTGGTAACATTTATGACAGCGAATGTGATTAGTAACGTGGATGCCACTCTTAGTACCAGATCATCTCTCAGCGCCAACATAACGGGCAACACTTGTGAAAACAAACTTCTAACAAGACACCAGAAGTTGAACCAGAGAGTGGCAAGATGCTTCTGCCTCTCTACATATCTCATCTGGTATCTCCTCACTCTCACTGCATAAACGTCACTGTCTGCCCTTCTTTGGGTTCAGGTATTATGGCACATTTTCTAGTACTGCTGTTGCTCAGTTCACTTTTGCAGACAGCAGTGTGTAACAAAATTATTCTCATTTGTGAACCCACAGTTATTCAGTGATGAACTACAAGAAGTAACTTAGCTTACCATGCAGTCCTTTACCCTGAGTAAAAGCGGAAGCGGTAACTTACCTTACAGTTTTTCTCTTTTTCAAATTGTTCCTCAAATTGCTTTATTTTTTTCTGTAGTTTCTTGACAAGCTGACAAGGTGTCTTGTCTTCCCTTTTGTCATCTTTTGAGCTAAAGGATGCTCTTCGTGTTCTGTATTAAAAACATTTTTAAAACGTCATTTGAATAATTAAATGAGTGCAAACAACTTGTATATTTGAGTGACAGATGACTAATTTCAGGTTTTTTCTCCAGTTCATAATCCATTCTTTTCAGCTTTTCTGTCAGAGCTATTTACTTACTGAATCAAAATGCTTTGATCTGCTGCCTTCAAAATGTGATGTGTTATTTTTTTCCTCTCTAATTTCAGTAATACCCCTAACAGAAAAACAGCATTGAAATTCAAGTGTAATAAACTAATGTACCATTAATTACATTGTCATTAAAACAGTTCAGATCTTTCTGGTGGATAGGCTACTTATTTAGGTTACTAGATACTCAATACTTTTTAAGTATTCGGCACAGAATAAAGCCTAGGCTCAAAGCTATCACTCAACAATCCTCAGTAATTAGACAGCTCCACTTAACTGTTTCAGGCGAGTTATTAGATACTTATGTAAAAAACATCCCTCATCTATTGGCCTTACTAATATATTTCTAGAGTATGTGATTCTGGTTTTAATTCATCTTTTGCACTTGTTCAGCTCCTTGACATTTGCTGCCTGTGATAAGCCTTTTTATTTCAAGACAGACCGTGACAATTTTCTAGTACACTTACTACACAAGGTGCCTGAAAGATCCCTCAACACAGCTAGTGACATCTACATAGTTCAAGATATTAGAAATACTAATCTAATAATCTACTAGTGTAGATCCTTATTAGTCTCAGAATGAGGAGAACAGCTACTACAATCAGCACTTTTCTGCAGGTCAGTCTTCTGCATCATTTTAACAGTACTTGTCAACTATCTTCTGCAGCTAACTGGAGAAAACTTGGGTAAGTATCTTTCTGCATCAATATATCTATGTCAGACAGAGAATTGGAGACTCCAAACTTCATCTTTCCTCTTCCAGATTTTCTCATTTTTATGGGATTATTTCTTCCCTAACAAGCATGGAAATTCTTCTTAAATTCCCTTTCATAGTAACTGTAGTAGGCAGCACAGGTCACAGGTTATTTACAGTTTTGGATGGTCACACTCCTGAGTGTCAAACAAATAACTTGCAACTTGTTTAGTTACAACTCTACTTTCATCCACTAGTTTAAATGGGCTCAATCCTCTAAATCTGCAAGAGAAGATCTGCATTAAGAACCTACCTCTTCACTGTACTGCTATCCCACACCTCTCCCTCTAACAGCTGATACTTTCCTATAACCCTTCTGAATGACGACTTTCCACAGCTCAAATGAAGAATCTGCCCAGACCATTATTGCACACTTTAGTTGCACTGGTTTGTATAACCTGGCTCTCTTTTACTGGAAGTGGATAACATGCTATGCAAAACAAATCCAAAATTATGCAACATGAAAATAGATATTCATGCTACTATAAAAAAAAAAAAAAGAAGCCAAAACTTACATAAAATCAGGGACAAGCAGCCCAGTAAAAACTGGTAAACAAAGGATATAAATACTATCTTCAGCCCAGGAAGTGCCATTACAGCAGGTTGTCAGAAGCCCTGATGAAATGCCAGGGAAATCTCTGCAAGCTTACCCTATTTTTATACTCCTTCCCTCAGCATCTAGCAGTGGCCACTTTGAGAGACACAGTATCATCTCAGATGAACCTCTGGTCTGACTCACTATGGCAGTTCCTGGGCAGGCAGAACAGCCAAATGGCCATATAATGCTACATTTGACCTTGGTCCGCAATTAATTCACATTGTGAAAACCCATCAGGTTCTAAACAGCTGTATTTTCACCATGGCAGTAACATCTCCTGCCCCAACACCCACCAAATTGCATTGAAATACATACCTAACAAAAGAAAGTGCTTTGGATGAAGAATCTAACGTTTCTGGATCATGTAAGAAACGTTGGCTTTGCCCAAAATCCAAACTACGATGTGACAATATCGGATGACAGTCCTCTTCCAGCGGATGATTAGTCATCCTTCCAGCCTGCGGGGAAAGCTGAGCTTCTCCAGATTCACTGTCCTCCTGCCAAGATTTGAAAGCAGGAAACGGATCTAGAAGATAAAAAAGGGACACAGAATGGTACTTTTCTGTTAACAGAATTATAAACAAGAGTCAAAAGGAAACAAAAATGCGTACCCAATGCTTAGTCTTGTATGCTACAAAGGATGTGGTGTCATACACAAAGTGAATAAAAACATTGAAATACATAGAAAGCTACAAATTCTGTCATATAACAATTGAAAGAAAAAGGTACTGAAATGAAGTATGCACACTAGGATCCCTTTTTCAAAGTGTATCTCATGAGTATGCATTTCTGAACAGTTAAACAGTGTAAAAGAGCCTTATTTACCTATCAGAAATCCAAAGTTAGAAGAATGTATTTATTGTCCATTGCAATATTTGGCTGTGGAAATTAATGTTCATACCTTACACGTGTACTTTGAAAGATTGTCCTCTTGATTTTGAAGAAGGTAAGCCTGACAATACTTCTTTAGGTATGATACCCATTTGCTTAAGTCTTTTTAAAGAAGTGCTGTTGGGTTTTTAAGTTTAAATTCATCTTGACACCACTGAGAAAAAGAGATTTCTTAATTTGTGGAAGGTGATTTCTTTTAGGCAGGGGATTCCAAAACAATTTTTTAAAAATTCCTATAAAAAGTTAGCTGCTAACATCCCTTACAATTCTCAGATACGGTTTTCTTGCTGTCTAACAAAAAGTTGACACGGCCTTCCAAGCACTTTAAAATCCCACCCCCCCTTTTCCTTTTATAGACCTGCCTGTATTTTCCAGTTCAAATCAGAAATTTGAAAACTGGGTTCAAAGTGTGCAGAACAACAATAAAACCCACAAAGTAATCTTTAAAAAAAATAACCCTTGTACCTGCTTTCCACTGTACATTTACTAAACGTTACTGGGATATTTTGTTTTGTTTTTAAGCTATAATCTTGCCTGTTTACACAGTACAAGATACAAGAAGGGGACCTTTTAGAAAAAAGTAAATAAAAAAATTGCAGATCAGAACATTCCCAAGATATAAGGGACAGCAGGTGAAGGGTTAGTGAGAAAGCAAACCATAAACTATCAAAAGGCAGATAACTGAACGTATGGCGAACCATACTTACCCTCCCCTTCTCTCTGCAGATGCATTGTTTTGAAATCAATGAGGGGAAAAGTGATAGGGCATGGCGCTAATAAAATGAAAAAGAATGGCAAAAATACTAAAGTGAACACACAGCACAGTCAGAACAAACTATACATAACATGTAAAGCAGGAAGATACAGTACCAGGGAAAAACATCCCATCTTTTGGGCCAGGCCCTGAGCACTCTCAGCTTCCAAGCAATTTCAATGGCAGGTGAGGATGCTCAGTCCTTAGCAAATTTGAACTTTTCACTGAAAAGGTTTACAAAGAACTGACACAGGAGTAGTAAAGACTTATTGTAGTTTAATAAGAGTCTCATGCATCCTCACATTAACAAAAGACAAGTTTAAATATGTTTTTGCTCACAGCTTGTAAATAACAGAGATGGTGGTGATCTCCAAAAAGCAGGACAAATGCAGAAAAAATACTCAGAAATAGAGATTAATCAATCTGTGTTTTTGCCTTAAGCCAGCAAGCATTTGAAGTTCATTTTCAGGAACTCTGTTGGTAACAGGCCTTTAAGTTTTCTATCACACAGGCTTTAATAACCCAAATCTTGTAAAAGGATTTGGACTAGTATAGATTTCTTTACAAAGCCAATCTACTTCAATGGAATGCCACAAGGACTTGCAGTGCCGTGGAGGGCTGAGACCCTAATAACCGTTCTAAACATGACCAAAGAATAGCCAAAGTTAAAATACTTTGCAATGAAATAACACCTCTTGCAAAATATCCTGATTTTACTATCAAGAAGCTTATAATATAAATTTATATACAGATATGCTACTTTCTTTTCAAAGCAATTTTTATGAGCAGATTTAAGGAAATAATGAAAATGAAAGCGACAAGCCTTCTGAGAATTCATATTAAGTCAATTAACACAAACAGAGGATGCAATAAAATGTAATGCGCAAGTAAGCAATTAATGTACATAAAACACTGAACATAGGCAGGATTTTTTTTTTTTTTAAACTTTCAACAAAGTTATTAACTTGGGCAACACGAATGAAAATCTGGTCTCACTGTCTTCGGATGCCTGCAAATCAACTTCTATATGACATGACATACTCTGAATGTACAGTTTGCTAGGGCTCAAGGCGGCCAACCAGCACATATTTTACTAATCTAAGCAAGCCAATCAAGTTGCAAACCTCATCATTTGTAAGAGGGTTGAAAGGGAAGTATGGATTCATGCAGGCAATTTATCTGGAAAACAGTCAACACTGGTGACAAATTAACAGTAAGTTATCACCATTTGAGCTTCAGGACAAAGCTTTATGTGCTGACATGCTACAACTATATAAACTACAAACATTCCAGGTGTACTTTGCTAATTTTAGTATTTATAACACGGCAACCAGAAGTTAAGTGCAGTCATTCTTTGTTACCAGTGTCTTACTAACATTTGACCATGACACAGGCATCTCAAAGAACAGCTGTCACCAGAACAGCCTGTAGGAAGTTAAAATCTCATCCCTGTGTAGTAAATCTGTACTGTATCCACCAAGTTGTATTTGCAAGTTTTCAAAACTGGAAACAAGTGGTCTGTAGCCACTGTACTGTCAGTGGCAGTTCGCAGTATTTTAGCAAACTATATCACTTGGATTTTTTTAAGGTGTGACAATTCAGAGTATCAACACCAGGCAGAGGAAACAGGATATAAGGAACACATAAAAGGGTAAGTACTTTGAGGTAAGTACTTTGAAAAGAAGATATTGACAAGAGTGTTTTGCTCTGGTTACAAAGCAGTTATGTTTTTACACAAGTGAAACATGGGACTAAACAGTTATTACCAGACATTTGAGCAACAAAGTTCAGTAAAGTCACAAGCTTAGGGGCTTGCTAAACCTGGAAGGCCATGAAGAATAAGGTCATAAACATAAGGAATCCTATCTGAGAGAAAAATATGTTTCAAGCATTTTGTTTTTCCTAAAATCCAAACAATGGAGGGAGAAGGGGCACAGAAATAATATCCACCTACAGCTTGAACTTCTATTTGAAAATTTAGAGCTGTTTCAAGTTGTCCAATGACATGGAAACCAACACCTGACATTTCTGATCTTTAAAACAAAACAACCAACAGATTTCTCAGAATAAATGAATTATAAATTGCTGTGTTCAGTAGTTTAGTGATTTTTAAATCGAATTCAGCTAGTATTAGAACTTCAGTAGCTTACATTTAAAAAAAAAAAAACACAACTACAAAACGCACAAGACAATGTGAATATTAACTATATGACATAATCAGAGAAAGTATTTTTAAGGACTTGGATGAGAGACTATGGGTCCTGGGAACCATAAGTCACTTAAGAAAAAAACAACCCCTAGTATGAAACTTAGCCTTTTTGCTTTCTTTAGTCGCTCCTTTGACTATTTTTGCTTTAGAGTTTTTTTAAGGTCCTTAATTAAGTTGCAGATAGTTCTGAAACAAGATGGGACCTATGTCATGACATGGTCGATCTTACCATGTGTATGGGAACATATTATTCAGATTGAACCAAAGAAAAAAAAAAAAGTGTTAAGTTGTCTGCCTCTACTTTGTCAAATGTTCTATTTATCATTACTAGCTAACTATATTGTAAGCTAAAAGGTGAAAATTACCTTCCCATTTGTCACCATCAGATACATTCTTCAGATCTAGACGCGGTACTTGTACACCCAGAGCTTCCTCAGAAACATTAACGTTGCCATCGCCCAACACCTCTGAATCAGTATTTGCATTAAGATCACAAGTCTTGCTACTTGAATCCTGTATTTAAATAACAAAACAGAACAATTTCATTATTATTTAGCAGCTGTAAATCAGGTACCTAATCAGTGCCAGTTCCAGCACTTCTGGACATATTCGGGGGGGGGGGGGGGGTCTTGTTTCCTAACTCGAGGAATTATAAACAAATTTCCCCCACACCCCCAATAGCAGTCAATTATTTGCACTACAAAACACTCCTTACGTGAGATGTGTAAGTATAAGCTTGCTCTGCTGCCAAAAGTTTCTGTGAAGTGAGATGATGAGACTTCCAACAGAGCTTTTACAAATCATGCAGCAGGCCAACCACCGTAAGATTTTTAAAAGCTAAATTTATTGTTTTATTTCATATCTGTATTTCATGTAAGTTCATAAGATGCTGTATATCTGTATATAAATGAAACTATAATCTTACCGGAAACATCTCTGAAGTTATTCTATCATTGCCACCAAGCAATATACTATTTTGCCTAAAAAGAAGACACAGACCTAGTTATCATTTTAAATACAAGTTCTTAATGGACAATAGATAACTTTCATTCCCTTTACATTTTATTCTTACATACCCTAGTCCAGTTTTAGCAGATGTGCAACATTATTTCCTTAAAGTGATTAAATAAAATTCTGGGGAGCAAAAGTTACATTGCTTCCCACCTCTTTGTTCTTCATGCAGAATTCAAGCTGGAGCAGGTAAACAACAACTGGACTTGAACCAAGTTGGAAATAAAAACAGCTCAGACCTTTATTCTCAAACTAGGTGTAAATATTTTAAAAGTCAACTGAACTCAAACTGAAATTCCAATCAGTGCTGAACTCAAACTGCAAATGAACTTGGAAGTCTTCCGGCTAGTTACTATTACCAGCATTAATTCTTCAATCATTAAGAGCAATAAAATGTGCCAAAGTATTTTAAAGAATAACTTTTTCTTCTTCTGTTTCTCTTATCCAGAACATAGGGTTGTTCACAAAAAAAAACCCATTATATATACCATAAAGGCTTGTAATTATTTTCCCTTAAGTGTGTAAAATTCCATTATTTTTATACCATCATAAAAAGGTAACTCCATCTTATCCTCTCTGTTTTCACATGTGAAAAGTTACATGCTTAGTTTCGCCTCCCTTATGGTATACTGTGTTGTCACAAATCACCAGTTTGGTATACTTACTTTTCAAAACTGAAGTTACACATTCTGCCATGTAAGTGACAAAAGAAAAATACATACCTTTCACTATTATTTTCTCCATCAACATCTGCATCTTCATCACATGGTTTCAATAACACATCTGCAGTCTGTTGGCAAAAAGTATGTTTAGAAAGATTTGGGAATGGCATTCTCAGCTGAAAATACTTCTGTAATGATCACCGACCACAAAAAAAGCTCAAGAACTAAAAGCACACCTTTTTTTGTGGGAGTGGAAATCACACTTTTTAACCATGCAATTATTTTTACATCTAAAGTAAGGCCAGTAACCAGGTGTTTTAATCACTAGCAGACAGTGACCCTCCATCTTCAGACAAGCCATTTTTTTATTATTTCTTTCAAATAGTAACACCAACAGTTCTACTGCAAATTGTCAATCATAGCATGAAGTTTGGGGTGACTTAAGATCATGGCAGTAAGTATATCCTAGTCTCGAAAATAACTGAGTTGTATGTAGAGTTGTGCTCAGCATATACAAAATGAAACAAGTCTGACAGACTTTCTAAAAGGAGCCACTAATCCCTGTTACTAAATAAAGCAGCCACAGAACAGTAAGGGGATGAAGAAATAATGGCATTTCTATGACACCATCTCAAAACAAGTTCAGATGAATACATGTCACCATTTTGTTTGCTACAAGTTGGCACAGGAAGACTGACTGCTATAAGCATTTACGCCAAAGCCTACTACTTGTTTTCTTCAAAAAATATCTTATTTAGGGGAATATAAGGAATTTTAAATACAAAATATGTCATTTTAAAATAACAGATTACATCTGGTTTCAGACTTCAAGAAGTTCTCACAAGTGATCTCTAAAATGTCTGAATATAAAATAAAGTTACCTGGAGAGTTCAGATATACATAATGGTTGCCAGTTTTAATCTGCTGACAGTAATATTCACCCTTATCAGACAAAATTCCATTATTCTGTTTACATTATTTCAGTCCTTAAGTCAAATTCCAATTCCAGCAAACGATTTTTAATTACAGTGCATTTGTCGTACTCCAGCAGATAATTTCAACCCTGGATATGATCTATGCATGTCTTGCATAGTCACACTTATTGTCGTTGTGGAAACAGCTGCTTCTGTTTCCATTTCAGACCCAAAGGAGAGCTCACGTGCACATCTTTCATTTCCTACAGCCCTACATACCCCTCTCAAACTCCTTTCATACAGAAGGATCAGTATATTTCCCTTTAACATCTCCCCGAAAGACACAACTCTCCAACAACATTTGAAATGGTGTATTAACAAGAAGGTAGAAACGAACATTTAAAAACAGAGAACTTCACCCCAGAATGCCACCTTACCACTGATACCAACGGCCAGAAATATATCAAACAGCGAAAAAGGCCAAGAATGACATCAGGTATGACAACAAAAGTGCATTTATACATGACCATGTGCTCCCAAGCATCATGTTCCCCTTTATATTCTTAGCAGAGTAATGTACTTGGAACTCCAAAGTGCACATACTTCATAAGAAGCGTAATTCACGTTTCTCAGCTGTTCTTTGAAACCACTGAAACTGCATAAAAAGCACTGAAAAGCCACCAATTTGCAATTTATGTTTCTCCATCTACATTCGTATTTTCTGAGCTTTCATTCCTAAAGCTCAGCATATACTTTAACTAGGAGGTCAGAAGGAAGGAAAGTGTTAGGAGTTAATATGAGAAACTCACTCTCTGGCTTTTGAAGGCTTTCACTGTCAAAAGACTGAAAACCTAAAACAAATACTACAAATAAAAAACAACTTACAATAGCCAGTCAGAAAAAGACTTACGGCAGAAATATGTAACTCTACCCTGTACTTTCAACAGAGTTCTTGCGTAGTATTCACCTGAATTGGATAAAATATCATCTAATCGCAACACCATGTTTTGTGCATTTTGCGCTACAAGATAACAATCTTAATAATTTTTAAATAAATTTAAATAAAGATTTGGCACTAATGCATCCAGAAAGAACCTGGACAATCAGTATGTTCTGTGCAACTTTAGTTTACAGAAGGGGACTCTAAAACAATATGCTCCTTTAGTGGGAACAGTTGAAAAATTTAGCTTGTTTGGTGAGTCAAGAGTCATTTGGGATCCATGAAAGCAAACAGAAGGCTAGGAGAATACATTACAATTGTGAAAAGCACTACGGAAACATTTTGTTTTAATAAAAACAGATTCCAGACAAGACTCTCAGTTTCACTATGCTAAGGCATCCATTTCTATCTTTTCAAGTTCACAGACCCATTAAATTCTTCTAGTTAATTTAAGTCTACTAACAATAGGTTTGCTTACCTAGTTATCTTTCAGGAAACCCTCAGAAAGATTTATGGACTTACAGGCAAGAAGCTAAAAACCATTCTAGAAAGTTCTCTACACACGTATAGCAAATCTCTCCAAGCACACAATTCATCATTCAGATTTATGACAACAAAAGTTTTACCAAATAAATAAGGAACCATAGATTTGAATTTTTCATTAGAAGTGCTTATTTGACAGCTGCATATGTGCTATTTCATACGCAGTGGTAGAAACTATATTCTTTTGCATATTACTGTTATACTTGATTTTGGTTTTGTCAGCATGTATTTTACAGCACTGCTTGACCATATAAAGATAGCCTGAATGAGAGACTGATGTCTGCTTACTAATAAAAAGTGGTGGTACAGTTCAGGCCATCATTGCAAACTGAGGCTGTACATACTACAAACCTTCACATTTGATTGTGTGTGAAGATCTAATAATTTACAGCTCAAAGCAAAGCTGAGGCATGTTTGTTGTATAGGGCAGTTATTTCAACATTTACAATTGCTACAATAGTGGGCTTGCATTCAAACTACACAATACTTGGTTCTTTCAGTGACATGAAGCTGTTCAATTCAAGCATAATATATAAACACAAAGCCAAAATGAAGTCTTTGACACCTGATTATCCTGTCATTTGTTGTTTACCTTTTCAGTTGCTTTCTGAACTTTAACAGCAACTTCAAGCATCATTAACACTGTATTTTCTGAGCAAAACAGTTTTTAAAAAACACAACCAAGTATTTTATTTTAACAAGCATGTTAGCATCACATACTAATATGTGCTTATGCAGCACTCTAGACAGATTTTTCTGCTTTGGAATACAAATGGTCAATCCTGATAATTTTCAGGATGACAATATTAAGTCTTGAACCTCTTCAGGAGGCCACAAGTCTAATTTTCTTCCATTTTTCTTTCGCTGAACACCTCAAGTATAAGAATTCTAAATGTACACATCAGTATGGAGGGACACAAGCTATCAGCACAGTAGAAGTCAAATATCTAAGCAAAGAGGTCCAAGGAGAAGTAACAGAACCTCTTTCAACTACAAAGGAGATGAAGATGTGTTGAAAAGGACATCTATGCCTATCACACAAGAAACTGAGAACAGTGAGAAAAGGCTGCAATTAGCTAATTACAAAATCACACCTTCCTAGAGGCTGCAGAGTCTTAAGGTGACTGCTACTTCTACCCTTTCTTGATACAGTAAAAGGTGTGACTAACTGTGGGCTATGCTACAATCACAGCTCTAGATCTGCTCCTCAGGAAGCCTTTACTAACACAGACGCTATTCTAACCAGCGCTATGCTTGCTGATACACTGACTTACCTGAGCAGAAGGAAGGGCTGGTACCTGTGAAAGACCAATAGAAACACATTAGTCGGGGTCCAAACAAGTTGCACCAAAGTACACAAAAATTTCTCTGTGCTTATCTATGAAAGGTGCACAGCAGAGAAGGCAATTAACTGCACAGAGCAACAGCGCCATGTAAGGCTACAGCAGAGCTATCAGGAAAACCCGGATCTCTAAAGCACTTTGCTAAAGTCACAGCAATTTATGATTTTCATATACAGGAGGCTTTTCCTCTCACCTGAACGCTTTCTTCTTCCTCAGTTACAGTATCGTGTTTCATAGCTTCACTGTCTAAATCAGTGCAAACCAATACTTCAGAGCAGTCTCCTGTGTTCTCACTGCTACCAGTGTCATTATCTTCAATAACATCATTCCTAAAGATAAGAACAGACAGACTTTAGCAACCTCTCGTTCCACCTTCAAAAGAAAAAACACACCGCATTGGCTTTGTTGTTTGGTTTTTTTTTTTCCTTGAACATTATCAAAGATCAGAGTTGTTGGTTTTGTTGGGGTTTTTTTTCCCCCAACAAAATTATTTTCACCAAAGACACTGGCAATATCTACAATTTCAATCACCTGTAGGCAAACTTAATTATTTCTGTAGTTTATACACACTTTTGCGGTTTTCTACAACAGTACATGATACACATATTAAAATGTATTAAAATTATTTGATTCTTGTATTAAGGGTCAGGCATACATCCCCCACTTCCTATGCTGACCTAAGGAATAAAAGTGCCAACAGCCAGAAGCAATGACATATTGAAACTACTGCGACTCGATGAATTTGCTGCAGCTACACTCCTCTCAATATTGAAGTCAGCTAGTTTATAGTTAGTATCACTACGTTCCCCTCCAGTGAGAGATCCCATTATTTCTTCCCAGAATTCAACTTAAGGCTTGTACCAGTACAACCAGATTAAAACTAACTTACACTGTATTTATGTCCATATATTCTTTACATGCCACCATCTCTGATAGCACGATTCTGTAATTCATCACAAGCCTTTGACTTCCTTGCCTTCCCTCTCCTTGCTCACAAAGAATTCCAAACGACTTTAAAAAAACGCTCCTCCTCTATCAGATACATAGATACTAAACAGAATGGCTCAGAAATTAATGTTTTAACTCTTTTTTCTTAATTCCAGCAACTATTTTAAGCTAGTTCTAAAAAATTTGCACTGGATCGCTGCATTTGTTAGTTCTTCATTTAACCGTGTATTTGCCTTGTGCTTGTCTGCTGGCAGCACTGCTTTAGAGGACCCTGACGACCTCTTTCAAGAGCACTATCATGTATCCTCTATTACGGTTAATCCACAGTGGAACTATGATCAGAAGCATTTGAAATAAGTCACTGTGCCAGAAGAGTATACTGGTTTCAAACCTGCAGTAATGGTACCTTTAGCCTCTGCTTCTGTGAAGTCAGACAGCCTTTAAAGCACTTATGCTGTAATTGAAGGAATTTGGCTACAACAGGTCTTTCAGGCAATTACCCACTTACTGATAAATTACTTCTAAATCTCTAACACTAAAACTCAGTTTTAATTGATCATTACCAGCAATGACTGTTACTTTCATGATCAGCTACTAACTTTAGTCTGACCCCTTGTCACAGATAAGACTTCTAAAAACAGTAAAGATAAAACAATTTAGAAAACAGCATTCAAGTCTGAATACTTCACGTATTTCAGGCTCTGAGCAACAAAGGAATTTAGGTACTGAAGCCCTACTTAACTACACGTTTTTGTGTTTGGGTATTAATCATGACTATTTATTTTTAATAAAGCACAAAAATGTACCAAGCTTCTCAATGCTGCCGTGGCAATCACTACACTCAAAACATGGCAAGATTTACAATAAAAATAAAAGCTGATTAAATGAGGCTGAAACTCTACGCAAATAGACCCACAGTGCTCATTCTATCCACTTTTAGCTGTTTCGTTGACATTAGCAGCCAGAGCAGTAAAATAGCTATGGTGACGTGGAAAGACAGGGTAAAGAAACTGAAAGAGCATCTACAATAGCTTTCATATGGTAAAATTGTGTCATAACTAACATCAGTGAGACAAGAATGAAAGCACCTGGGTAAATTTAAGTTCCTGTGCTACTTGCACAGAATTCAGCAGTGAATGGTTATACCTCAGAACATTTTTAGCTATAAGATCAATTTAAAATATTTGCTTCAAGAGCTATTGATTATTGGCAACTGATGGAAGTTGATTTGGTTTAAAATATAAGATAAATTGAAGTTCATAGCAAAAGTCATAACTTTTACTTTGGATTGAGGCGGGGGATCGGTGCGGTTTGTTTTGGAAGAGTTAAGATATGTAATTCTATAGGCATTCATTACAGATACAACAAAATCTTACTGGTTGTTAGATCCTTCCTTGTCCCCGCTGGGATTTTTTGCTTCATTGTTACAGCCCAGTCTGTGTTGCTGTATATGTTTAAGATCATTATCTAAGCTGCTCTGCAGGTCAAAAAGGTGCTGTTCCACAGCTGCTCTAATTGTTCTTTCTAAAATGCTAAAAAGAAAAAAGAAAATTCATACTAAGAACTCTCCTTTTGCGTTGATCAACTATGCAGAAAGGCAGAGATAACAAACTTCACACACAACAGTAATCTTTGATGACAAGTACTTCAAGGCAAAAAGAGACTAATTTTTCCAAAAAGGCAGTGGAAATTACTGCACTGCTATTTTTTATTTCATAAGATTTACATAAAGTATCATGAAGCCTATTAACAGTATTTTAAGAGTAATCAACACATTACAATGACTAACTTATTTTTTAATAACTATACACAAAAACTTATAAAAGCCTAATATATTAATGTGACAGTAAAATCCTGTGTCTGCAACAGGACAGAGTCAACCCTGGAGCAGGTACCACTTTAGCACAGCTGGCTGTAAACCCTCCTGAACACAGCTGTAATCTTAAAAGGCAAGAGCCAACAAATAGCAGAGACAATGACCAAGTACCTGATGAAGGACACAGGATATACCCAAAGACACATCAAGAACAGAATTCTTTAAAAACAGACTACTCTGTTGAGTGCTTCTTTGCCAGCTCATCCAAAATACACAATCAGGCCTATTAAAAAAATCCTCCTGTAAGAATCTTAAACTATTTTACCCCATTTTTTACTCTGGAATTGTGCATTTATTTTTCCTCTACATTTGTACATGCAATTCCACTGAACTGTACTAAACAACTAGAAGTGGTGCTAAAAACACAATGTGAATGCTACCATAATTTTAAAGTCAAATACCTATGATGTATCTAAGTATAAAACCAAAGTTTTTTAGAATCTAGATTCTACCATACTGTACTCTCATGCTTCTGCAGTCAACAACACTGACAGACATTAGGTTTTTCCTGCATTAGTGTTAAATGTCTAAGTGAAATACTTCACACTAGAATATGTTCATTCATTACTGTAATCATCAAACCTACTGCATTTCTTTTTCTTGAAAGAAGACATATCTTCCGTGCGTGTTCCTAGTAACGGCACAATTCAAACATTTTTTATTTTCATTGTACTTACTCTGCAGAGGCTGGCAAGATACTTATGGGAGAGATATGAGCACTGCAATAAAGAAGAAATAAGTTAATGTAATGCAAAAACTGATCACTAAATAAAAGTCTTGACATCAACAGAAAGCAACCTAGAAAAAAAACTTTAAGACTGCATGTAATGCGACTAATAAAAGCAGAATAACTATGTAAAGAAAACACTGATTTGCAGTCCCTTTATTATTTACACAGAAAGTTGTAGAAGTAGCAATGCAAATTTCTGTCTCTCAAGAGCCAATACTCAGTATATTATGAAGCTATAAGCTCTCAGATGTACGGTCCCTCCCATGGGAAATACTAATCACTTAGTTTCCAAAGATTTCCTGACACCTTGCTTAAGAATGCAGATTTTAACCTTGCTGCCTAAAGCAAATTCCAAATTACTCTGCTTTCCCTCACAGTTGCAATTCATAGAGGTTCTTCCCTGCCTGTCAGACTGATGCATAATTTTATTCTGCAATATTCAACACATCTGCAGCACTCTCCAAGGACAGCTATGTTTCAAGTGCAAGGCAGGTGCCTTCCAGAGGTTTTGAGATGGGAGCTAACCATTTGTAAAGCATTTGGAAATCTCCTCGCACAAGCCACTTCACCCTAGAATGTTAAAACTCCTAGGGGAGATGGAAGGGTGGAATGCAGTTAACTTGTATATGCACTCTCTTTTCAATTTTCCATTAATATGATCAAAATTCTGCCATTATAAACAGAATACTTAAATTTTAGACAAAGTGAAGGTAAATATGCTAAGAATGAAATATGCTAAGAAGAAAATTCTACCATAAACCACAATGAGTTGCAGCTTACATGTCTTATTCAGAAAAAAATAAATACTAACTTCATTTCAAGTAGGAGGTAGGGAAGGAGGTAAGGGAATGTTTTTTCTTCCTGTTATATATAACTAAGCTCAAAAAGCTGAAAAATAAAATTTTAGTCTACTCTTTACCATGCAACAACATTGTCGGCAGCCAAAGTTGATTTTATATATAGTTTTCATGAATTCATAAAGTAAACCTTGAAATACAAGGGAGCTTGCCACTCCACTGGAGAACTGAACAGGTACTACCTCTGCAAGGTACTTTTGACTAGCAGTGCTTTTCCTGGCACTAAAAAATGTAGACCATTCCTCTGCTTACCCAAGAATAGTTTTAATACAGCGAGGAATATCTCAGTTAGACCTTACCAAGTTTATTAGTAGTTCCACCACCAGAGGTTAAGATAATTAGACCACCTCAAGCAGACCTTCTATTTTTTCTTCCTCTAAGTAGATGAAACACAAGCAATAAAGGACTTTCAATTAAACACTAGCTGATAAGGAAAGCGGTTAAGTATTTATTTAAAATAATTATGCCCTTTTGCCTTAAACGACTTGCACTGGGTCAACAGCAAAGTGCACTGTATTTAAACACCACCATATAACAACTGAACAAGCAGATGCTCACGGAAGTTTTAAATTTTTTTTTTTATGGCAACTTGATTTTCAATCAAGCTCACTTTATGATTTGTGCGTTCGTTTGCCTAGGTGAAAAACCAAAGCAGATCTATTCCAAATGCTTTGACAGAACAGGAAGCTCTAAACTACTATTTCAAAATAGACACTGCCACACAGCTTTGGAAAACTAAAACACCTGATGTAGAAGCCAGATCCTGTAGCCACTGATTTCAAAGCTGCCAGATCAAACAACTGAGGGTAAACACACTGGCATTTTTTTTTTTTCTTTCAAACAAAGAAATGGTAAGAAAAAGTTCACAATTAAGATTGATATTTTTGTGCACAGTTCAGCATAGCCCTACTACTTGTACAAAGTGTTTAAGTCTTCTGATAAACAATTTTTGTTTTGACGATACTTGAAATAAAAAAAATGAAGACACGAAGCTGTGAATAAGTTCAGCCCCATGAATGAGATAAGAGAGGAGGAACATGAACAAGAATCTCACAGAAAAACCACACTAAGATTTCAAAACACGTAAAACATTGTTTTAAGTATCCGACCTCAGTATTTTCAGTAAGTTCTACAAAAGCTGCATTATAAAACGTATGCTTACTTCCTAAAAGTAGTAATACATAGTTGTACACATTGAAATCAATTTACTATTAAAACACAGTCACTCCTAGGATCACTTCACATGCAGGGGGGAAGGCAATCGGAGCACAGAACACTGCAACACTCTGGTCGTAAAAGAGAGCAAAAAAAATTCAGTCAAGGGCACAAGTACTAATACTATTTATAGGAAACTGTGATGACCTGGAATCCTTTTATTCTACCACTTGAGACAATGAGGAACTGTGTCAAGAGTGGGGAGAATCAAACTCATCTCCAAAGAATCCAAAAGATGTGAGACATGGTTCACAACAAAATTTTCCATCTTACTGCGTAACCTTCAGCCCCCAGCGTAGGATCGTTCACCAGTGCTTTTATTAAACACCTTTAGATGCCTTAGAGGTACTCAGCAAAAGATATGCATAAATCAGCAGTATTGCAAAGCCTGAAGAATCCTCTTACTACGTAAAGATACCTTACGTCTTCAACTAATCACTTCAGCAATTAAGCACTTTTTGAAAGAAATGTGTCAATCGCTCTTAGCTGAGAATACAGCTTCCGAACCCATGTACCACAGTTCAAGGATACTTTTTTAAAGCTGGAATTTATACTGCTACACAGAGTCTTAACGCAGCATGACACAGCAAGACACAGAAATGTAAACATCTTTGTTTCATAATGCTAACCCTCTGCTGAGAATCCCTTTTGTACTATCTCCCTACCCATAAAAAGTCCTAGTAAAAACATACCTTAAGGTAGAAAAAAATACGTTAACCAGAGATAAAATATTTCAAAGTTTTCCTTGGTAATTTACTGACTGGACACAGACTCTTATTTCTCATTTAAAAAAAAAAATAAATCAATCATGACACTATTTCATTTCACAGTATCTCCAAAATACATTTAATCTCACACAATTTTAAAGTTAAAAAAAGTCTTATTTGCAATCATATCAAAGCAACATCTTCCTTTCGTATATTTACCTGTGCAGCAGAACTTTACAGGCCATTCTGATTATTTTTGCTATCCCAAATGAGCACTTCATGTAAAAATGCTTCATTTGAAAAACAGCAAAGCGTGATGTTGGCTGCTGGTTATGCATACTGCTTGCTGGGATTCAATGGCTGCTTGTCAGACAGTACTTCTGGAGTGCTGCACTAAACCCTGCAGTCTAAATAGAAATAGACTGCAACATGAGGTCACTCCTGACAATAAGCTGCCCAATCAACACTTGAAAGCTCTCCTAACATGTTGTTCGCAGATTTTCTAGGATGGAAGTAGGGACAAGTATTTGGATGTTAAAGAGAGCACCAAGCTAAAACAATACTGTATTTTCTAGCAATTCAGGCAGTTGCTGTATTTGGTTAGCCTTACTATGTACGCATTTTGTCTAACTTTGTTGCTATTAATATTATTGCCTCTCTGACTGATCAGAGCTAATTAAAACAAAAAAGGGTTAACAAAAATATCACACAAACAGTGAAGATGTTGCCCTTGTCATTGCATTTAATGTAGACAAAGCAAACTGTTTACAGAACTTACTACTTGTCATATCTCATATATTTACACATACAATTTTGAAATGCCCAAAGAATATATCAAGATTTTTTATATTAGACTTCTAACCAGCAATATTGAGATGAACTGCAAAAAGTAAAGCAAATAATGCTTGACAAAGTGTAGTGATGAAAAATTTGGAATAATAACAGAGAAGGATTCTAAAGCAATTATTTCAACAGCACGTCTTAAGTCAGCTGCAATGCTGAGTCAGTAATTCTTTTCTCTGAAAGTCAGGACAGCAAAACCAAAAGAGCTGTGGTGAAAAGGCTTCTGATAACGGAGAATACGATGTTTCCTTTACATAGCAATGTCAGCTTGTGTTCACAAAATGCTCCCTGATTTGGTAAGGGGCTTAAAGATCCCTCAACAGGTTTGTTTTAAATACCATTTTCAAGCAGTCACTAAATCAAACTGCATTAATGATTATCCAATTCTCACCAGATACCTCTCACACTCAAAGTCCAACTAACACCACACAGTGCATGAAGGTCATATGTTTCAGAAAGAATAAACAGAACAAGTAAAGAAAAACGGTAGTGAGCAAAATTATAAGCAAGTTATAGTCCAAATAACTAGCAGGAAGGTCATACACCCCACCGTATGATTCAAAATTACCAATCTTTTAACATGTGGAACATGCAACCTCAGCATTCTTTTCCTTCTCTCCACAAAGAGACCAAAATATACAGCTATTCGGGTTCCCCAAATCTGACAACAGCAAAGAGGCAACAAAACTCTAGGTTAAGGAACTGCAAGAAACATGTTTAAGATTTACTTCTCCTCCTTTTTCCTTTATAAGCTGCTACAGGCCCTCTGTCAAGACAAACATCCCAATAAACCTGCATTAACTTTTTTTTTAAAGTTGTTTGTTTAGGGTTTTTTACATCAAGAAACTGAAACAAAGGCCATTAAATGCATACTATGAAAGCCTTTAAGTTTGGAAAAAATATTTACAGTATTTATAGTGGTTAAAAGTTTAATAAAGCATACTTTCTCATTCTCTGTAATTTATTTTTTTTTAAATGTTTCCTGCAATTGTTTTGGTTTTACAGTCAAAATTCTCTTTCTTCTTCTACAGTATTCCTCCTTATCCTTCCCCACAAATTACGTAAAATGCCAACCATAATTAATGCCTATTAGTTTTTAATTAATCCTAAGCATTGAGTAAAAATGTTTTTCTCTTCAGGCTATCAAATTTAAACTCTCAAACATGTTGAGTTTGTCACTACTGCTGCGCTAACACATTCCACAAGCAACTAAATACCTGTGAATAGTTAAATTGCTTTAAAATTTTCATTAGAAGAAGGAGCACCTTTGTAGAAACTCCAATTGCAGCAACTGTTTTTTTTTTTTTAACACAAACTAAAATTAAACAGCTCTATTCCTGACAAGGAGGATTAACTATTAAAATATAATTTAAATTACAAAACAGAATTATGTCTCTTGCATTATTTTACGTTAAAAATTCTTGCAGTGAAGTAGAAGGAAGTGTGCAGCCAAGCAGCTGAACAGATTTCAACCTGAAATCCACATTCTTGACCCCACTCAGTCTTAGACAGCAATCTCACTTGTGATTTTCCCTGCATTTCTTCTGCTTTTAGTCACTCTTATTACAGATCCTTCCTCAGTCCTCCCTACAAGTTCTCACATGCAATGCCCATACCAAACACATGGCGTAGAGGGCAAAAGGTAAAATTCACCATTCGTAAAATGTAAACTCTAAGTACAAGTAAAGCAGACTTAAAAACTTGTGTATTACAAGCAAGTGCAGATGAGCTCTCAAATGGAAGTATGATTTTTAAGTTTATGCACCTCCTTTTAATTAAAAGCTGACTCCCACTCCAATATTCCTGCCTGTATTACACTTTGCAACTTCCAAACTTGCTCACAGCTCTCTACCAGCAGAGCCTATCCAAACAGATCCCTCTACAGAGTCTGGCTCTTAGTCAGGTAACAAAGGTCCCTCCAGCTTCAGCAGCCATTATACCCATTTGGACAATGTGAGACCATGGCTTTCTATGCATTTTTCTAAACTTTTTTCTAAAAAACAGCTAACAAACTAAACCTCAACTTGGGCATGGGTGCCAGTCATGTCACTCCTACATTTTTATAACAAAGAAACATCAGTCTCCAACATAAATTTAGTTGGCAGAGTTTAACTTAAATGAAGAAGGATCTTCAGCTGTTTTACAAATATGTTAGCAAGTCAACTTTCACAAAACAGGGTATCCAGAGTCTTCATTTCAACTCAAATGTTAGAGACTTTCTGGACTCTCAAATCAAGATTTTTTGCAAGCAACCTATTCTACAAAGTCTCATATATAACCTTACAAAATGGCATCTTTTAAGTGCTCAAAATTTCCTCCACATTGCTCCTACTAAAGGCTTTTCTAGAACCTCTAAATTCCAACCTAAAAATCACTCATGGTCAATATTATACCATTTGCTCTCCACCATCCTTTTGATCATATTTAGTTCCTCTTTGTCCCTGGTGTTTCCTCTCTCTAGCATATTCTCAGGAAGACTCTGCAGATGGGATTACTTCATTACAATTGTTTATGACATATATTCCACTGTACTCTAGTGACAATCTCTCAGACAGAACAGACTATCCTCCAAACTTTAAATCCAAACTCCAAGGCAGTAACAAGTTACCTTGTTGATGCCGTAACACCCCTGGAATCCGAGAGACTCCCTGTCATATCTAGATGCACCACAGCTGGCCTTTCAGGTTTCTCCGTGCCATCTTCTGGAAGTTCTTCAGACTGCTCAAGCTTTACATCTTCCTCCTCTTCCAAGAGATCATTGATCTAAAAAAGATTAAATCACAGTTAATGGCTTGACAAGTTCTTTTAAGAGGTCCAGGGGATTAAAAGAGCATGAGAGGTATAAAAACAATGTATACGAGGAGAACATTTTTCAATTTTAGAAAAACAGGCGCACTAGACTTGCTTTTATGTAAAACCATACATTCTACATCATTAAAAAGCTACATAACCCTTTTGAAACATTGGACAAAAACCTGAAAAGAGAAGCACCTTTGATGCAGTAAACGAACACAAGCAGAATCAAGAAAGAACAAAATCCCAGCCACACTGAAGTCACGAGGCACAGCACCTTTCTTCCTCTACACATAAACCAAAGACAGATAATTCACCTCTATTCCATAGGTAGCCTTATTCATATGAGAAGCATTTTCAAACCCTTCTATGCAAGGCAATATAGAAGTCGAAGAATCCAAACTTTAAATTACTGAATTAATAGTTACAAAGGCAAATGTAAGAGGAAGAGTACTGAGAAGCTTCTGTGAAGCCTCTTGTCTATTTTTGTTTCTTTGTTTCCAAACACAGAACATGTTTTTACTGAAGCAGTAGAATATAGCCAATTTAAAAAGTGAAACACTATAACCAACTGACAACTCAATACAGCCACCTTCATTTTTTAAAAAGCAACTGTCTAAAACGTAAAAAGGTAAACACAACAAAGTGATTCTGTTTGATTAGTAAAGCCCCTCTGTGATTGACTACTGATCTCCCATACTTGCAAACCCAAAAATTAAAGTAGCAGCAGCCTCAAGAAAATATGCTTTATAATATCTGCCGCACGAGTATAAAACACACCACTGAATTAAGGAATATTGAAATTTTGTAAGTTTAAGATTACACAGAGGGCAGAGAGGAGGTGTTTGTTATTTTTAAAAGAGGTGTAACATGTTATATGGCACTACATTCAGGGCAAGAAATGTATTTATCCCTGACTTTCCTCTGTAATTGCAAGAGGATGTGCCAGTGAACCAAGGGCAAGCCCACCCACACACAGTCAACTGCCAGTGGGGCTGTGCCCAGTGGGGAGAGCCGCCCTTCTGTACCCCCACTGCACCAGCCAGGGAGGAAGCAGGACCCATCAGAAGTGCACTGTTGACATCTGGTGGAGACACCACGAAATTAAAGGGACACCCCACCAGAGCTCAAACTTTGCGGGGTGGGGGGGACAACAAAAACAAAACACACCACAGACTGTTATGCTTGGGAAAACCTTTTGCTAAAACACATCACGACCCACAGACAAGTCAGTAATTTTAAAGCATGAGAGTACAGATCAACTAACTATAAAGACCAGTCATCCCAACCTAAGATGACAGTCCCCAGCCTCGGGTTGCAAAAGTTACAGCCTAGCTTTATTGAACAGCTTACTGCATGCAGCAGAGCTGTCAGTTCTCAGTGCTAGACACATTCCTGCAAAGAGCTAAAGAGACAGCAAACACTGCAAAGCTGCAGCACTTTGCTAGAAGAGCTAGGAGAGCAGAAGCTGTTCAATCCAGAACTTGCTGCCCACGCTTGGCAGACCAGACCAGACCAATGGGTGAGGTGTCTACTGCAGTGAAGAGGAAGCAACCTGGCTGCGCTAGTACTTGCCTTACCCGTCTTGCTAGAGGAGGGGTTCATGGGATAGGTAGGCTTTAAAAATTCAGTATTGCTTGTTGCCTTCCTTAGCAACTGCTGGTTATTTACCCCTTTTTCCTCTTTAAAGAAAATACGTAATTTCTTAAGCCAAGCAAGTATGAGAAAATTCAGCTTATAGCTTTCCATATTTCTGAGGAAGGGTTTGAGCCAAGATTTTATTAATAATCCATGAACCTGGCTTTGATGATACAAGAAAGTACTTCTTCCGTGCATTATGACTTACATAGCATGACTTGTTAGAATTAAAAATACTTGCCAACAGAAGAAGGTGGTATCACAATACCACATTTTCATTTCCCTAACAACTCTCCCTCTCTATTTATCCCAGCATGACATGGCATTTTACTTCACAAAGTTAAATTAGTTATGAGGAAAGGCATAAGAGTCATAATGGATACCATCAGTCACATGGACAGGTGAATCTGGCAATCCTGACAATTGAACGCTAGGACCCAGAGTATTTCTATTCTACTCAACTCTGTTTCTCTAATTTCAACACTTTTCCCCACTAATGTTAAGATGATATTTTGAAGTCTTAGAATCAGAAACATCACTCAAAAATTTTGGCATAAGGAACCACCACTGACAACATCATCAAGTGGAATGCAAGACCCTGCATGTTTCTGTAAGACACAGCTAGCATTATTGACCAACAACAGCATGGTTCTGCATTTGCTTAAAAAAGTTCTCTTTTCTTAAAAAGGTAATTAAAAATCTATACTGTTCATACAGCATAACAGCACCTATGTTGGGCAGGATACCATTGTTCGTTTAGTTCTTAGGTATTTTTTCAATATAGCATAGCTATACTTACTATAAAGCAACAATTTCACAAGCATACCTATGTTAAGAAAATGCATTTAAGGAAATACCAGGTTTTGTCGGTTTGCAAGACACTACTGAAAGGCATACGAAAGAAAATTATATTTCAACATATCTTTCATAAACATAAATGTGTATAACAGTTACTTAAGTGACAACACATTGCCATTTAAAATATTCTTACCTGCTCAGTTATTGAGCTTAAATCATTAGTAGATGAAAAATCTTCCTCTTCATTTTCAAAGAATTCATAGTAGTTCTCCAGAAGTCCTGCCATTATTCTGCTAACTATTTCTTGTTCTTTCAAATCCTCCACATCTGTGTAAATGCTAAAGATTTTAACACTGTTTTAGTTTAAAAAATCTAAATCCAACCGTTTCCCCAAAGAACTCCCGTGAATGACTTCTATGACTAGGGGCTACACTTTACACCATTATCCCTAATGCATTCTGAACACACAGAACTTTAAGCATGCCTTCACACTACTGCATTATAAAGCTTTATACTAGTTTATATTTAAAAGTGATGAAGCAACAACTATTTAGTCAACTAACTTTTCATAAGGAACATTTAAAATTCAAGTATTTTCCTGTAGAGAGGAAACCACCGTATATACTTAAACAGCTTTCTCCCAGAACTGCTTTCTTGCTACAAATAGTAAATCTTGTACACTACGTCTAACAATTTTGACCCTTAGTATAATTACAGTAATGCAATAATCAAATCAGTGGTTTCTAATGCCATAGCTCATAGACAAGCTGTTGTTTAGATCCAAGCAAAAATTGTAAGACAGAACTGGGGTGAGGGACTGCGGGAGAACAGGAAGACAGATATTGCTCAAAACATGTTGTGTACTTGCTACTGTTACTCATGGACTAGGAAAGACTTTAGACTACAGATGTACACTGTCAAATTCACATAAAAACACTACATGAACTTTTATAACTTACTGAAAAACATCCGGGCCAAAGACTGCAGCTAAAGAACTTGCCGACCAAATTTCTTCATGATGCGATGCTACGTTAGCTAAGAATTTACACAGAAACTTTAACAAACTGTAATTAACAGGTGGAAGCTGCTGCAAGAGGAACCTCAACTTTCTTCCAAATTCATCTTCGTTATTATAATCTGAAAATTGTAATACAAATATTTTAATCCTAGAAATAAAATACCTGCTTTTTCACATTTCATACCCATCAGCTTTTTGACTCTGACAACAATTACTTACTTCTGAAGCACAACTAATTTGGTCAGACCGCAACCTATAATTTGGTCAGACCACAGCCTAAAATGTCAGAATTTGACTTGCATTTGTTCAGTCTGAAATTCTTATACTAAATTGCCCCGGGGAGGGGGGGGAACCCCCACAAAACACACACCCCACCCCTCCCAAACAAACAAACAAAAACACACCAAAAAAAAAAAAACCAACCCCAAGCCCAACCATCCCAAACCAAAAAACTGAAGCATCCAGCCCACTACTACTATAGTGGTAGTACTTCATAACAATCCACCTATCCCAGCATCTCAGCCTCTCGTTTCAGTCTCTGGATTAGTCTCTTCCTCTCTGATCTTTCCCAGAGAGGCTGACAACTCATTTCCTATTCTGTAACTCTTCTTCAATGATGTCAGAGGTCTGAAGGGGTGGTGAAGAGGCAGGGGAACATAATAAAAAAAACCCAAACCCCTCCTCAGTCTTGTTTCCGTAGCACAGTACCATCAGGTTACTTTCCCTGATGATAAATTAAACTACAAATTTAGTTTCTTCTATGAGCAGAAATTGATAACCGAAAACAATGATTTCCACCATACTCTCCTCTGCAAGTCCAATCAGTAGTTTTCAGCATGTTTTCCCCAATTAATGCTCACTCAAGTTTCTGATTATATAGTGCTAGCTCCTCCGTATCCTTTCATTTTACCACCATTACATAAAAATTGCTCTGCAGAAGAGCTCTAGAGACAGCAACACCTCCAGAGACAGTGAGCTAACTTAAAAGCTAGTTAATTTCTACCCATTTCAGACAAGCTACTTTGACACTTTTTCCTCTACAAGGATCCGTTCTCAACACTCTACTTCCTTTTATAATACTTAACTGATGAATACAAGCAATCTCAATGCAATCATCTTAACACACACTTAGCTTGAAGCTTTGCTGATTCAATTTCAGACCTGAAAAAGGGTGACCATAAAACTTCCTCATTCTCATCCCACATTTAACTACACCCTTCACCAAAATATCTCCCCATAAATCTCATTTGTTACATTATCAGCCTTACAGGCAACAAGGTTCAAAGAGTTTACAATTGTTTGTACTTAACAGAGAAATACCACATAAAGGAAAAGAAATGTCAGGAAAGCAAAATGGGAGAAAAATTGATACTAACAGGCCTCCCCTTCTTTCTCAGGCATTTAAAAACTCTTCTCAGATTGGTTAGAAAGGGAAAAGGATGTTTGAAGATGACGAGCAGTCGCTCTGCCTCTCTAGATGAGATTGCTGAGACACCCTAGTCCTCAATACCAAACCAAGTAAGTGAGTAAATTCCCTGTTGTGTATGTATAATAATACCAAACAGTAACTGCACAGGACTTCATTTGCTCAGACACAGCCAACATCTACAGTATTTCAATACAGGTAATCAGGCACAGAAAAAATAGTTCTCTTGACACAGTCACACAGTAGAACGAATATATTATTGTTAGGTTTTACTCCAGAAATGCATTTAGGAAACGGAACAGCAAAAGAGAACTTAAAAAAAAAAAAAAATACTTTCACAAAGTAGACCTTCAAAAAGAAAGGGAACAAGAGAGAGAAGCAACAGTCAGACCACCTTGGCACATACACATACAGATGTTTTGTCTAATCAACCTGTCCTAAAATCTAGGTACTAAACAACAGCCAGAGACCTAAAGCAAGAATGTTCTTACCTGTAACTGAAGTCCTCCAACAGTAAACCATGGATACACACTTCTGGGACACATAGCCTAGCGCACTGTGGTCAAATTCACACTTCAATTACTAAAATCACTTGCCTTTGACGAACCACTGTCAGGCCCGCATGGAACAAGCCTCAAAAGATACATACAGGCCACACCTTGTGTAACTAAGTTGTTTTGAGAACTAAGCTTAACCTAATGATACCAAAGGCCTGCTAAAGAGGGAAAATACCAGAAGTAACATACGGATCCAAAATTACTACTACCTTCTGCATTTCTGTAAACAATTCCTCTGCCTAAAATGCAGCTGATGTTGTAATTCCGGGAACTAACTGAGGTATGTCTATCAGACAGTCAAAATACCAAAAGCCAAAACCTGAGTAGAGGAAACCGAAACTCTAATTTTAGTATCAGGAAACAACGTTTAAAGGTTTATGTGTTTTGATTTCCTTGGTACAGATAACTTTAAATCTTTCCGAAATCACTTTATTTTACACTTTAAAAAAGACAGTAAAAGACAATAAGCTGCAAGTTCATGTGAAGTTTCTTTGTATATTTAACAAAGGGGAACTAAATGGGGACTGACTTGCTTAGGAACAGCTCTTTTCCCAAAACAACCCATATGTAAATCCTTCCACAGTCATCTATGCAAAGATGGGGAAAAAAACCCAGATTTTCACACTGTATTTTACAAGTCATTGAAGGGAATTACACCGTCACACCAAGTGAGTATACCTCAATCCCATTTCCAGTCCTGACAGATAACACTGCAAATCAAGGTGCATAGCAGTATTAGCTGAGCAATCAGCAGCATTCTGTATTACTGCCTTAACAATGTTTTGTTA
>JAVKLA010000042.1:16538627-16550617 GCA_034782735.1 Sagittarius serpentarius | reverse complement strand
CCCACACAGACACCAACAAAAGAAACCCCAAAAAAACACAAAACCAAAACCAGCTGTTTACTAGCTACTTAGGCCCAATGAACCACGATGTTAGCAACGCAAACCAAATAGCAGACATACCACTAATGAAATTCCCTGTCCACTTCAGTTTCTCATTACTCCACAGGACAAACAAACAGAACTTCAGCTTTAACAAGATTCTCTGGTCAGTAGCTTCCAAACATCGCTTCCAACAAGACTATGTTCAGCCTCTGCTCACCAGCTACCCAAACAACCACCCCACATTCAAAGTTTCAGGATATACAGGCTACCAAGGGAAGAAAATGAAGCAGCTTCACGCTGCTGCCGAAGACCTTCCGGTTTAGCAATTGGTAAATATAGCATAAGAGCATAAGAAAACTATGCTATACTCACTGATCCTACAAACCAATTCCTACTCTGAACAAACAGGACCATCATGAGCACTATCAAGTTCTTACCAGGAATAAACTTAATAACAAAAAATTAAATCAAAAATGTGCATCTTACAAAGCAAAACAAGCCCAGCGCTTGGACAGAAGTATGAACTGACACTGGAAAAATGAGCAACACACCTGCAGAGTGACAATCAGCAAACCCCTCAGTTATGTTATAGGGTGTGGAGCTCCAATACCAACATACCCTTTGAGGACATTAGTAATGTAGTGCTGCAAGACAAGCATTTTTACTAGTCAACTGAATCAACTCCACCACCACTCAACACAGCACAGGCCAAAAGACCCAGGAGAGTAGATACAGATAGACAAGTTGGGAATTGGTAACGAAAATACTGTGCCAACATATGGGTGTCAATTTGAAAGGACAAGGTCTTGCAGTATATGAAAAAACATACTTTCAACAGTACGCTGATGACAGGTGGTTTTTTTCCTCCTACAAATGAATTTTAAACTGAAAAAAACCCCCACAGTGGGAGAGCAAATATGACATGAGTACAGGGCTTGAGATCTTTTCTCTAGTATACAAAAGCTTTAAGTGCCATGGAAGCACAGACAGAGTAAGTGAAATTCAGAGGAAACGAGAAAAACAGACAAAAGCATTCCCTAGCACTTTTAAAGCATCAGTGGTGGGAAACTGTCAAACAACTTTGATTCCAGTGGCTTTGACCAGTGTCCCAGTATTCAGGCACAAGAACATGGAATATTCAACTAATCATCACGGTATGTGGCAGCTTCGCTATTTTCCTGCATGATGGATAAGCTGTGTCTCCGAACCCAGACTGAGTTTCCTAAAAAAGACCTATTTATTTGGGTTTTGTGCTAAGAAAAGGTATATTTGAATGCCTCCTGATACACACATTATTACACAGAACAACAAAGACACCCTAGTGCCACTACAAATCTCAATTTAGTACTGGTTTTTACTCTTAAATTAATAAAATAAAAACGACTGAATCAAAAATAATTATTACCTTGAGAAAGTTGCATCAAATGTATGTGCAAACTGCCTGGGATAACTGGCTCTGGAAGTTCCTGAAGAAAAAATCTAAGAAGGCTAATAGCTGAGGGTACATCTGCTTCTTTAACCAGGTCCACATCTTCTCCATTATCATATCGTTGCCGAAGCCACTCCACTGTCTCAGCATTCCCATTGACTTGAAAAAGTCCTTCTTGTTCCAGACCCCCTGAGTTAGAAAGAAGTTGCAGAAATAAACTTTCAGATCTAGTATGGACAAATATATGAGAAAATACTGATAATCAGATATGCACAATTCACATCCTGAATGAAAGACTTTCTGGACAACAGTTCTGCAAGACTTCCAGCAGTCCTTTTCCCAGCAAACACATTCTTATGCTCAGCTAACAATACAGTAATAAGGTAAATGTTAGCAGTACCTAAACCACACCGTTTCCTACGAAGTACCCTACTGAGCTGACTGCATTAGTGTTAGCTAGAAAACAGATAAACATAACAGCAGGAGTAAAGAAAGGAAGTGTGTATCACAAAAAGAAAAAAGCCAAACCCAGATCACATCCAATTAAATATAAGTAACTTAAGAAAACAAATACTCTTCAAAAACCACAATCTGTTCTGTAAGAATAACAGCTAGATATATTATTTGAAGTACAGCAAGATAATACATACCATGTTCCTCAATATAGTCCACAACATGGCGGACTATGAATGGAACCTCATTGTCTGGTTGCCCTTCTTGCTGCAGCTCACCAAGTGGAATTCCAAATATTTTGTTAGCAAGAACAGAGTTGCAGTTACTCAAGGAAGGGGAGGAGCTCTTCCTCATATCTTTTTGCAGCCAAAAATCAAAGCTGTCTTTTCTATCAAATAAGAGGAATTAAAACCAAAAATCATACTTCAGTGCATACTGTTGAATGTATTGATCTATAACACAATGTGCTTTAATTACTCTATGCAAATACTCTCCAGTCTCTCTCAATCAGTTCACTGATTTAATGAAAAGTTCTGTAATTACTCCAAATACAGCTAACTAGATAAATGACTATTACCGAGGTGTTCTGTTTAATCTGCAATAGAGAACTGATAAGAACATACATAGCAGCAAAGGAAATTCAGAAAATTCTAGTTACAACATCGTTACTTAAGTTCTAAGGTACTTTTGGAGAGATAGGTTCTTCAACACATTTTCTGACAGTATTTATCAGTCAGGCTTTGAAAATCCAACACAAAAGCCTCTCCAGAGGAAAGGAAACTAGTAGATCATACCAAGCCCAAACCCCAAGTTTTAGTTACATGAAATAATTAAGTATTTTGTGATACACAACTGCACTGCAATCAACTTCTACTATTTGGCATTTTCTGGTCTATACAATAAAGCTTTCAACACCTGCATCAAATTAAAAATTTTCTTGAACATAAAACCCCCAAAACTAGTTTCTATATACCATTCGTCCTATCATGCAGAAGCTCAAGCTTTACTTGCAAGTCTGCTTGATACAGGATCTAGAGAGATAACAAAAGTATTACCAAAGGCAGTATAAGTAACCCGGTTAAACTGTTGTCCTGTCAAAACCAAAATATTTCTTCTGGCAAAGAAAAAACTGTCTTTTCAAAATAAATTTAAAAAAGAAAATATACTTGCTTAAATGCAAGCAATCACTTTCATAGCAGATGGCACATAGAACACAAAGTACATACTGTTAGTCAAAGCACTGCAACCAAACTTAGTTCTCTGTTGACTAAAGGATTGATAACTTCTAATAGATTAGTCATACTGAAATCCATACCTCCCTTTTTTTTTTAATAGCTCGAGTAAAGTAGTTTAAGTAACCTACCTCAGAGTACTTAAACAGCCGAGTTTGAAAAACGTTTTCTGCGCCAGCTGCCCTCACTGACCAAGCATTCTTTTGTCATTTATGGTTGTTTAAGATTATGGCAAAAGATCAGCCTGTAGTTCCTCATTGAAGAATAGCAGAACCCGATCAGTACTTCAGCAGTTAATCTGAAAATAAGGAAAACATTATTAGACCATAAAGTTTTCAACAGCTTTAAACTCAGTCACAAGTCTAAACATCAGTTTGAGGAATTCTCCTTGTCAAATCATCAGGTTCTTGTTCTGAACAAGAAAGCATAAAGACCACACTAGCAGGGCTCACAGGGACAGCATGCAAAAAAGCAAACCCCCTTTTTCACTTAGGAGCTAACCAAACTTAAAGCGAAAGTTAACACGGGACATCTTAGGCTAAACAATTATGAAATAATTTTCAGATTCATTCACTCTTCTTCCAAAGAATTATGAAGGGCTAAGCAGGTTAGACACAAGTGTTTTATAGTACCTACCATACTAAAATATTTAATGGCTATAAAATTTTTAGAAGGATCTCAGGCACTGGTTTAACACACTGTCTTTAAATGGCCCAAACAAAAACAAAGTCCTAACTAAGGAACAACACAGAGAGTCAACCAGTTTTCAGTGGCACAGACCATCTTTTCTAGAAAGTTGATTATGTGTCCTATCTGCTAGTTCAAAGTCCAAGTCATCATCAGATCTGGACACAGGAAGCAACTTCCCCCAAACCACATTCCCTAGAATCATCCACATTTTTGCTACCTTTTAGGATCCCAACTATCTGGACATTTTTCACGTTCTCAGCTCTCAGAATAGCTATGGACCACAGCAACAACCTTTTTGGGTTTCTGTGATACTAAAAATTTAAATTGCAGCTTTGTGACACAATGAAGCTGATTTAATGTCCAGATACAGTCAAAAGGCCTCCTCAGTCCCTTGATCTCGCCCATTACCTGTTCTAATTAAATACAAGCAACTATAACCAGGCAAAACTAGCTTGCAACATACACATACACACACAAACACAACACACATCACCAAAACTAGACAATAACAACACTTTCCGTGGCTTTAAAGTATATATACTGAAACCTTCTGTTTCATAATTTGAGACTGATATGAAAACTCAGCTGACAGACTTGAGAAAAGTACCTTCCCTCTTTTTGTTCCCCCACATTGGCTCTTGCTTCTATTCCACATCAGAACAAATCAACCTCACCTTCACTTTCGAAGTCCTCACAACCTACTACTCTCATTTCAGCACCAAAATGCCAGTCCATTCATTAGCCTATGACACCAAGAATCCACAGTCCTTCCAATAGTTTGAATAAATAATGTTTTTCTGCTCCCAATCCTCCCCAAACTGCACCCACATTTTAAAGGAGATGGCCATAAGCTCTATATAAGACTGCTTCATCCTCCTCCTCAAAATTTTCTTGCATTAAAGCCTGGAGGAAAAATATTTTTGGCTTACAAGTGTTTAAATCTTTGCCTATTGATGTAAGCAATACCGACCAATATTCTTTCCTGGTCTTTGCCATCTGTCTCTATTGTCTTGTAGTACACACAGGCTGTAGATCTGTTATGTGTCTCACACAAATGGATCCTGGTCTGACATCAGGACCCCAGGTGAGCTGACAACAGAAAATGAAGGGTTACATTCCAGTCAACAGGATTTACTTTTTTTGTTTGTTTTAACCAATCACGTTCAAATCTGTTGCTGTGTAGTCCTGGTTACTAAAAAAGCCTGCCAGATTTCAACAATGAAGCAGTTGCAATTCATGACTCTCCGGTAATTTATGAAGACACTGCCCACCCATTTTTCTTATTTTTTCGGGTATATTAAGGGATAGTCAACATAATCTTTGCATACAAGTAGATTTCAATCAATCCCAATACATCATGCAATTTTTAAAATAGGAAGATGCACACAGTCTGTTTTCTCAAGTTCTACCGAAGTCAACCTATCCACAATGAACCAGAAAGACTCATGTTAGCCAACTGTGGGGTTAATGGCAACTGGGAAAAAATCTGATGGATCTGCCACAATGCTAGAACAAACAAACAAACCTTCAAAACAAACATCAGCTAATAAAAAGGGCAAATTAGAAGCAACCACTTCTTTATAATTCAGCATCAAATGAACAATCTTGAGGTCCAGCTTTCTCCGCAAATAGAACTTTGTGCTTAGTTAGCTGACATAAAAGCATAGCCATTTTTACCAGGTGCTGCAGACAAACAGGCTACCTGAATATTAATTTCATTCAGGAGACATGAAAAAAAAAAGAAAGAGATACGTCTATTTTAACTAGGTTGGCAATGTAACAGTGAAGTTGAAACAGCTTGGTTGTCTTATTGTTAGAGCAAAACCGGATTTACAACCCAAGCTTAAGTTTTATATGGCTTATCATCACCTAGAAGAATTAGTGAAAGCCTATTTTCATCCTCTCAGATATACACATCCTTATATACACACACTTCAATATATCATTAGATGCACCAATTTCTTTTCAGAGCATTTAAGTCTTTTGCCTTTTAGTACAGGCTTCCGTGTAATTTTCACAGGATGCGATACAATGCATCTGATATTTACCAAGTCTAGAAAAAGCTAGAAACTTTTTAAAAGTTATCTGACTTCCAGTGAGTTTTATTTCCTCTTATTCCAACACTGTAAAACTGAAGGATAGGCTCAGAAACTGTTAATAATTAAATATTATAGCTCCACTTTTTATATTGATCAACAGCTTTCCCACTTGCCCTCCCTTGTCTCAGGACGTACACCATTTCAATGTAAACACGTATGACAATTAGGACAAGGTATATAACCCTCAGAATTATTTCTGGAGTCTTTTACAAATACTAAGCAGTACTGTGGTGGGGTTTTTTTAGGTTTTTTGCCATGATCAAACATCTGGGAAAACAGGAGCTGACCCACTCAGTCAGCTGTTCCTACTTTTGTCCCTATTATCCCAAACCTTTGAACATGTGCTTCCCCCTCCCAATTTCACAACCTACATGCCTCACAAGTCCTATCAAGAGAAACGTAATAATTTAAAAAAACAAGACAAACCATCCCACACACCCCACACCAAAAACCAACTAGCTTGTGCCTTATTATAAAGATTCTGGTTCCACCTTTCTCAATCTACCTTCCCACCTTGTTACTACAAAAATTTACCAAGACCCCTAAGCTACAATAATGCTCTACAAAACTTAACTACAGAAAACTAAAAATACACCTTATTGTGACCACACGTTATACAACAATTTTACAAGAGGCTGAAAAAAATACACTATGCCCTATCTTGAGCCTAAGCATCTTAAATGAGAGTAAAACACCGGGTTTCATTCTGTATTATGTATTTCAGTGCTCTCACCTGTTACGTTAAAAAAAAAAAAAAAAAATCTGGGTTTTGGGGGTTTTGGTTCTGTTTTTGGTTTGTGTGTTTTTGGTTTTGTTTCTTTTTTATAAGGCAAGTATTTCATAGAGTCTGCTGGGAAAACAGCACCATGAGTTTCATTTTGCCATCATAATAGCATTCACTTATCTTGGCAACTAAAGAAGTATTCACACCCACATATGAAATGTCACTAAAGAAAACACAAAATACATGGCTAACTTAATATTTGAGGAATACACATGAAAGTTTAGACTTAAATTTACTTCAGCTTTTACATTACTGGCTGAACTACAAATAGATGGGTGTCAAAGTCCTCAGGGCTCCACCACCTTTCCTTAAAACAAAGAAATGAAACAATAAGCAGTAAAAATCAAATAAACAAGAACAGCTACAAACTGAAACCATGCCATAGGAATGAAAACCATTAATTCTGCGTGTAGAATTTCTGCCACAAGTTTCAACTATTTAAGTAATTCTTTTATTTGCTTGTTTTATCTAGCAAGAAATTCGTATCATCTGTGAAGCCAAAAATGAAGCTAACAGTGACTGCAAATCTGCTCTATTTTTAATATATTATTTTGTGGGATTAGCAGACATCATCAGTGATTTTTTTGTAACATACTAAAAGCAAAAACTAAACGTAAAATTTTTTAGACAGAAGAAAAAAAAAGCGTTACAGGGCAACAAAATTGCTTGTCCCTGCTTCTCAGGAAATACACCTCAACTTTAGACTTTGGTTTTTTCAGTCCGCAGTGCTGTCATCCTGTGAGCCACCCACATGTGAATATACAGGGTCCTAACAGAACACAAACACATCCTCTGGTACAAAGAGGATTAATGCTCATTTTCTGCAATACAAGAAGGTTTATTTACAAATACAATTCCACAAAAACATGAAGGTGTCTCAAAGTTTTTAATTTCTTACACTATATTTGAGAAATAAAAAGAATGTATTACGTTACTTATATGACTTATAACTAGACAAAACCTGTGATGTCCCTCTGGATGCATGTAGTAAACATACTTTTAAATCCAACTAAAGAATTAATTTTTTAAGCTAAGTTTAAAATGTTCAAAGTTATAAGAGATTTTAAGAATTTCAAAATGATGGCCTAAACTTACGACACATATTCCAACTTGGAATCACAGAAACTTTCCTCATGGAATGACATCATCCAGAGCCAGCTGCCAGGTGTGAGCACGAGTAAGAAGGCTTGCCTGGGAAACTTGTGTACCAGCTTGCTCTAGAACACATAGCAACCGCTGTACTACAAAGTATTCAATTTCTGTTTTTTAAAATATGGCAACCAGTACTCTGCTCTTTGCTCTTAAGTTTTATGGAGATAAAAGGAAACTGATTTTTAAATTTTTTTAATGTAATCTCATGATCGTTACAACTGAGAATAACTGATTGTTTTTATGCCATTTGTATACTCAAATTACTGTTACCATTCCCAATGGATGAAATGCTTTTGGGCAGAAGAGCCTTTGCTCATCTGATTTTCAGCTTTTGTTCAGCTAACAAGTAAAAATAGAGTACTTTGCTCATTTGAATTAAGCCAGTCAAATTGAAAAAATGGCCAGGTTGCGGCAGGGGAGACACCTTGGAGGAAAATAAAAAAAAACTGAAAAAAGACCCCCCCAAGCTTTAAGCAAACAAACAGAACACTACCACGAACTCAGGACACAGAAAAGGACAAACCATACTTGTCTCAAAAGCATAGGTAAAAGCACGCAGAGCTGTGCAAGCGCTTGAATATGAACAGACACAGAATATCTTCCATGTAAAAAGAATAATCAATTTTAAAGCTACATTTAAGTACTCATTAATGTACTTGAGTAGTCAAAACAA
This sequence comes from Sagittarius serpentarius, assembly GCA_034782735.1. Taxonomy (NCBI): domain Eukaryota; kingdom Metazoa; phylum Chordata; class Aves; order Accipitriformes; family Sagittariidae; genus Sagittarius; species Sagittarius serpentarius. Next base: position 16,542,063 of record JAVKLA010000042.1, on the reverse strand, counting down.
AAATTATTTAAAGAAAGAAGTTTTAAAACCAGCAAGATCAGTTTAAAATAAGAGTCTTAAAGCACAATTTCCTCTTTTTGACTGTCAGTGAAATCAGCTATTGAAAGGCATTTTAGTCAAAAGTCTGGACTGGCAACTCAAGACAACTGGGCTCAGTTACTATTTAAATTTAACAAGCTGGTGTTCTTGAGAATACATTCCCCACCCTCATAAAGACATAATGTTTTAAAATACGTGTAACTACAGAATTTAACTTGCAGTGTTGAAGGAAACCACCTTAGAATAAATGTCTGTTCAAGCAAATACACACACACACGCACACACGACCTCAACTCAATTAGCTGAAATTCTCCATCATCTGCCACTAGCACTTCTGAGCCTCAGAAAATACTCAACTGACAAAATATCAGTTATACTGACAAAGCAAATATAAGCACAAAAAATACAACATCAGATTTAGCAGAATGCAATTGTAATGCAATTTTTATTTCCTGGAACTGCAATAGCAAGCCTTCTAATTTACAAATTAGAACAATTCAAATTAAGTCTTTATGTCCTTACCATGGAAGAAAGCAACAAAACAACTCATAAAAGCTCCTCTGAAAAAGGTATTACTAAAATTGATAGATTTTTGGATTTTATTTTTAAAATCTGCAAGCTAAAAAAACATAGTATTGATTAGTATTTATTTTCCACTCACTAAAGTTTAGTCTACAATTTCAGCTGACAGAAACTGATTACACCTACTCTGAAAAAGCCCGTCATCAAATACAGATCTTCATGAGAGGCATATCCTATCTGTCTCTTCACAAGAGGCAGAAAAGTGGACACTTTAGTTAGACTAAATGCAAAATTTAGGAGGGAAAAAAGAAAAACCTACAAAACTTCAAATTTTAAGAAGCAAATTAAGCTTTTAGCAACTGTACTGCAATAACGTTAATAAAGCCTCAAATACAGTCACTGATTTAAGCAACATTCCAAAAAATTTTACATTTTAAGAGCAAGCTGAGAGATCACCAAAACGTTAGCTGATTTTCAAGTGTTGTGATATGCAAAGATAACATTTTATATTCACTTACTAGATAAAATCCAAAGGCTTTTTAACAGCATTACAGCAACTCATAATCCTTCTACAACTGTATTGTAGCAAGAGGAATTAAATAAAACCATCAGCGGTATCAGAAAAAAGTAGATGTTTGCTCGCTGCTTCACACCCACCACTGAACACTGCCAGATTTGCTCTCAGCTGCTGCTTCCAATGCACATGTGCAGAATTATAAAGAAACTTCCTGCTCGCACAGATCCCATCACATTCTTAACAACAGTAGTTAATAAATAAAAAGGCTTTTGTATCTTGTGTAACAGCTAATTATATTCATCCTACTTGCCTTCCCCCAAAGTAAAGCTGTACTTCACCAACCACACACGTATAATTGCCACTACATCAGATAATACAGAACTTAATTGCAATGGCATTATAAAAGTACAGTATGGTAACAGACAGGAAGAAATTACCAGTAAAACTATGCAACTTGAGAGGTTCATATTATAAAAACCAAAGCAGCTTAATAATTGTCACTGCTGTGAAGACAGACTTTGGAACAGAAGCCAAGCTACCTCAGAGACACCAAAAAAAGCGAACTATAAATATATAATGCACTTAATTTATTATACATAAGTTATCCTATTACATACATTTATCATCAGCTTGTTTCTCCCCCTCCCAACAGGTAAGCAGAAATACAGATTGGAACTCAAAACATTACAAAATGTAATACACAGCCCACTTGCTAGAGAAACACTGCTTGTGTCGTAATGATGACCACATGCCACCAAAATAAAGGACAGTCTTAGCATCCCCACTGAAGGAGCAAGACATTTCAATGAAGAGTTCAATTCTGTTGCAATGATTCTTTGAATTGCGGGGAGGGGGGGCGGGAAGAGGACTGCTAGTGAGGTCTCCACCACAGCCAGCTCTTGTCACAACTTGATCATGACCAAATTTGAAGATACCACCAGAAATCACAATGTTAGAAATTATGCTGCAGACTAAAACTTGGATTACATTAAGAGACTGACAAGACAACAAAAGATTTAATGAAATGTGAAGTTCAGCAAAAAGGGGAAAAAACCTTTCAAGTACACACGCTTAAGAAAAAGAGTATAAAGGAAGAAAGGACCACATTCATAAGATTCCAGCTCCCATCTTTTCAATATTGTCCAAGTATTATTATCCTACACAGCTGAGCACAAATTTTAATCCTGAACACACTGCAGGGAACATAGAACAGAAGAGACGTATGAAGAGATCAGCTAGCGAGACTGGAACTTGGACAATCAATTCAAGGTTCCCACCAGATACTCCGTTCTGACCGAGCACCTGCCCCACCCAAATGTCCTTACAAATGTCCAGATAGTGCAGAAAACAAACCATTTAAACCTCTCAAATAAAAAAAGGCCTCTGCAACCACAGTCTTTGTTACAAGCTGTTTGAACACAAACATAATGTAGTACCTCCATTTTAAGCTCAAATTTGTCATATTTTTCTTCTTTTAAGACAAATATACAGGATAAAATTTCACACATTCACAGGTGAGAGACCACAAGAGCAGAATTGTCTGTTACTATCACAATAGAACTGTTCATTTCACTATAATCAGAATATGGTCCTAGATCCAGCTGCAAAATATTACCCATTCCTTCTGCTAAATGACTCCACCCATACGTTGCAAACGTTAACACCGTAATCACCTTCTAAACTATGGGGTTTAAGACTTCAAAACAAATCAGCTCCACAAGAAGAAAAAAAAAAAAAAGCCTGGCAGAAGATGCAGTAACAAATACATTATTTTTCAGTCTGTAAGAATACACAGAATCCATCTGAACTGACTGAACTTTCACAAATCCCAGGAGTTGGCTATGAAGCCAGTACAAAACTACAAAGCCAAATTTGAATTTACTAAAGCCTTCAGACAGCTAATCATTATTCTCAAACAAAGTTTTTGCAGGTAAAATTTACAGAGAAAAAAACAAGAAAAAACTTACAGAAAATAAGCTGTTGCTCTTACAGCAAGAGACTCAAAAACAAATTGCCCAATTCTACTAACTTTCCAGGGAGCAATGCAAAATTCTTGTATTCTCTGCCTGAATACAATTTTGACACGAGACATACAGCCTCTCTGCTGAATAACTGATATATCCATCACTTTAAAAACTGCATGACAAGTAACATCTCCCCCTTTCAGAGCCCTTCATACAGGATTTAATATTCCTTCAATTCTGTATCTCCTCCTCAGATGTTTTGGATAAAGTGTTATTTTTTTGGTTCCTAAGTAAGAGTCCTCACATCTGAAATGATAAATATATAACTGGGTCTGCAATACAAGGGAAAAAAAGTTAAAAGGTTTACTATCTTTCATCCTCACAGATCCAAATA
>JAVKLA010000042.1:16472551-16535747 GCA_034782735.1 Sagittarius serpentarius | reverse complement strand
CCCCCCCCCAAGGGCAAGCAGTATTTTTATAGCTCTTACAATTGAAGGAAATAATTTGTTGGATGGTTGGTATGAAGATAAGGGTATTAATTTGTGTAATACTGAATAAAGTTTCCATGAGAAAGAAAGATTGAATGGAGCAGCCTGAATCTTTCTATGTAAGAAGCTAACTTTCTGAATAGAGGACTAGAAAATCATCAATAAAGTATTATATAACATAACAGTAACTGAGATACTAAGGTATCAAATATAAATAAAGAACAAGTGAAAGAATGCTTAATTTGTTTATATGTCTGTGAGAAAGACTGGGTAACATGAAAGATAAATTGGAAATCCTCACTAATGAGAAACAATTATATATATAATTGATATTATTGATGCTGGTGGTTACTGGAATTGAAACCACTGATTACAATCCATTTAAATTAGTAAACCGATGGAAATTCATCACATGTTTCAGAGACTCGGGAACCTAAAAATCAGTTATAAACACATATTTCATGCTCTAACAAGCCCAGGAAGGCTCATCCCTCAATCAGCCTACAGAACAGGAGGAACCGTTTCTTCAACACGCATCTGGAATGTATGGGCTCAGCAGCACATTAGGAGAACTTCATTATGGAAGATTGGCCAATGATCTCATGCAGCCAGTGTAATAAAATGTTATTAAGTTTTCAAAACACTGAAAACACTGCAGCTGATGCTATTGTGGACTTTGGTGGTCATTTAGAGACTAATCTTCCTGACCAATTGCTTTCAACATGAGAAAACAGGCAGCACTCCCCATCTTCTGTGCTTAAGAAGGGTCTCTTTCCCTCAAAATAAGAAATCCATTGGCTGGCAAGAAAAACTTAGAAAAATAAGACTGAAAAATCAAAGGTTTCTAAAGACCAGAATATTAAAAGTTCTAAATTTATGATAGTACTGGAAAGAGACAACTTCATTTAAATGATCAGGTGAAGGTGGAAATTGGATTTAAAAAAAAAAAAAAAAAGGAGATAGCAAGCAATATAAATTAAAAGTTATGAAGCATGGAAAATGGATCAGATAAAGTAGAGATAGTGTCTTTAGCCCAGTGAATCTTAAGACATTTAAACATATACTTATTTTTCAACTTTGATTTTAGGATTAGTGGTACAGAAAACCTTTAATAAGTTCTATTCTTCATGTTTCAATAAGAAATATAACCATCTCAATCCATTCTGTCTCAATTTGAATTTAGGATCCTCTCCCAGACAGCTGGACTGCTAATATTAAGTCAATTCTGTCATTTTTAATTTGGAATAAATTTTGGAGGTTTTTTTTTTCCTCCTAGGTACAATCAGCCTTAGCATGCTGTTTTAATAAATTAAGTGTAATTTCATAAAAAGTAGAAAACCCATATAAAGGAGCAAAAAATAGCTATAGTATACAATACCAAACGATATAATTCACAACATAATAATTAAGGATACAATTAAAAAAGAGTACAAACAGTAATGCTTTATATGGGGAAAAAAACCCAAAATAAAACAAAACACACACCCCCCCCCAACCAGGATAAGTTGTTCCAGAGGAAGATGACAAAATAATTTGTTGACAATGAATTATTTGGAAGGATGCTAAGGAAAGCTTACGAATGATAAACATTATAAAAATCAGAAAACCTAGAAGAAAAAAAACCCTAATACCACAAACAAAAAACCCCAGAGTACTAAAGAAGAGGAGGCAGAGGAAATCTCTTGTCTGCTAGTGTTAATTTTCTAATAAATCATGGAAAACTGGAGAAACTCCAGAAGATTAGAAGACAGCCAATGTTGTGCCCATACTAAAAATGCCAAGAGGGATGAATCAAGTAACCACAGGCCAGATGCCCAACTTCAGTTCTTGGCAAAATAGCAGAAAGCTGCTGCAACAGTCTGACAAATTAAAGTATAGAAATATACTTAATTCCCAGCTACATGATTTTAGAGACAATTGGTCTGGACAAAAAGTTTAATTTTAATCTTTCAAAAGATGACAAATTTCATTGATCAAGGTAATTGCCTGCATGTAATAAACTTAATTTTTGTGGGGCATCAAAAATGAGTACAATTCACTATTGTACTCCATCCACGTTGGAAAAGGTAGTTGATTGCTCTGGAGGGCTAGCCCTTGAATTCCTGGGTTTCCTGCTCTGAAAGAATAAGTGATATAGCTACAGTCGAGCTGAGAGATTGGAGCAGCCCTGCAGATATCTGTGTCTGGCTGTCTATGCTTAATGTCTGACTGCCCAACTGGTAAGCAAACTTGTAAGAAGTGACAGGAGTTTGCTTCAGATCTCTTTTTCACAAAATAAAAATAAAAAAAAATCTGCACAGAAAATTATTTGATCAGAATATTTCTTATTCAGAGCTTTGCTCAGAGCAGTTTTGACCAACTTGAAACAGGAAGTAAGAGATGACCTTCCGCAGGCACCACTGAAAACTCCAAAAGGGGAATTCTGCATCCAGCTTCAATATATGCATTACAAAAATGTTTAAATATTTTTGCCCTATCCTGTGCAGCGTGAAATGGAACAAATTACGTACAGGGTAGACAAGTGTCTGTCTAGCTGCTTGACTTGAAATAGACTGAGAAGCAGCTTGCTTGTTGCATTTAAGTATTCACTCACAATGAGAGAGGAACTAAATACAAAATTGTTCTTTAACAGGACAAGGAGGAATGAAAACCAATAGCTAAAAGTTACACAGACAAACACTAGCTGGAAATGAGACACAGTTATCGTGGAGATGGTTCATAACATGGGATAATTCATGCTGGAAGAGACCTCAGTGGTCATTTAGCCCAATCTTCTGCTAAAAGTGGAGTCAGCTCTGATGTCAGAGAGGATTGCTCAGGGCTTTATCCAGTCAGGTCTTGAAAACTTACAAAGGTGGAGACTGTAAAACCTCCTTGGGTAACCTATTGGGGTTGATGTACTTTAGCTATACATTATTTTCTGAATTGAAAAAATGTCTATACTTATGACCAAAGTATTGGAGTCATTCCAGAATAAAAATGAAACGTTACCTTTAAGACAGCAGCTGAAAAATAGAGAAGGTAAGTATATCTCTAAATGATACAGTAATTTTACTCTACTCTCATTCTTTCCTCCTAATACAACCATAGAATCCTAGAGTAATCGGGGACGTTAGCTCTTCGTTAAGTGATACAAACTCTTCACCAGGATCAGATATTCAACTTTTTTGACAGACAATGATGGTCAAGTAACATTAGGTACTGAAGACAACACCGAAATATAGAGGAACTACTTTATCATCCATGACTTTCTAAAGAATTTCTTGAGACAATATTTTTTGCTCTATGCCATACAATTTGCCTTTTCAAAAGTAACTGCGACAATTTGACATAAGGAGGCCTTAGTCACCAGTGAATTTTTGGTTGAAAACAAAAAATGTGTGCCTATACTGTTGAAAAAAATGTAAGCAAAACACAATCAAGGATATTGAATGCATTACTGTAGCCTATCAGTATTCATGAAGTCAGTAATGTGAGGACAGGCTGTTAAAAAATTTTGACATAAATTCTTAAGACATAAAAATGGGGAAGAACATAAGCAGCTCAAAGGATGTGAACTGCTCCTATTACTCTGATAATATAAAATGTAAGGCTATATTTTGTAACATTAAATAGTTTCTTACAAAGGTCTGTCCTTTTTTCAGTATGGGGTTTTGGGATTGATTGGGGGCTTTTTTTGTTTAGTGTTTTGTACTTTTTTTTTTTGGTTGCTCCTCCCTCTTAGTGCCAGAAGCATGTCCCATAGCAGATACTAACAGAAAAAAAATCAAGGAATAGCTCTAGACATGAAATGAAGTGTTAAAGGTGGCGGGGGCACAGGTCGGGGGAGAAAACCCAAAACCCACTATTGCTTAAAAAAAGATGAAGTTTACAATCCATTACTTATTTCAATCAAACTTTCAAGGCATTACAGACATACTGCTTCATATGCTTACTTCAAAATAAAACAATCTTAAACTGTGAATCATTTAGTGCTACTTACTTTGTGCAGCCTATGAGATGTCTGCCACTTGAAACTGCCCACGACTTTAATAATCAATTGAAGAATGCAGCCAATCAAATTTCACCCCATGATAGTTTCCAAGGTAACCAACAAAGACACTGACATGGACTGCATGCAGTGGAAAAAAATGCACAAAAACCGCTGCCGCATTTCCACTTTTTTCAGTACTTTGGATTGTATATTATAAAATGCTACAAAACCTGAATCAGTATTGACAAAACCAGTAGCAAAAACCAAAGCAGAATTACAAGACAGTGATGAAGCACTTCTGTCTTCAGTGACTCAGGAGGGCTACAGAGCCTTCTTGAAGTTCTGCTTCTCAGAAACTACAGTATGGACCCCTCCCTTCACTGGTGAACCATGGAGAATGAGAGCAGCATCTCATTACCACAATTAGGACATCTTCTCTCTTTTGTCCCTGTACATACTTTATTAAATTGGTATTTGTTTGTCAGTGATCTATGCAGAAGTGAACTGCCTTTGTCATGATGCAGTATAAGACACTGATTTTTTACACAGATTTTATCCTAGAACTTTAAGTTATCAGCCAAAAAAAAAAACCAAACCCAAACAAAAAAGGTCAATAGTACTTCAGTGTAAAGAAGGAGTCATCAAATTACTCATTAGAAAAGCTCTACCTCCCCTCTCTTTTCTCATCCCATCCTGTCATTCAAAGCAGAATATGAGGCGAAAAAATGTTGGGTTTCTTTGTTTGTTTGTTTTTTCCCATTTCATGCTGACACAGGAATTTCAGGTCCTAGTTTGTTTTAGCTAGAATACCTCAGAAAATCGTGATCTTGGCAAAATGAATCTCCAAGAGCCAAACTGATCTTCTGTTACTCAAAGACTTAAAATTGGGATTTAGCAATACACAGGTTCTGTGACAATAGCACCAAGCATCGTACATACATACATTGGAAACTTTTTCAATGGTTATGATTAAGAATAAAGCGCTTGTACCTGATAATGGGCTCTGATACAGGAAGGTTTTCCTGAGAAGCATCCTGACACAGCCTCTCTAATTTTGAAGTTTTCCTGATCAGAGATTATCAGTCACGTTTCTTAGTACAAAGCCACACAGTGGATAGACGTTACATTCCCCAGAATCTAACATGATCCCCAGGCTTGGTTTTTCTTGTGAATTCATCAAAAACTGAATCTTTGATCTCCAGAAAAGAGGAATGCTTTCTGCATCAGGAAAAAGCTGCTTTGTCTACAAGGCTGCCTTCTACAAAAGAACCCAACCAACCAAAAAAACCTCCACACACACAAAAAACAACAACAAAAAACAAACCAGAAAAACCCAAACCAATACACAAACACACACACCAGACTCCAGTCACTGGAAATATTTCTCTCTGCCCTCTGACTATCATATCTTATAGGGCAATTCTATAGTGATTAGAATGGAGTATTTCTTGTTCATGAAGACAAATCCTTCATGAAGGCATTTAATTATCTTCTATTTTATAAAGTACTGAATGACGCAAGCTGTTTGGTGATGCTTGTGAAACTGACTCTTCAAGCTCACAGATTGGTCTGAGTGGTTTGAAATACTACAGACTCAAATATTTTTAATGATTTTAGTCAAACTGGTTAGGTTATTAAATTTAACAACTGTGCAGTACTTGCTAAATATTTTTAAACGCAATAATACTTTTCAATTACTGAAAAATTTAACGCTAGCACTCTCTGAGATAACCAAATATATAAGCATTAGAGTAGATCAGAAGTTGGCAATCGAGTTCTAATTTTAATTACATGTACTTCATATTAAATCTTGCTGTAAGATAAAATGGTTTCAGAACATAACCCTAATTCATTTATATTCTACAACCCTTGTGAAAAAGAGGCACAGTGGAATAATCTTCCTATATTATTTAAAAAACAGCTCTGTAAATAAAACGAAGGCCAAATTTTGAAAGCAAGGTGCAGGCAACAAGACTGCAATAACCTTTGTTTGCACATGCAGACAGGATAACTACATGCTTAGCCATCTGTCTGCAGAAATAACAGCTTTTATTCTTTGACTCAGAAAATACAGTTTTGAAAATGTACCGTGAAACTTCATAGAATACAATAAAAAGTGAGATTTATTTTTATAATCCTCATACTATATAGTAGTAAACAATAACAACACTTCTTGGAAATATAAAAATGCATTTCTTCTAGCTTGCCCATTTGTTTTACATTTTCCCATCTATTCAGACTGCATGGGAGGGGGAAAGAATGTGTTTATTAAGAATTTGTATGAGAACAGATTGACCCAAATGTCTGTTACCAAAATAGATTATATTAGCTAGAATGGAGTGTGTTGCTTCCACGCAATCAGCAACAGCCTTATGAAAATGTCAACTCTTATATATACATTCTGATGCAGGATAAGTCAAATTCTTTTTCAAGTCTGTAAAATAAATACATTAGAAATACCGTGCTTTGTACTATGAGCACAGAATATAACTCTCCTAGAAATACTATTGCAATCAGTTTCTTTCAACATTGAATTTTATTTATCACTCTTGGTAGAGTACCAAAATAAACCAACCAGTTTCAGACAGTCCTTTCAAGTCATTAAACATTAAGATTAGTGGGTAGACAGCTGTTATGATCAATGGTGCCCTCTGATAGACCAGTCTAGAGCTCCTTGCATCTGGTCAAATCACCACTGAGCATAAGAGTACAGAAGCTCATTCTTGCAGATTTGTGATAATATATAGTTGTGCTGTAAATTGCAAAGGATAGGACAAGTCTTCTGCTTTGAAAACCATTGCAGTGCTTACATTTCATCTTGCACATCAGAAGGAACCCCTGGGTACTAAAGACACCAAAACACTTAAGTCTGTGAAGACATCACACCTGAAACGTGTTGCAATTTGTTCTAATAAAGATGGTGCAACTTGCTGTATTCTACTTTAATTTTTTCTTAACTATTTGTCATTTAGGTTTTCATTTAAATGCATCTCTATAAGGGCACATAGGGGAGAGAAAGGCCTATTTAAGTCTAAGTTACAGCTATTTTACTTTTATCCACAGTCTTCTAATAATTAGCTAACACAAGAGCAGTAAAGCTGTAAGATTTGGGTTAGATAAAAAGTTACTGTAGAGCTGAGTGTCATCTTATTACTAATGATCTCCAGAATGTTACATAGTGCCATAGAATCATTTGGTAAACTAGGAAATGGTCATTCAATTCATGTTAGAAAAATAGAGCAGAGGAAGAAACAAAACAAATAAAAAGAGAACCTCTTTTGGGCATAAGCATCCAATAGCAGCTTACAGAGTTAATAAGGTCACTCACTATCTCTGTGTATTATCTGTAAGCTATTTCTCTCGTTAGACTCTCCTTCACACTTTTGTTTGCAAATGGTAAACCATTTACAGCTCTACATTTATGTGTGAGTGATCAATATCTCATTATTACCCTCTAATAAAACCTTTTTGCAAGTCACAACTATTTAATCACCTTTTAATTTTTTTTAATATATTTGTATGCAAAAAAGATGCTGCTGGCTCCCTTATGAACTAGTAAGTGGTGTTGCTCTATGTGTTCACCCTTTACACCTTTCAGTTAATTTAGCTACATCACTTAAGTTACGTGACATTTCTTTCACTTCCTGAACAGATTATCCCAAAACCTACTGGGAAGCATGCAAGTATTTACCAGGCATACTCACTTGCAAATTTATGTGAAACCTTTTCATTAACAATCTCACAAACAGCATTTCCTTACTAAAATGCAAGTACCATCAAGCCATAGATAATGTCGCAGCAATAATATTCTGCGTTTTATATGAAATTATATCTTCAGACACCCTTAATGATTAATAATAAAAAGGACTCTCTAGCCTGAAAACTCAAAGTATGACTACTTTTTTTGTAGGCTATAAACTTCTGGTTTATATATGAATTGATTCATTATAAGAATAGATGCTTTAAAAAAACCAAATAAATAGTATTGGCTTAAGACCATACTAGCACTCTCACTGATCATATCCATCAGTCATATCTACCTTTTTTAGAGTGAAGATTTACATTTATTATGAAGTCATGCATATTTTGCACACAGATTTAACATATCATATGATGCATTTGGAACCCTCTTCCATGCATTCCATTGGATAATATCAAGAAAAACAAACAGTAATATCAATTGAGACTAGAAAAGAAAAACATTATCCATTCTCCCCTTCTGTGTTCTTGCATGACATCATAACAGACGGTTGTATATGAAGATATGTTTCCCATTGTGTTTGTTATATGAGTCATCTGTTAAATAAACCCATCAAAGGATTTGGATACTTGTTTTAGAATTGAAACACAGGCAGTGGGGGCTTTGCTCATCCCTAGTCCATACTACTCTGGGAGCTTAAAAAAGTAGAAAGCTTAGTATAGGTATTTTAAAAAAACCAAACCAAACCAAAAACCAACACCAAGCACTGTAATTTATATCTCCTATTCTGTAGGAGTTTGTTACTTAAAAAATTAACAAAATTCTGTTCCTACAAGGAAACAGCTATACTTACTTTGACTTAGGATTTGTTAATTTTACAAAATGTTAGAATGGTATTCAGCCAGGAATATTTAATATTTTAATCTCTGAATGAGAGAAGAAAAGCTGATGAAAGTACTGCAGTTGTGGTTACATTTCTTACAAAATTAATTACGTTAGTGAAAAGTAATACCTGTTTCTAACAGATCACACTGACTGAATGTCACAAACAATTTTAATATCCCCATTGAACAACAGTCTCCAAGACTGAAACTCTTACTAATTTGAGGACTAGCCTTAAAAATGTGATTCTCTACCAGTAGTGGCAAACAGAAGTCTGCTCATAGTTTTAACAGGTTTCAGTTCTTCAGCTGCCTTTGGGCCAGATATTTAAAGTACATAAAGATGTAGAAGATAAATACGGGATTTACAGAAGTGCTTTTGCATTCCTCCCTTCCTGCTGCAAGGGCTAGATACCCATCACTCACCTCTTTACTTCCCACTTCAAGGTCTCCTTCAGATCAGAAAATCATACTGTAAAACAGGAAATAAGTAAGGGCTTGTGCTCCTATCAGACAGATTTGATGCAACAGAAAGGACTTTCTTTTCTCCATTAACAGTACCCTCCACCATTTGTTATATGGCTCAGCTGCGGTCAGTTACATTGGGACTTTCTGTCTCCAGCCACTGAAAACTTCTTTGAGAGCTTGAGATCCGAAGCTAGGACGAATGCTGCTAAAACAGCATCAGCCTGTATGTGGTCACCCACAGTCACCACTTCATAACATAATGGTGTAAAAAAGAATCAAGTGTGTTACCCAGAAGAAGGACTACTTGCAAGATAGTTAAACACTTAGCAATGAGTTGTGATTAACAAGCTTACTAATTTTTGAAGTCACCTGCCCATCAAGTTTTGATAAAAGAGATCAAATTTGCTATAGGGAGTTGAAGTTAGGAGCAAAAGGCAGCAGAAAACTGTCTGGAACTCAGTGGGATGGATTTTTAAAATTTGTTTTAATATCTTTTTTTAAAAGATGTTTTAGTTTTATAAAAGCAGAATCTAAAATGCACACACTTCAGGTACCCTAGTTATAATGTACAGCTTTCCCTTCCAAAGGTTTTCGTATTCTCTCTTGGAGAAAGGGAGAGAAGTCATTTCTAATGCTCTCAAACTCCAGAACAAAGTGTTAACCAAAGTTACGTTCTGGTCCTACGCATTCATCCAAAAAGCCTAGCTTTTTCCACTCCTTTTTCCCAACCATAGGTACTTTTGGCAGCAACAAATGGAATTTCTGCTTCCAAATAAGTTGCTGGCCATAACCTGAGAAAGGATGACTATATAGATCTAAAGAAAAGTTTGCAGGTTTTACGCATTGCTTAAGTAATTCCAACAAAAAAAATTCTGCTGGGAAGTGGTGATTCTACTGCAGCTTATAAAAACAAATCTGATTAAATTTGGCTGTCATAGATGAATCTCTGCTGTCAAACTTTCCCATGATCAAGGAAAAGATACCTGCTGTAAAAATGGAAGTAACGAGAATGTTTCAAATAGAAGACCTTAAGCCAACCTATTATGCACCAGAGTACTGGAGAAGTCTCCACATACTCACATTCCATGACGCTATCTACTGATGTAGATACAGTGTTGTTGTTTACCTCAAATACTGTTGAGATGATATAATTACACCAAGAATTTAGTAAATCTCTGCCTAATGCTCATCCTGAGCCCATTAATGAGCTTCGTTATTAACATGGTACCTTTAGCAACTTACAAATGTGCTCCATTCTGCTCGTGCCAGGGAGAAAAGTGACACTTGGAATTGGATAATTTTGAGCTACACAAACTGGGGAAGGATGACAATGCATCAACAATCCAGCTGATTGATAGAAGAACTGGAACTGTAGTTCCGGAACCCTTGAACTTCACTTTTTTTTTTTTTTACATTCAAAGTCATATATATAATGGCAGGATAGATATCTGCACAAAGCATCTGTAGCTTAATGTTTTTGTATTACTAAAGTAAGAAAATAGACAAGTGGGAGAAGCATTACCTCATTTTTTCTAGGCAACAAATTTAGAGGTTTTTGTAATGATCAGGAGAATCGAACCAGAATCTTGAGCAAAAGTTTTGCAAGATCGATAGAGTGGAGAATTACAATTTAATTACTGTAAGGTACTTTTCCCTTGAGTTATGAATTATGAACTATCCCGTGTTAGCAGATCTATAGCAATTTTAATTGGGATAAAAAAAATCTTAAACAAGAAAAAATATTTTCTTCTCTTAGGCCAAAGTATTTGGTAGCAGTCAATGTGAATAAAAGGTTAACTGACATCTAAGGGATGGGTGATATTTAATTTTAATTTGCACATCCAAATACCCTCAAACATTTAGAAACATGTATTAATTAAAATATTTTTGAAACCTGAAGGCGCTCAAAATATTGCTATTAGTCTTCAGGATACCTGAAGACAAAACTATGTTCTAAGATTTAAGAGTGAAAGATTCCTGTGTTCAGGACAGTGTAGATTGCATATAAAATATTCTAATCAGTTTTAGTTCCTTTAATGTAATAGCATTATGCATGCAATTTGGAGGGCAAATCCATGAATTATCAAAAAATGGATATTTATCACATTGATAAATAAGTTTATGTACAATATTTACTTAAATTCCCACTTCACTATGCTGTAACTCAGGGGCTTAACCTCAACAAAGCTGTTTTGTTTTGTCTGGGAACAAAGCAGAAGGCTTTAAGCATGTTTGCAGTAAAAGGAAATGGGAATTCTGGGAATTGCCTTCCATATGATATATTACAGGTTGATCCATATTCTCAAAAGGGAAACATTTCAATGGGCTTCACAAAACAGGCCATAAACTACTGAACTTTCTAACCACCTTATTTCCTGGAAAGTTATTTGCAACTCAATTGCTAATAAGTTTGCAAATTAGTTCCTCTACTACACTCTGTTGGAGATAAAAACATTGAGGAAAGGAGGAATTTTGGTATAAGTTTAAACAATGAATATCTTTCCAGTAATTAATTTCTTTGTGATGCATTATGGAAAAGCTTCTTTTATTTGGAGGCTAAATTGTTAGTCTGAAAATACATGGCATTTAAAAAAATAAAAGAAAATCTTCCACTACCTATCTAGATTTCTTCTTCTTTCCCTTCTCCTTTCTCCCTCCCTCTCTTTAAGATTTTGGGATTAAACTCTGTATAACAGTTAACAATAAGGATTTTCCTTACCGCTTTCTACATTAACTCTAAAAGAAATGTGAGAATCAGATCACGTATCAGATCCTACATGATTCCTTATTTATTAAGCAGAATTATAGTCTCTTATTTGGATTTTGTTTTGCCAATTACCCTTTCTAAAATGCAAAATCCAAAACCTCAAAAACTTTTCCTAAAACCTTTTCCCAGCTTTCTGCTTGCTCTTGTATAAGTCATATTAAAGGTTTCATTACTTGATAAATATTTTGTCATAGTTTATAAGTTTGCTTATAACCACAGAAAAGCTGTAGACAGATTTTCGAAAAAGTTACCTTTCACCCATTGTTAGAAAAATTCAGGAGTACTGAATTTGTGTACACCACCCACTTGAAGTGGTTTGCTTCAACATCTGGACATTATGACTGAGTTTCTGAAGATACTGAGTTAAAGTAGAACACTTTTCTGAAAGTGACTGGATGTTCTCTAAAAAAAAAACCAGACCATTTTAGCTTTCAGTTTGGACATTTCAAAGCAGAAGACAATTTTGATAATTCTGGTGATTATAGTATTGAGTTCCAAAATAAAAGCAATGCTAGCATCCAATGCTTACTTTCTTACCCTAATGAGTCCTCTCATAAGTGGGATAGTCATTGTTTTAGGAAAGAGGAAAAGAGATATTTGTTAGGAGAATTTGCTTATCTTGTAAAGGCTCCTGAATTCTATGTGTTCTCACAAAATGGAGGTGTTATTTAAATAAGGAAAAGTTAATCCGAATTGTCAAATCTCCTTTTGTCCCATTAACACGGTTTTAGGTGTTAAAATCTTTCTAATTTCCCTGAAGAATAAAAAAAAAATCAGTACCTAAACTGTATTTTCTGACAAAGCTGACAAATTCATCACTTGCAAGAAGCAAGAAAAGACCGTAAGCCTGAGATACTGAAACCAAGAAAAATCAGTTAGCTTGAATACATACAACTATGTTCACCTGTATTGAACACAAATGTATCAGTGTGCTGCAAGAAGTAGCTGTCTTTACAGGGACTGAAGTACGCATATTGCATAGGTGTAACTGTAGACAACAACTATTAAAGACATACCAAAAAGGCAATACATTTTTCCTTTCAGTCCACCTGCAACCTTCTTCTAGTTTTAATCATAGTCTTATGCACTATCAGATCTACTCAAAAATATCTGATTTTCTTCCTCAGTCATCACTGACATTGTTCAAGAAATGTAGGTATTTTATGCCCTAAACGTCACCTGAATAACAGGAAAGATTAGGGGAAAACAAACAAACCAAACACCACCACCCCACCACCACCCCCAGTTCTTTTGGTAGAGTTGTACTGAAAAAGATAAGGTAGTTCCTAAAAGGACTCCACAGATTCCAAGTTAAATCATTATCATATCATTTCTCTAGTGTAGATCAGCTAATGATTTTATTGAACCACATGTAAGCTCTATGTGTAATGTTTCATTAAATTGGATGATTTATTTGTGCTATGATGCTGGAAAAATTTTAAAGACCCACTTCTTGGAAAAATTAGAGAAAAAAAAATTTAGAAGAAGTAGAAAGACCAGAAAAGTTTACTAAAATAATTTTTGTTAGATTATTTAAATGTTGCTAGCAAGGTAATCACAGAAACAAGACTTTGCTTGCTGAATGACATTAGAGGATTTTAGGAATTATACAAAGACAGTTTCAGGTTTATATGGTGCAAGTTTTGCATAAGGGAGAAAATTGGCCACACCTTTAGTATACACTGAATAGCTCTTAGAAATGGAGAATATACTACAGATTTTTATTAGGATTGTGTTTTGAAACCTCTGCATAAAGACAGGTATCCGATAAAAATAAAATTACTTTCCTCAGTGTATGCAACTCATCTATGTACATAGATGTTGCTGTTGACTGACCCAGTCAGAAGTTCAAGCTGTCAACAATCTCAAGTAGGACTTTCAACACAACACGCACAATTTACACTTTGCAAAACCAAAAGTCAATCTATAAAAAGTACCTCGGAGAACAGGAGTACTACAGAGGCGATATCCTTTCATACCGTGCTGATTTGCACAGGGGTCAGATAGCACAGGGTTATCATGAATTTTGTAAATAATACATAAATTATATAACAAAGATAATAACTAGACTTCAAGACACAGTTCATGCTTTGCATTAGAGAAGGGATGAGCCGTCCTTCATTAATGAATTCCTGAACAAACCCCACAATTCTAGGAAAGCTTTTATGCCTCAATTATATATTACTCAACTGTTGAATACTAGTTATTGTGTATTATACCAGGAAGTTGCTTTTTGAATACTGATTGGCCATTTTAATCTTTTGTTGTCTTCTATATTTGCATGACTGAGAATCTGTAACATCATACAGAAAGAAATCATCCATCATACCTTAAGTCATTGTCCTGTCAAAGGAAAGCCTCGTTTTAAGGCTCCTGCTCAGTCAGTAGATGTGTAATTCTTAAATTTAAGGCATGGGTATCCTTTCCTTAGGAAAAGATATTCTGTACTTCAGAAAGCAAAATCTACGGACTTCATAGCACTTCCGTATGCAGCCATATTTTTGTATCTGACTAGGGCCAGCTGAGGTAAGCTGTAATATTTGGTATGAGTTCTTGAAATACAATAGAATTCTAAACTCAATTTTGAGGCACGTGGATTTTTCTGGCCTTGAAAGGCTTTATTGCTAAGTATGTCAAGAAACACATACATTAAGACAATCTGCATTTCAATTGGTTATAACATCCATTTTTCTTGTTAAAATAAAAATAAACTGCAAAATTCAGCACAAGGCAATTAGAGACCAATAAAATATTCTTCACATCATAACCATCTTTATATCGTTGTTACTGACTTTGGATCAAAATTAACAAATTTGTATGTAATGAATGCAGATCAAAACTTCAGTTTGATCTTAGTTCAAATAGAAGAAAACACATAAATAGTAGCCTGATCACCCTCTCAAAATAAGTAGTAAAATTTTCAGACTCTGTTCAAATATAAAAAAAAAAAATACTAAAAAGAGTCAGGATCAGGCCTCCTAATGAGCAAAAATTACTCAAGTAACCCAGTTCAGATAAAAGTAAAAATAAGCTGGGAAGTTCAAGCAAGAGTTGAGTCAGATAACTGGTTGGATTCACATGCAGTTGAACGAACATCTGTATACATAGTTTTTGCTCAGATAAAAATATTTTAGTAAAATATGGCACACAGTAAAGGCTGGGCAGGAAAGGTGTGATTTGGGTTCAGTCTTCCTGTACTGCATCAAAAGTTAGTCCTGTCATCAGTGAAACTCTTACTGTGTTTGAATAGTACTTGAATAGCACTTCTTGAATAGTACTCTACACTTAGTGAAAATGAGCTTCTGGTGTGCCACAAAAAAGTAAACTTCGAGACTAGCAGCTGCCCTGCTAGGAAATTCTAGTATCTCCAGAACATGTGATCAGCAATAATCATGCAGCATAGTCATGTAAATCTCAGCTAGTCCAATGAGCTAAAGATGTCAAACCTTACTTTCTTCTTTACTGACAAAAAAGCATTCAGTACATTGTGGATAAAGAAATGACAGAACATAACCAAAATTTCCACAGCTGTGGAAATATATGATAGCCATAAATGGTAAAGTAGCTTTGATAAGAGTATGGAAAATATTACACATTTTATTAAGGCAATTTTAAAGCACTAATGCCTCTACTTTTAGAGAATTTACCAGTGGAATTCCACAAGATTTGCTGCTGTAGACATAACCAAACTGTTAAACTCTACAGACTGTTATTGCAATAAATTAAATATTTTTGTAAATGCTTTAATAAGTGCATATTACTACTAATATAATTAATTATTGCTATGAACCAAACCAAATTAATAAAAAACCAACGATGCCTTAATACTTATGATCAATATATTTCATTTCTATTGCTACTCTCTAAAACCTTGCGCCTATGAATTACAGGGCAAAGGAATATGACAATATTTTCAAGAGAAAAAAATCTGATTTTCATGCATATTACCTTAATTGGTTATTGCAGTCATTTAATATGATGCATAACATAAAAATTAGCTGAGTGCTAAAGTAGTCTTAAAGTCTAGGTAACCTCACCTTATTGCAGGCAATTGTGTAATATAGCCTCCTGCCAGTAGATGGAGATAGGAAAACAAACGAAATTGAGGTATAGCAATCAACATCTGTTCAACTTCTGTTCAACTTTCATTGTTTTGTTAGATATCTGCATTTGTCAAAACCACTGCAAAACCTAGCTAGGTCAGTGTTTTCTTTTATTAATGTTGTTTCTAAGAATACTTTCTCTTCCTTAGGTACTCAGAGCACATTCAGTAGGAATACTTTGAAACTGCATTGAGATAGAGCAACACGGGCTAAAGAAGGCTCATTGCTACTCTGTCATTATTACACCCCGTTCCCCTCCTTTCCCATTTTTACTTACAATTTCACATTCTTTGTTATACTCTGTGACATAGGCTATTATTATTTCCTGTTGTTCACAAACAGTGTCAAATGGTGATTATGTAGTTGTATTGCTTACTGGCATTTCAGCTAACTTGTGCGGACTGCCAGCAGCAATATGTGTGAGGTAGATCAGAGGGAGTGGGGAGGAAGGTTAAGTTTCAAACACAGTAAGAGTTTCACTGATGACAGGACTAACTTTTGATGAGGTAAAGGAAGACTGAACCCAAATCACACCTTTCCTCCCACTTCTAGATAGATTTTGCGTTATACATTGAAAAGATACGGATTGTTTCTTTACTTTCTGGTAAACAGTATTAATGCACTAATATAAAACATGAAGAAAAGAGAGAACAGATACAAACTGCAGGAAGGGAAATTCCAGCTAGCTAAATGGTAATAAAAAGTCACAGGAAGATGGGTCAGACATTGGAACAGACTATCCAGAAAGGCTGTAAACTCCATCCTTGGAAACACTCAAAACTGAGGTGGATTTGACCTTAAGTAAATTGATTTGACTTTCGAGCTCGATCCAATCTTTGAGCAGGAGGTTAGAACAGATGACCTCCAGAGGTCCCTTCCAACTTAAATTATTTTTGATTTTATGAAAGTATATTGCTTCTTTTCTTATCTCAGATATACCAAAAGAAAAGGTATAAATATCATGATATTAGCAAAAGGAAAAAGTAAAGCGGCTTTGTATTTTTTTAATTTTCTACAACATAATACGAAATAATCAGAACAAAGAGGACCAAGGTCTGAAGATATTTTACTTGGGAAGAAACGTTATTTAAATTAATATTTCTGTCTGTTGATAAAATGCTACTTGTCAGACAATGATAACTGGAATCATTTGGTAGTCTTTGGTTGCCGAAACTGACATTCAACAATACGCCCACAGAAAGAATATTTGACTAAAATTTAGCTGTTAAATCTGCCGTTGATTTAAAAAATACTTTATTGAGGAAAGCTGGCAATTCCCATGAGGTATTTTAATTAACAATTTTCAAAGCTTCAAGAGATAAATGTTACCTCATCAATAAAGGCTGTCATGCTGTAGCACCACAAGATCCAATTGTACTAGGCACTGTAGAAACTAAGACTATCAACAGACCTCTGCAAGCTAAATAATCTAAATCAGCAAGGCAGACACATAAGAGAAAGCAAGGACGAGAAAGGCAGTATTATCATTACCCTTGACTAGGAAAATGGAAAGGTTTTTTTGCAATGGATTTTGATGTGAATACATGATGGAAAGCAAAATCCAGAAACAAGGACATTCTCTGCAAAACCTCCACTTTATTGCAGCCTTCCAAGAAGGCTTTCCTGATCTGTGGATAATGGGAGCACAAATAATAAGATACGGCAAGTGGCCACTCTCTCCAGAGCTGCTGACAGAAGCCCAAAGGCTTAGATCATGCTTCTCTAGCTAGCAGACAGTGTGACTGCTGAGGACCTGGGTCAGAAAAGCTTCAGAAGCCTACAGACATTCCTCATAGGAAGAAGCACGAGGTTCTCTGCAGCAGAGACAAAACTTAAGAGTTCCCTCAGAGTATTTATTTTGACAAACATATTTCAATACAAAACTTTATTATCATCAAAATTTTTCCATCTGGCTATTTCTATAATTTGTCCTTCATCACAAGTGTGGACTTCTATAGAAAGTTGTACACAGAAACAAATTTTAGTAAGTCCTGGGCCTTTATGAGACTATCCCATCTTCTTGTCAGCTGTAGTCTTTTCATGAGGCAAGATTTTTATATGCTAGTTCTCTTCTATGTATCAGTATACTTGCATTTATATGAGCTTAAACATATGCATTTGTAGGTTCACACTCAAAAATATTAGAATAGTACATGCAAGTAAGGACGCTACTAACAATTTCAGATTTCGGGGTAGCTAAGCTAAACCAGAAGTAGCTGAGGTTTCAAAGACATAAAATGATGAGTCTGCAGAGAGATACTACATTTGGCTGGCATATATAAAGGCGGACAGAACTCATTGGACACAATGAAAGCTGGCAAAAGTTAAGAGTCAGGTAATCTAAGATTACTGCTGTAGCATTTTTAAACACTATTTTTAAAGCCAAGGCTACCTGGGAAAAAGTTTAGAGTTTGGTGACAGAGAATTCTATTCACTTAAACTTTGGGTGACAATTACACAAAAAATAAGCACAGTAATACACTGTACAGATAGTGGAATTGCCTACTCTGTTGAAAATCCACTGATGATCAGTTCCATCCACTGATCATCAACTCCATCCACTGATCTCAAGGCATTTCAAAGGGAATCAGTATCCTTTCCCCATATAGTCAAGTAGTCAGACTTTAGAAAGCTGCATTTATGTTAGCACCTTAAGGCCACTATGACCCAACACACTGATTAAACTGAGAGGAATAACATCTGTATCTTTTTATCTACAACTGTAATGTTTGCATAGACAAATCATGTTTAAGATTCAGAAATACCAATACAGTCAGAAAGAAAGGGCTGATGTGTCTAAGTGGAAAGAATGAGCTTACAAAATATAAACATTAAGCAAGATTTTTTTTTTAAATGCTATGAATTCTTTTGTGAGAAATGGAGGAAGGGTAGCTATAAAAATTGAGAAAAGCAAATTAAAAGGATGCATTACAGCAAAGGAAAAAAAAATTAGTATATTCACAAAGCCTGCATGCGGAAAGGAGGACACTGATCCAGAAATAATTATACTGGGAAAATAGGATAAAGAGGATAAAAATAGCTGCCATTAAACTGTTATTTTTCCTCCAGTTGTCCTGCAACATAATGTTTTTTGTCCACTGCCTAAACTACTTTGTCTCTCACATATTACATATATTAATACATATATGAAAATATGGCAGAGCTGATTAAGATTATATATTTATATGGATATATAAAAATATATTACTTATTATATGCAAGAACTAATAAACACAAAGTTGCCAAAATAGTGGAAAAAACTGAAACCTTTTAGGTGAACCAAATATATACTTTCAGATGGATTTAATTTTAAATTGATGGGTTATTTCACTATGATCAAGTTTGAGCCTATGGAAGGTAAAATTACCAATGGTGAGGTGGAAGGAGATGAATGTACTGGGAACAGACAGGCACCATCCCATGAAACTGTAGGTTTGATAGCAAGCATTCTAATAAATCTGCTAAACTACAGCCTCACTTGATAGGAAAATACAAATACAGTGTCCATGCTTATGCTACAACTGCTCCCTATACAACGTAACACTCTACAGCCTGTGGATAAGAGCACATGGGGTTTTTTTGTTGTTGTTGCAAGTAGGCATACCCATTATATTTGCCTTACGGTGTAGGTGACATAATGCAACTGCTGACTTAGACTATCTTTCTCCAAGCTTCACAGTAAAGCAGCAACCCAGCTCTTTCAGTTACTGTGTACCTGAGGTCTAGAGCTTTTCTGCATAGGAGAGTTCACTGCCATCTCTTCACGTTGTTCAGCAAAACCAAGAATTATGTATTACATCTCTCCCTCCATAAGAACCAATGTTCAGGATCAGATTTCATACTCCTCGTCCATGTTTCTTTATTTGCAAGAGTCCTGGTGACTGTAACAGAAGATGGGAGAGTTCACTACGTAATATGA
Organism: Sagittarius serpentarius; assembly: GCA_034782735.1. Classification (NCBI taxonomy): domain Eukaryota; kingdom Metazoa; phylum Chordata; class Aves; order Accipitriformes; family Sagittariidae; genus Sagittarius; species Sagittarius serpentarius. The sequence continues at coordinate 16,515,897 of JAVKLA010000042.1, read as the reverse complement.
ACAGAACTGAAATATTTGTCTGGAATATCATCTACACATGAAGAAGTAACAAAAATTCACTTCAGTCCAGCTCTTGACACTGTGTTTATTTATGTATCTTTCTTTTTCAAGACTGAAAGTACCAATTTTTCATTAAGATGGAAGTGTTACCAACTTGAGAAGCCTCTGAGTATTATATCTATTATAATAAAATTATTCTAGAATATATTTCATTCTTTCACCATATATCATGTCAAAGAATATCTGGCAAGTATTTGAAGCAAATAATTTCTCTATATTCTCTCTGTGTATGTGTGTCTTTCATTTCAGCCCCTGCCAGATCCCCTTTGTAGTAAAGGCTATAAATATCTAGAAAGTACTTATTCTAATTAGTGTTTCTATATTTTATAACCAGTGACAAATTACTGATTCCAAGATGCTCATCTGAGAAACATGATTTTATCCACTGTAAAAATAGTAGTAAAGAATACTATATACAGTACCACAAATCTTTGAAGATAGAAAAAAATCAGCAATAAATTACAATTTTGAATGCTGTTGTAAAAGAGAGGCAGATGATTCAAAATTCTTAAGAATTATGAGATTGTTAAACAGCAAATTATTAAATTATTAATAGTTTATGTGGCTTTTCTGTGAAATGCATCAAAAATTATTTTAGGTTAAATATGTTGCAAATACATGAGCAATCTAATAATCTTTTTAATTCATTTAATTTTCTATATAAATAAGTTGGCATGAAATTTTTGAAATAAACCTGCATCTTTAATTGAGGATTTCATTGGAAGAGGGTACTTATTATATTTACTGAAAATAATTACATGTTTCTGTTGTGTTGTGGTGGTTGTTTTCCCCGCCCCCCCCCCAGCTCAGAGTGGTATTTTGATTGGTGTGGGGTTTTTTTAAATATATACATGTAAATAATGCTTACATTTTATGCTAGGAGAGGGTGCAAAAATAGATATAAATTTGTGTCCTAAAACTGTGTTATATTATGCTGTTTCATTTGAAACTTTCAAATACCTGTGTCAATTGTCTGAGATAGCTAGCTCCTGTTTATAGTAAGGCATTTAGGGACAATCATTACAGATGTATACAGCAAAGTAACTACAAGTTTTGTGTTCTCTAAGAGACCTAAAAACATTTGTTAGAAAAGAAGTAAACGCAGCACCTTAGATGTAAATATATAGTGATTTAACTGCAATATAAGAAAGGGCATATAGATTTTTGCAGTATTAGCAATTTATAGGTTAGTGCATTCATTTGATAGTCTGAAATGCTTGCAAACAGGAAACCAAAATATTTGAGTGTAAAATACCTCAGAAGGACATTTACAAAGACAGGCTACATTTTTCAAGATATTAGGAAGGTTAATCTTTTACTGTAATGTTGATGATGTTCCAATATAAGACTGATGTAAAGTAACAAGTACATTTCAATACTATTATGATTAATATGCAGGTTAGGTGAATACAAAGGTTGAGAGAGAAAAAGCTGGTAGCTCCACAGGTAAAATCTGTGATAACTGTCATTTGTATTGTTCTTAATATGTCAGAGAAGTTGACAATAAAACATTTTTCTTATACTTTTTATTAATACAGAGCATTAAACATACAACTTACTAGTTTCTATAATGCAACCATATAATCTTTCCTAATAACGTCAAGCAACTGTTGAGAATGAACCTAATTAAGGAACACTTAACCGGCTTATCTCTATCTAAGCAGTCAACAAGACAGAAAGATTCACATGTCAGAAGGTGTGTTTTATGCAAGCACACAAAGTAATCTCCAACATGGGAGGTAAAAGAAATTTCAGTATTGTGAAACAAAGGAAAATAAGGGGAAAACGTTAAGGTTTACCAAATAATCCACAGGTAATAGTTTGAGAAATATTACTTCTTCACCCCTCTCCCCTTTGTTTTCCTGGGACGGGGTGGGGAAGGAGGGGAAAGACTAACAGTTACACTTACGTGAAAATTATTTGCAACACTAAAAGGGTTGATTAAAAATTTTAATTTCATATATTTATCTTAACAGATTTCTTATAAATTGTGCTCTAGAGTATGCAATATTTAAAAGATAGTTTAACTTGTGACTGCTAAACGACTTACATGAGGTGCTTGCTTTCTGTTTAACTGAGTATGCAGCTAATAGCGTGTTCTTAAATGTACAAAAATACAAGCCCGTGTTAAGGCCCTGGGCAGCCTGATCTAGTGGGTTGCCCATGGCAGGGGGGTTGGACTAGATGATCTTTAAGGCCCCTTCCGACCCAAGCCATTCTATGATTCTATGACATTGGAACTCATGAACACGTTTAAATTATGTATTTCAATTATGTAACTGTTTCTGAGAGAATATATAAAAAAAACAAATATAGATGAATTAATTTTACTAAAGTGCTTAGGTGAGTATCTACAGGGAAGTGACATAAATCCAATCTCTGATCACAGTCAAGGAGTGTGAGCTAGAGGGGATAATACTGGTTATCAGTGTATTCCACAGTGAAATATTAATGTGTTTAATATAATAAAATATATATTCAAGACATTCAGGATCTAACATGCATTCATCTTATTCAGAGCTACTGCGATAAATTAGCACTTCTACATTAGTCTCTTAGCTAACATACAACCAAAAATCAGTGAACTGTAGGATTCTGAAAGAAAAATATGGATTCTCTAGACACATAAGAAGTCATCCAGGCAACATAACGGATTAAGTGACTCTGAGTAAGAGACAAACAAGTTCTCTCTCCCTGCCCCCCTTGTTGTATTTTCACTCTTGTGTAAAAGCAAACAAACACCCCCCCCTCCGAAGATAAAATAAGTCCATTATTTCACCTTCCATCAGATCTAAAATAAGTTGAAGGGTTTTAATCATACTTTGGAAGAAAAATCAAGTATAGAAATATCCATATCTGAGAAGTATGTTTATAAGAAAGTTACCTTTATCCAAAAATGATGTGAAAACAAATTAAATTAAACTTAACCCTAAGTCTCTGAAATAAAATAAACCTCATTAGGTAATAGCTGGTAAAGACTTATTAAATACACATCTGAAAAGTGGACTTGTTCCTTAGTTTGATTTCTAAATATGCACTCCTAAGGAAATGTGCTCAATGAGAGAATATTAACCAGCATATTACAATCTCTTGAATCACTTGTCTAACTTCTGTATCTTGTGCAGTCTTGCATATTTTTATCCAGGCAGCTTTATCTTTACATCAGAGGCAATATTGAATGCGACTATGCTCTGTCTGTAAATCCTTGATAGCCTACCATCTATGTGAAGAGAAACACATTTATCTACTACCACGCAACTAATAAAAGGCCAGCACAGATTTACTGGCCTTTTTTCACTGTGCATTTGGGCTTGGCATTCTCTTTAGACAATGTAGAAAAGGACTGACCTTCAAAAAAGCAGAAATCTTGAGACTTAAGGATCTGTGTTCACTGATTCTTGAAATGTGAAGAAGAATGACAGGCTAGAAACCAACTCTCTTACCAAACTCTTCTTGTTACTGTGAAAAAAGAATTACCACCATCATTACTATTATATGATCACAAGGATTACTACTAGTTAACACTGTTGAATTCACTAAGCTTCACACCAATTCAGGTGCAGTGAACCTCCAGTTGCCAGGGTCTCCTAGCCCAGGTGCTGCTGCTGGAGGAGGGTTTCTTTCTCACCTGGAGCTTGCACCTTACACCTGTGCTGGAAATATACCCAAACAATCGTAGTATCCATGCGTGCTGGGTTGACAGTCACATACGGAGAACTTGCTTCTTCTAGATTAGGACTGGGACGCACGCCAGTGTAGTCAAGATGTCTAAGTTTATGCAAGAATCAGAAAAATAGATAATATACAGTAGAACCAGCTTCTCCCCTACTATAACCGTCTGTCCTGAGACAAAGTATACTATTCTCTTCCTGAGAAATTAATGCTAAGCCTCATTCTTTAGTTGTGAATGGCTCTGTAAAGATTACCTATATTGAAATAATAATGGGTGATTAACAGCAAGTACTGTTAACGTAGCCTAGTGAATCAGATTTTTGCTTTCCATATAGTATCTCTGAGGTACAAGAGAACATCCTCTTTCAAAACAGGTCTGTCTTTCAAACACGTGCTACTGAAATAGCATAAGAGATTTGGGAACCTGACTACATAGATGAGATCATCTGGAGAACCAGCAAGGTTTCAAAAAGTAAAGCATTCCTTTCCTTATTCACTTACAGAAAGATCACTCAGCCATCCGCTCTCCTGTTGGTGATGGTGCTTAAAAAAAGTGACCAAAACATGTAGAAGCACAGGATGACACAGACTGATACATAGTATTGTTATCACTCCCTGATTCCTTTCCCTCTGCAACTGAGAATAGGAAACAGCTGCTGCCATTAACTAAGAACCCTCTTCTCAGTCGGTATTAAAAGGTGGCTGGTATGGCAGACAACAAAAATGCTAACAAAAGAGAAGGTCTTTCAAGTACTGAGGCAAGGGAGAGTTACACAGCTTACTCCTGTGTAGTTCCTACCATGTCTGTTTTGCAGTGTTTTACATCTATACAGCAGGGAAGGAGCCTATGGGCTTCAGTTTGGTTTAGGTTATTTGTAGATGGCAGATGTATGAGACACCTAGAGAGAGCCATCAGCTTCCATACAATGATTCATGGATGCTTTGCATTTCCCAGAAAGCTTTAATCATTGTTATGACTGATAGAAATCTCTGGGCAAAACAAGAAACCGCACAATACTTGTATTGATTTATACACTACACAGCCAGTTCCATATGTACTTTGAAATGTCATTTATATACCTGCACAGTAGGTGGAACAAGTACCAACAACTGAACAGCAGTCTGTCCCATACCCTTCAAAAATATTTAATGAAGAATTTGTTTAATTTGCTGCCCCGTAGATCTGCCAAAAGTAAGCTTCCTTACTTCACTGAAGTGTTTATTCTAGACTGCACATTGAATAATGTCTGAGAATCAGCCTGAGATTTGGAACAATATGTTATGGTTTCTGTCTGTTTGGACCTTTGATTTTCCTGGACATAAAAGCAAACTCAAGTTCAATCTCCTATGCATGCAGGCTCAAAAATTTAAGCATTTATTATGTAAAAATAAGAATGTATGTTTGTATATGTGTTTGCAGGCGCATAACTCAAATTTGTACGTATCAATTAGAAAAAAACTTTTCACTCTGGTCAAGCTTTGTACAGGCCAAGAATGAACAGGACAAAGGCACCTTTGCCGCAGCGTGCTCCCTCGTTTCTGAGAGCTGCTCTGTGCTGTGCCAGCGCCCCGTGTTGCAGGGTACCAAGGCGGCAATCTGTGAGCAGATGACTCATCCAAGCTCAGTACTGTCAGTGGCAGGGTGGGGTGAGCAGCCTAGGCAGCAATATGTGAATACATTCTCCCTGAAGATTTCTGAAGGCGGAGGAAATATACCGAAAGGGTAAACAGAGTACATAAACACTGTCCTGTGACAGGAAGATGACCACCAAAGAATAGCGATCTGGCATGCATCTCATTTACACAGAATTGTACAAGGAAAACTATTTTACCTATATCTCTGCTTTATGTCAGCTACAAAATTAATTTCTTCAGTGGGAAATAAATAGAGCTAGTAAAAAAACCCAACAAAATGAAACCTTGAAATCCAAATTTCTTCCACAAAGTAATGGCACTTTTAAAAGAAAGTTTCCCTGTGTCCCTGCAATTAATTTAGTAATCACGTCCACATCAGAAAAGCTTATTTCTTCTTATCTAGTATGTATATGCTGAGGAAAAGAAACGAAGGGAGGACACATCTCTGTCAGGGGCTGAACAGTTAGCATGTATCAGATTAACTGCAAATACCAGAGACTTAACTGCAGTCTTGTAGCCTTTGTACCAAATTTGTCATATTTTAACTTGTTAGTTGCCGCAGAAACTTCAGTCAGAATATCTATTTTCATTTCAAAATTCCTCAGCTTCAAGAAGAAAACAAACACATTTCTCAAGAATTTTTCAGCTGTTGCAAAACTCATCTAATTTTCAGCAATAGTATTCCCAAATGAATCAGGTATCATCTTTCATCACAGTGCTAATGACATCCTACAAGGTGATAAAATTAGCAGCTGGAAAGTGAAATCTTGCCACCACACTTCTCAATTTGCTATTCACTTCTTCCAAGCTGTTGTCCAGTTCATGCCACTTTCTCAACAAATTTCCAAATTGTTTGTTTGTTTAAATGCCCAAAGCATATGTTGCTGACAAGCCTTCTATAAGATAAACATTTTCATTATTCTCACGAGAGCTTTGTCTCCCAAGAAAGTTCTCTTCTTGTCTCCATGATCATTATTCCTTTATAAAGCTTGCTCAGATCACTTATAAAATTATGATTTCTAAATAATTTTCTCAGCTATGTTTATTCTCAAACTGGCCTGATAACCAGTCTCATTAAAATTTGCTGGTGGTTTGATCTTCTCTTATAAAGGAATTTGTGTGTTTGATAGTGTGAGCATTTCTCTTAATTAGAAAATAAATACAAGAGTACACAGCTTCTTTGTTCAAAAAATTTCAAAACTGCTGAGAAAAGGAATATATCTGTTTCACTCTTGAAAATTCCAAATTCCAGTACCTAAAGGGGGCCTACAAGAAAGCTGGAGAGGGAATTTTTACAAGGACATGTAGTGATAGGACAAGGGGTAATGGCTTTAAACTGAAAGAGGGTAGATTTAGATTAGATCTTAGGAAGAAATTCTTCACTGTGAGGGTGGTGACGCACTGGAACAGGTTGCCCAGAGAAGCTGTGGATGCCCCATCCCTGGCAGTGTTCAAGGCCAGGTTGGATGGGGCTTTGAGCAACCTGGGCTGGCGGAAGGTGTCCCTGCTCATGGCAGGGTGGTTGGGACTATATGGTCTTTAAGGCCCCTTCCAACCCAAACCATTGCATGAGTCTATGAATTCCACAAAAAGAAAACATTAACTGAAGGTTCAAGATAAATTAAAAAATCTATCCAAAGCCTATTTCAACTCATGAAACCATCTAGCTCTGCCACAGACAGTAAAGTCCCTTCTACTGCCTTTACCGTGCAAAGGCTGTTTTTAACTTTTTAGAAGGCAGGCTGGAATATTTTGAATGGATTTGAGAATTTTTGCCCGTCTCTGACTGTTATCTGCAAATTCCTTACAAAGAATGTTATCATGTCATGTTCCTGAAAGGAAATGCCAGACTGAAATTATATGACTCATTCAAACACTGCAGTCGACTTGCCCAAGTTATCTGCCTTGCCATCAGAAGTCCATGCTGCCATGCAGGAATTGCTAGGCTGGACTCAGAAGTGAGATAATAATAGACAAGGCAGTCCAAAGCGTGTTCAAGCTGATGCACATGTATGCTTTCCTCTAGCTTCTTCAATACACATATTATGCTAAGCTGGTTTAGCTCTAAACTCTCATTGATTCACTGCACTTGGGCTCACATTCAGCTCCCAACTTACAACTTGCACTTCTTTATTTACAGCATTCATTAATTTCGACAGTAGTATAAGAACAGAGCAAAGCCCAGTGCTGTGTAGCAGTATGAAAGCTAGCTCAGGGACTGAAAAGGGAATAGCTGTGTAGCACAGAATCCCATGCTAATTTACTTTGTTACTACTGTAAATTATCCTTTTCAGCAGGGCAAGCTGGCACCAAGAGGTGTGCGCTACGCTCCTTATAGTAGCAATACAAAGCTTGGATAACCAAACATGCTGCTGCTAGACCTCGCATAACTGTTGGATGTGATTCAACACAACTGACCTGTTTGAGGCAGTGTCATGATATATTTTTATTTTGAAGGCAAATATTGAACTGTTTATCTGTCCAAATCATCCCTTTAGCTTGCCCTGTCTTAAGTGAAAAGCATAAACAGAGCACAGTGAATGCCTAGAACATTTAAATTCATACAGTGTTTCTATTCTCTGTTTTTTTCTTTGTTTTCTTCACAAAGCACCTATTTTCCAGTCTAAGTAAGTTATGAAGTAGGCTTCCATGGATGGGCATAGATCCAAACCCAAATTTCTTAAACCCTGCACTTACACAGGTGCTTTATCTATAAGACCATCACAGATGTCCCAGAACAGCTGCTGCGCTGTAGGTCCAACCTGGTTCAAAAAGTAAATTTATTAATCCCCCCCAATTTCCAGGGGAAAAAAAAATACTTTTTCTCTGACTCACATCCCAGTCTACTTTTAGTGAATGAGACCGATTCTAGTCTTTTTACACAATAGGAGTCTAATGTGGAACAGGGTGCTATTGAACAAAAGGCACTTGTAAATTATATGATTAACAGAAAATGTGTTGACTAATTCAAAACAAAGCGAAGTGAAGTAAAGGAAATAAGGAGTGGTTGGTGGCCCAATGTAGCACTGGGCTTCTAATGCTCAGGAGATGCTTATTAAAAGAAGCTGCTAAAATAAACCTTTTAAAAGAAGACAAATTGGATGTTTGCAATTAAGCTGGGGGGTGCTGATCAGACAAGGTGTTTGCTTAATTTTAAAAAGTGTGCTCTTCTTGCACTTTTTGTGAATGAAATTAGAATGCTCTTGCTAATATTTTGACAAGAATTCTTTTTCCTTTCATTTGAAAAGGAAAAGGACATTATTCCAAGAGGAGGCATAAGGTAAGCCACAGAACATAGATCTCTTAGCAGTGAATAAAGTGATCCAAAGGAGTCAGAAAAAGAAGAAAAATGACTTTAAAATATGTTTACATATTTCATAATAATGGAAGCATATTTGCAAAAATGGGTATTAGTGGTGTTTATATGCTAAATGCAGTTTTAGTGTTCTGAAAAGAGTGATGCACACAAAAGCTTCAAACATGTCAGTAAGATCAAACATATTTGAAAAATGGCGTAAAGTTTCAAACTGATAGGTTTTTAAATCAGGACCACATAGAAGAACATAACCCCCAGAAGGTTCTGATTTGCTGATTTCACTTTTCTACTTTTCTCTTTTCCTTTTTCTACCTAGTAGTTCATACAAGCCTTTGATTTTTCATAGATGCAGTGCTATTGTCTGTGAATAAATTCATGCAGATAAATGGTTCCAAACAGCAAGAAAAATACTGAGCCATACTAGCTCATGATGAATCACAGCAATCACATCTTTGGTGTATTCACAGAGCACCAAAGCCTCTCAGGAATTTGGGTTCACAGCTGTTCAAAGGCAGAGCCAGAGCTCTGGCTGTGTGCAACCAGCCCACCTGTGTGGATTATATGACACAACTGGCCATGACAACAGGGAAGGGGACTCAATGACAAAGGATACCCTGTATTTTTAATCACATTGTTATATTCTCTTGGTTTTGTAGCATCACTGTCTCTCTTAGACACAAAACTTGAGCACAGAACCTGTGTTGTACTTCATCTGCTGAATAAATTCATGGCTCTCCTAGTTTCATGCAAAAACTTACTTTCTGTTGCTTGATAATTAAATATATTTGCTTAGAAGCTAGTAATGCAAATATGGTTTATGCAACAAAATTTTATGAAAACAATTAATTTGCTTTGGTCTAGTTATTTCTTCCTCTGTATTACCATGAGGAAAGAAAATTGACCCAACTGCTGTTTACAGTGTAGCTAAATGACATAAGTCGTATGTCATTCATTTGCTTTATAAGAAGTAATAAGGTCACAGAAAAAGCTGGAGCAGCCTGAGCTTGTTTTCCTTTAGGGCTGACAACATTAACACACTTACTGAAGGAGGGGACAATAATGATCTAGTCAGTACTTATCAGGACAAAATTAGTAATAATATACAATCCCAGTGGTTTAAAAGTAAGGAGCTCCGATTCTAACAAAAGTCCTAGTAATGCCCTGGTTTAAAGTCCGAGTGAAATCTGTGTATGTAACCCTCCAAAACAGCTTAGTATTAAAAAAAAAAAAAAAAAATCCAAAAACCTGAACCAGAACCAACTTTTTCTGTTCAATGTTCACGTATTAACATGTTTAGATATTGGAGCCCTCTGTACAATTCTGAAGGACTGATCATGAGGAAATCTGTTGAGAAAGGTCAAAAAAACCAGTAAATTTGAAACTGTAGGGTTTGTTGGGTTTTGGTTAGTTTTTTTTTCAAAGTTCTAATGATAGAAAGCTGCATAATAATCTCCCTGTGAACCATAAACATAATAAAAGCTGAGGCCATTTCTAACATAATCTCTATCAGCAAGATGCCAGCGCTTTTCCAGATTTCCTAACGGGTCCCTGCTAATTCCATGCCAAAACTAGCAGTGGATTTCTTCCTTTTAATCTCCCCTAATGCCTTATTCGATTATTGTCACTGCTCTCCGACCGCGCACCGTCCCTTCAAACCCTAATTCCTCCTCTGGAACGGTCAGATGAGGCTGAACGGCGGTGGCGAATCCGAAGGACGCACACGGCCACAGACAGCCCCCACCTCCCCACCCCGGGCAGAGGCCTGCCGGAGACCACGGGGAAGGGGGTGAGCCAGCCGGACGCTCCGATATCCTCACCCCGCGGAGCCCCTGGCCGAGAGGGGCAGGAGGGAAGAATGAGCACCGACACTTGCTCCAGTTGACGGGTCTGAGGGCACCTAAGCGCCCTCGCACATACCTGAGGCATGGCTCTGCTCATCGCCTGGGTATGCATCGCTGTGAGGTGAGTGAGCGCTCCGCCCCCCCCTCACCGACCCCTGAAGGCTCCTTCGAGCCCCGCCGCAGGCCGGCGGGGGGGGCACCGCTGTGGCGGCCCGCAGGCCCCGGGCGGGAAAAGCCGCCCGAGGAAGGGGGCTGGCGGCCGGAGGCAGTTTGGCGGGCTGGCGCGGCCTGCCCCGGGCCGGTGGGGCCGCCGTCCGTTATGGCCCCGGGCTGCCCGGAGCCTCAACCACTGCCACACCGCACCCGGGAACAACGAGCCCAGGGGTTAGCTTTTTTCTCTTCTTAACCTTACAGTGACTCAGCCCTCCGCCTGCCTGGGCCCGTGCGGGCTCAGGGGTGCCCAGAGAGTGACCACAGCCATGAGTGTCACTGTGCAGGCTCCTCCTGCTCCACTACAGTTCTGCATGTCTCGTAACCATATTAAAATATTTCCTGTAAAATTTCCTGAATTAAAGCATCAAAAGCAATCACTCCCAAACATTTCCCAACTGTAAGTCCGCCAGAAGTAACAAAGTGCCCTCTGACAAAGAGCTAATGCATTCTGGAATACCAAATTTAGCACCCTTAAACTAAGTTAGCATAAGTTAGTGAGGAGATGCAAGCTTACACCAGAAGTGTTAAAAGCCGTGCCTGACAGTCTGGTTTCCACATGCCACATTGAAACTACAACAGCTTTTTCTGTCATGCAGTGCCAGCAGCCATAGGTGGTGGGTTTAATAAAGCATTTAAGGAAATTTGAATTTAGTTAGTAAAAATCCTCTCAGGAAAAGTATTCCTGTGAAAACCTGACAAAGAATATATGAAAGGAAAAAACGATAGAAGCAGGATGGGATTAATTGAAACTTCCATATTGCTAATAGCTGGGAGGGTTTTGTTTCAGGTTTTCCAACATGGATTCTAAATTTTATCTAAAGATACATTTAAAAGACTTATTAGGAGGTTTTACATTTAGAATCCAAAGAAGGGAGAGTCACAATCCCACAGTAAATTATTCTGGTTTTAATCAGATATAAAACTATATTTTCCTGCTGGAAGACTTTGTATCATTAGGAGGTGCCATACAAAAACAATAAAATGTGTAGGGTCGGGGAAACGACCTCTCAGGAGGTCCGTATTTGCTGTCAGTCTGCTTCCACAGCAGATTTCTCCTCTTGAACAGCTAATAAAATTTCCTCCTATCAGGATTAGGTTTCCGAATTTGTATTTTGTATACATAGCTGTGTTCTTTCTGATTCATTTAGCCTCATCAACAACAATAAAGATACTGAATCAGAACAAGCTGGCAATTTTGTTGATGAAACATGGGAGAGAGCGGACTCCAGCTGGCTCTTCAGCAGATATGTTGGCCAGTTGACAGGAATAAAACTGCAAGAAACCTGACACAGAAAACACACGCAGCGAGAGGAGACAGACAGCAGAGGCAGGCAGGTAGGCAGGCGCTGCACAGCACCTGTTTGCTGGTTTTGAGTCCAAGATAGTGCCTTCCCTCCTCTGAACTGGCTCTGAGTACGCCATTTCGTGCCAGCTTATCCTACCTCCTTTCAAATGCTTCCAGTGTTCCTTGCAGGGGGCAAACATATGCAGTCCCAGGCTGCCATTTTAGTCTTTTCTGCTCACTTTGTGTTCTCACTGCCTGTTTCTGAAAGGTTGAGGACAACCTGGGAGTCCTGGTGTTTTAGCCACTTTTTCTAAGATAGTAAATATAGAGGGACGGGAGGCAACAACTTAATGAGCGGCTGCTTGGTTACACCCCCAAAATACAGCTACTGAAGGCATCTGCCTCTCAGATTACTGCTGAAAATTATAATGGAGCAATGTGGTAGCTGTCCCCATCCGTCTTGCACTATCTCAGGGCACAGCTCAAATTTTATGGTCGCATTTTGTAATTTTCCAGCTTACATGATATGCAGACTGCTACACAGCTCAGACACCCAGCCCAGTTTCAGCAGGGTAGACAGGACGGCGTGGAGCTCGCACAGGCTCGTTTACTCCTTCTGAACCCCGCAGGCGCATGCAGAGCAGCCCCAGCCTGAGCAGGGGTTGTGCAGGTGCCTAGCTACTGTCCCACCACGTGACATAGGACTGTCACCCACATGTCAGGACATATGACAATGCACTGCCTTGCACAGTGACAAGGCCTCAATGTGAGGCTGCTCACGAGAAGAAGAACCCATTCCCCAGCTGCTGCACAGCTCCAGGAGCTTGGCAGATGCATCTTGTCAGCGTCTGGCTCCTAGGACCGAAGAGCCAGAGTGCCATAGCATCCCTGTCTCATCAGTAAATCCGTGTCCAGAGCCACACCACGAAGAGTGAACCATTTCTGTAGCTCAGTGTGTTATCTTAAAAGTCCAGCTAAGTTGCTCAGCCTAAAAGTTTTGCAGAGATTCTGCTGCTAGGTGCTTACAAAGTAACTCAGTAGATTTGAAAAATTACTAGCATAATTCCCTTGTTTTCAGGAAGAGCTATTCATGAGCACAAGTCATTATTACCAGTACATGTCACAGAAGAACTGGAGCCATAGTTCCTTCATGTATCCCCTATGTCAGTGCTGACCTGGTATAACTTTAGAATAAATATTCTCTGAACACTTTAGTTTCCAATTAAGTCTAGCTCCAGTAACAGCCCTGCATTACTCCTCATCAGAAATTGAAGTAAATGAAAGAAAAATAGCCCTATCCCAGCTGTGTTCACTGTTGTGCCTTAGTACGAACTGAGCTAGAATACTCCAGAACTTAAATCAGTTTTGCAATGCCATCCAATCCTTTGAAAGTTGATAGCCTGCCATGCAATTGTTTACCTTCATACTGGGTCATTATTTTACTAGAAGGAAATGGAAATCTGATGCATAGCAAAGCAGTCACAATGTCTGCTGTAATACCTGTATATTATATGCCAACAGTTTTTACTTCGGAGGGGGGGAATTATCCGTGTGTCAGCAAAGTATTTGCTTTTGGTTTTAATTGTCCATCTACAAACAAATTATTTGATATGCTCTCCTGGACTTGGAAGTGCTCAGTTTTTGTCTTAAATTGATCTTATTGATATCTTGCAAAAATATTGACAAACGTGAGTCCTTTCAACACCAAAGAAGAATTAGCAAACAGTAACGCTTTCCAGCTGGTTGCTCTGCAAAATGCTTTCCTTTCCTGCAAATGTAATTCAGAAACAGAGACATGTCCCCAGCCTGAGTCTTTACTTTGTTCCTCTTTTCCAGCCTTATAAAATTTTCTAACAAACATTTTGTTTAAGGATGCCCAGCACAAGACACTTGGCCGTGTTGGACATCCATAACTCTCCATGGAGGCTCTCGAATCAGCAAGTATCCGGTTCTTCTGACTCACGGTGTCCAAAAGGGCACCTAAGAATCAAAGTCCACTTTTAAAGTTTCGCCCTGTATTAACAAACGCAGCTTCACAACACTCAAGCGAACAAGTGAAAGAATCTGTTTTATGGAAACTGAAACTCCAACACAGAGAAAACCATTCGCCTTTTCAAAGACTGTCTGCCATTGCTAGACACATGTAAGGATTTTTTTAAACTGAATTCGATATCAAAGGCACAAGTTCTACGTAAATGTCAGACATTTTTACTCATTTTTCTACAAGAGTTCTGTGATTCAAATAAACATGTGTACAGCATAAGATCTTTTTCCTACCTTTGAATACTTTTTGGATCTGAATCTTGGGTTTGGAAGACCTGTCTTTAAAGTAGAGATCTAAGAATATGGGGCAATGTGGCTTTTAAGGCTTGTTCACATTTTAATTGCATGGTTGCAGACTTAACAGGAGATAATTCCCTTCTTGAAATTCAAGACATTGAAAGGTTAATTCAATCTTCTCAGTTCCATTTCCTTCCTTCTGTTCCCCTTCCCACACTCTCCCCCCCGATCTGTAGACAGCTGAGTTATTTGAATTTTATGCAAGCTAGTATTCATCCAAAGGGAAAAATCATTCAATCTAAGCATCAGACAAGCGAAAATTACAGTATTGCACACTTCAGGTTTTTACTTCCTATTTGCTTTTCTCTGCACTCACCAGTTTGGGCTGTGGACAGACATAAACCCATGCCCTAAAGCTAGTCTCCACTTAAAAGTTAATTTGAATTAAAACTTGAATGTCCCCATTTTTTTGAAATCCTGTTCTTCGTGCTCACAAGGATCTTGAGCTGCCATGGTGCTTTTACTGGTGCTTGAGTTGGGGAAAGGCAAGTTCAAGTTAGCACAATTTATCTGCTGCCAACAGAATCACTCTCTGCTGCTCCCATGTTATTTCATGGTGTGGTCACTCACACTCAAAGTATAGTAACTCCAGAGGAGTCAGTCTGAGCATACAGAGCTCAAGTTAACGCTGTTATGAAGACATAGCCTTAATAAGACTGCGACTGATTTCTACACTTTATGTATATTTGCAAGAAAAAAGCCATAAAAGTAGTCCTTGAAAACATTCTAGTTCAGTCAGATTCTGAAGAGGTACCTGTTCACTTCAGATGCCGTGAGAGGAAAGTAGTATCTTTTTTTTTTTTGTTTTTTTACATTTTAGAGAAGAAAGAGTATTTAATATAGCATACTTGCAGTTTTCATTTAAACAGGCAGAAGTTAACAGATGTAGAACTTACTGATTACCGCTTTCTTATATAATTGTTGACCTTGTACATAGTGCGAAATACCTATGTGTTTGGCTTACTCTGTATAACAGCTTATAAAATTGGAAAATGATTTTCGGAGAAGATGACGTATGAATCCCTTCAAGTAGAAATAAAAGTTTTTATTCTGGAAATTGCTCACAGAGATCAGCTAGAAAAATACTTTGCTGCCTAGTCTATTCCTCTGCTTCAGCAGCCTCGTTTCCTTAAGCAGCTGAAAAACTTCAGGGTTTATCTTCTTTTCCTGAACACATAAAACCTACTTAAGCTGCCAGGAGGTCCCAGGCTATTGAAAGTGGAATGATTTGGCAACACAAAGAGAAGTGCTGGTTAGGCACCCATCAAAACTACACCACAACCCTGCCTCCCAGAAGTGAAGATAACACACCTCCGTATCTACTTCAGCACAACGTGGGTTGTAAGGACAGTTCCACCTATTGTCCTTTTTCTTCTGGACAAAAAGAAACTCTGAAGTTAATATCAAATTAGAAGATCTCTGGATTTTATTACCTTATCTTTGATTATTTTATTTTGGATTATGTTGGTTATCTATTTGCTGCACACTGGGTGCTGCAATTTAATCTTCGTAAGGAACGGTGATTTTGCTTTTGTTTAAAGCAAAGAGCGAGAAATCCAACAGTGGACTGTAATTCCAGGGCAGCCAGCTGCGCTGAGAAAAGCCACGTTTGAGCACACTCCCAGCACTCACCCAAGACTTCTCTGGCTTACTCTTTCCCTAAGACCTGCTGTTTGCAAGGGATGCTTCTGTCCAGAGACAGAAAGGAGAGAGAGAAAAAAAAAAGACTGTTAGTAAACACTGGAAGTCATGCTACATGCTAAACTAGTGTTTCTAGACCAGTATTCATCACAAACTGTCATGTGCTCTATAGCGTATTAACTAATGTGACTACTACATCACATGCTTCTTTCCCTACCGTATCTTTGCAAGAAGCGTGTGCATGGACATTTTGTATTAATTTTTTTTTCCTTTATTAATGCACACATGTGTTACTGCATTTTGCTAGAAAAGGCCAGGTCAAAGCCAAGTACTTCATGCTGGAAGACACACTTTTGGGTCAGTTCTTGAGAAAATTCTGTTGCAAGAATCTCCATCTGGTTAAACTTTTAAAAATTCACTCCTATACTGAGTTTTATAAAACCAAAAAAGAGGGAGAGAGGAAATTTCCACTCCCACTAGCTTATGTTTTCTCCTTTTGCTCTTTGCTGCAATGGGACTCCTAGTATAGACTGTCTAAAGTCCAGAGCTATTGGAAAACATGGGGTTGGAAAAAACAGCCCAAGCAGAAGGACTACCTACAACTAGCCTCTCCTCTCCCCTCATCCTCTGTACGCACCTACCCTTAAGCTTCAATGGTCTCAATAAGGAAAATGAAACACCTTAGGTAATGATAAAACATACAGTAGAAGACAAGTATTGAGTATTTACACACTAGCAGTGCAGCATTACAGCAGACACTCTGCCAAAGAGAGATCATTGCCTTCCTTACACCCCCAGGATTCATTG
This sequence comes from Sagittarius serpentarius, assembly GCA_034782735.1. Taxonomy (NCBI): domain Eukaryota; kingdom Metazoa; phylum Chordata; class Aves; order Accipitriformes; family Sagittariidae; genus Sagittarius; species Sagittarius serpentarius. Next base: position 16,499,087 of record JAVKLA010000042.1, on the reverse strand, counting down.
TCTCTTAGCCTGGGAACCTGTCTCTGTTCCCAAACATGGATATTTTTTTTGGCAGCAAGATGGAACAAAAGGCACAAAGAGAACTAAGAAAACCCTTTCAGTGAAGCTGCAGTCTTTTTTTTTGTCTGTTCCCCTAAGGACGGGAAACCTTCTAAGGATAGCTTGTAACACGCCCAGTCCTGCTCTCTTTCTGGAAGGTGCTCAATGCTCATAGGGACCTAAAGGAATTAGGGTGCTTGCAGATTCCAGCCCAGCTTTTGACCTTGAAAACTTAATCTCCTACCTTTAGCGCCAAAAATACCACAACATTTTGAAAATGAAATCACTGTTATATTTGAGTGGGTGTGTTATTTCGAGACAGCACTAATGTGATTATAAAATCAGTTGTGTCAGCTTATTGGCTCAGCTACAGGCACTGATCTGCTTGAGCGTCTGTTCCTCTAACCGGCTGCTCACATTAGGGCGCTTTGTCCCTCCTCAGCTCCGTATAGAAATAGATGCGACCTGATCCTCACTGTTGCACCAAAGAGAAAGAAACCCCTTCTTCTTCCAGTTGCCCACCTAGTCTTCATGAAACTTGGCATTTCCAGAGCACCTCTTGTGCCAAACATAAGCACAGCATTCCGCCGGCCTGTGAAAGGCTGTAGCCCTTATATACGTATACACATACGTCCCTGTGGCCCCAGCCCCAGCCCCATGCAGGCTGGGCTCACTGCTTCCAAGTGACAACAGCAAAGGGAAAAAGCTGAGTGGCAGCAGGCTGCAAACCTCCCAGCCTGACGGTTCAGACTCCCCTCTGAATTTTTCTTTGCACTTGAGCTCCCTTTAAACATTTCCTCTCACCTGTTACTGCATCCTGGTAGCAAGTATTTGTTTTCCCCCGTTTCTCTGTGGGTGTCTGACAGACACTCGGTGGCTTGCGCTGCCAGGCATGGTTTAATGTTGTCAGTGGCAGGTGACTCACTGGTATCAGAGGTGTCAGTCCTGGCAGGTTTGACTCAGCCCTTCATCCTTTGGCAGCAGATTGAAATAAAATGCAATTTCCATTGTGCACTGAGGCAGCTTTTCAGACATGGCCATACCAATATGGCTTTATGTGCTTTATGTGATCTGTTGGCTTGCTTGGTTTTCTCGCTTCTCATTCAGCTGCCTCTGTGCCCTCAAAGACCGTTGAGGTTCATTGCTGCCGCAGTCATTCCTCGGCCAGGTAACTGCCATGTTCCCCTTACTGAAGGTGGTGACTGAAATCCCGCCATTAAAAACCTTCTGTCAATTAATTGCTTCGCTGCTCATGTTAGCAAGAATATCCCAGTTCCCAGTGAAGGTAAAAGGCGTCCGAGTAAAATATCACCTACCCATCTTTCCATCCTGTGACTAGCATTATCTAAACGCAGTCTGCAATGCCCTCAGGCCAAACTCCAGACTTTCCATATGAAAACTATACACGGCTGCCTGTCCTGTACAGAGTGTAAACATGAGGTTTGAATCCAGCATGAGCTGTGTTTGACCACAGTACCGAACTTAGAAGCTACAGAAACTTGACAGACACTTTATGCAATGGTCAAGGTGTTCGTTATGGAGATGAGTATCTACTGATCTTGAACTGACAGTGAGAACATACAATTTCTCATCATTATGTTACATGGACTAACCCCAAAAACTCACACCAAGCTGTTTTTAATACTAGGTCTGCCAATAAATTGGGCAATTAAAATGGTGGTGGTGGTGAAAAAACAAGTGTGCTCACCCTGTTTTAGCATGTTTAGAAAAGCCTGAGCTCTGCTGTGGATGCTAGGGGCCGAGCCTGTGCCTGTACACAGAAAGCCAGAAGCGAGCTTCTTCTGCTTCGCTGTCCTGAACACTTTGTTTGCTCTCTGCATCTGAGAGAATTTGTGCCAGTCTAAAAGTTTAAGAGGTTTTTGCCCTTGTAATCTCTCTTCATAATAAGAATTTTAATTGTTACTTGTAAAAATGGACAAATATTTAAAAAACTGAAACTCATGAACTGCCTGAATTCATGAATCATTCAGGTTGTGTTTTAAAGTCTTTTCTGATCTTCTGATCTTCTAAATCTGGTGTCCAGCCTAACAAGAAGAGGTTAATGCTCTCTCTTTAAACAGACGCTAAGACTGTTCAGTGCCAAATCTCAGCTACAGTTTACACCAAACATTCACCCAGTAGCTGCCTTCCTGCTTGTTCCCAGGGGGTTTTGGTCAAGAACACAGCTTTCTGTTTCTGACAGTTGGTTGGATGAATGGGATGGAAGCAAGGGAACCAAAGTCCTGATGCTAAGTATGACTGGTGTGGACAGACACTGATTTTGTGTGCAGATGCAGAGGTTACCGAGCCAGCCTGCGCAAGTCAACTGAGCTTTTAACATACTGAAAATGTAGCTACATTGCTGCCGGGACACTCTTAGGTTCAGAAGCAGCACAGCCAGGTTTGCAGAGAGCTGAGTTCTGTGGGACCCAGACCGTCTCTTTGGAGCTCCAGCTGAGCAGCATTATGCAGGTTTTTCCACCACTACGGTACTCCGTTCTCCCTTCCCTCAAAAAACACAGACACGGCTACAGAGAAAAATTGCTCTCAGGCTGGTGTTTGCTAGGGCACTCAGCAACCCCTGCATTCTCTGAAGATACAGAAAACGGGGTGGATAAAGGAAAGAATCACAGGGTGAAAAGGAACCACTGTTTATGGATGCTGATGAGTAAAAACAATCATTTTTTCTGCATTTCCTAGAATCATTTAGGTTGGAAAAAACCTTTAAGATCATCTAGTCCAGCCTCAAACCTGTTCATTATTTTAATTTAAACAAACATTGGAAGAAGAGGTCCTTAAAAGACAGTTAAACACATTACAACTATTTTCTCCATGCATATGTATCAGACTCAAACCCACTCTACCTAAGCCTATTATGCCAACAGAAAGATCCACAGCACCTTCCCAGGGCTCTCAGTCAGCTGTGAGACATCTCTGTCTCCCTGAGCTCCTTGTCCAGGCTCCCTTTACAGTCGGTGGAGAAACCTGGATACTCCTAGGGCACAATGAATTCTGTCCCAAGTTAGTTGCCTCTGTATTGACTATCGTGGAGTCTAGACAAGCAATTCAGATGCAGACATCCAAAGTTACGCAAGAGGAAACCCATGCCAGCATCTAGGAGGATATGCACAGTCCTTCCCTCCCAAGCCCGAGGGCCTTGAAAAATGATTCCCCAGGTAGTTTTGCGCTGCATAGCTGCAGCCATGTCACAGTCCTCAACAGCAGCAGCTCTAGGACGTGGCTACAGGTAGTGCCCGCATCTAATACAAAATGTGTTTTGCAAATACAGGCAAGGGATAATAGCCATTTTAAAGGTTTTTCTGAATTACATCCCTTGGCACCTACAGCGCATTCTCCCTTTGCTACAACTGAAGAGGTTCCCCGCGAGTGAGTCCAGCATGGGCCACGCCATCGGGATGGGCGGCACACAGGGAACGGCCACGCGAGCAGGACGGGCAAACACGGCTTCCTGCAAAGCGAGGGCAGGAAGGGCGGCTGCAGGCAGCTGCCCGGTCTGGCTCGCAGAGCCACGTGCCGTCGGGCTGAGGGAGGCACCAGCAAGCGGGTTGGTAGCTATCAAAATGGGAGCAAATGGAAGATTCATTGTTCTTCCTTTCAGGACACATTCCCGGCTACCAGCGTGGTGCTCAGGCCATTGCTTATCTCAGATTTGGCCCTCGATTGTGGCAATGGTACCACACCTGTGCTTAGAGTCCTCCCGAGCCCCAGGCATGTCCTTCTGCCAGCCTGGGGATGATCTCCAGGCGCTTTGCCGAATTTGCCTAAAAACTCCCCGCGAACTGCAGCACCGGCCCTTAAATGGACTCCAGACCTCACCTTAACTCCAAACCTCAGCATTGTAAAAGAAGAGCAGAAATGGAAACTGAAATATTATTGTCTTGGTAAACGAGAAGAAAAGAAAAAAGAAGAAAAATCCTGAGATGTATTTTGGCAGTTTTCCATGTCAGTTTTCCCATTTCCCTCCCTCGTGCACTTTCTGCAACAGCAATCTGTCCTTTCCCTAAACACTGAGCAATCCCGGCACTAAACTAATCAATATTAATAGCGATGGGCTCGGGCAGGGGGAGGAGAGGAGAGGAGGGAGTACCCTGACCTTTTTCAACTCACACTGCCTCAGACGGCCACCAAGCAGCTGAGGAGAGAGCAGCCAGACGGTAATGCCATGTGGTTTTAGTAGCTTTTCATTTTTATTTTTTTTCCTGTGAATATTTACTTCTGTTGTCTCAGTGCAGATAGCAATGAAATCTGATTGTCTTCAGGAAGGAAAAAAATTTAATTATCTCAGCCATCTCCGGGCCAAACCTTGCCTTGATGGGAAACTCCACTGAAATCAGGGGAATAACACCAAGGCTGGATTTTAACTTGAATTTCTATTAAAAACAGGAATTGGATTAGGGAAGTTTTGACAGGTGAAGTGTTGAATGCCAGTGTGCTTTGTGGATTTCTCTTATAATAGAGTATAATCCAACCCATTGAGCCTGCGACTGGGATATTGAGTGCGAGAGCAAACAAAGGGCTGGGTGAACCAGTCCTCTATTGTTAAGCACAAGTGTCCACAGCAGCTCATCCAGATACGGGGGTACGTATGCACTTAGGATAGGGTGCTCAGAATTAAAGACAAATCCTATTAATTAAAACAAAATCATAATTGAAGCTCTTTGTTCATATTGGATTTGGGGTTTATTGTAGAATTTCTGGTTAGCAGCATTTCTTAAAATAGAGGTTTACATCAGGAGGCACTGTGGATTATTGGCAATTAATATATTGTCTTTTCTTTGCTGAGATATTATTGTTTCCATGTGCAAAATATGATTTTTAGAAATTTTGTGTGAGAAATCTAGATAAAATTCTATTTATGCCTTTCCTTTTTTGCTCTGAAAGAGTCAAGCCTCAGGGGGAGGTCCCAGGTTGAGGTGTTAGATTTGTGGGGGTTTTTTGAATAAACATTTTTATGGTATTTTCATATTTTTTTCTTTCGAGCAGAAAATGCTTTGCAGATGGCTGATATCACAGCACTAGCTAATGAAGCCACGGGTGTGTTTTTCCTTTCTTTGTCAGGACCCATCATGTCCGACAAACCAGATTTTGCAGAAATTGAAACATTTGACAAGACCAAGCTGAAGAAGACAGAAACCAGAGAGAAAAATCCATTGCCCACTAAAGAAAGTAAGTGCGTGCTTGTCAGGCTGTTTGAACTACAAGTAGCAAGGACACAATCTGTATTGCAGTTCATATGCAAAATGAATACTAATCGTAGGATTACAGGCTCAAACTCATCCCTGACTTTAACTGAGGATAATACTAAGACTTGTACTCGGTGCTGGGCTTCCAAGGATATGAGTAGTTACAATCGATGGTGCATTTTGTCTGAAAAATCCTTTCTGATGAGATTGCTCTTGCTTCTGCTAAAAGCAAGACCATTTTTTTCTGCTGGTTGCAGGTAACAGGATCAAACTGTTTGTAATTGCCATGTTACCAGCCTCTTTGGCTGACACGCAGGGGAACCCTCGCACGTCCCTGGCAGACCAGGCAGCATCCCCAGAAGGTGCCTGGGCTCTGGATTTAACGTGTTACCAGGCGGATGAGCTGCTGCCCCCCACTGGTACCTGCTGTCAGCCCTGGCCGGGAGAGCTCCAGGCACCTTCTCTGGGAATAAGGCTGCAAGAGAAACTCGTCATCATCCTCGTCTAACAGGCAATCTTCCTCAGCAAAGCACCCCATGGCTTTTATCATGCAGGGTCTTCTCCTGTACACGCACTGTGCACAGGCAGCCAGATGAGGGTTGTGATTCACCTTCAACTCGGGGTGTGAAAACGGCATTTCTCTGCATTTGGACCAGACACTGTGAGCGGTTTCATTCGGAAGAGTATCATTAACCCCTTTGGATGTGTCAGTACTGACAGCCATGGAGACAGACTGTCTCTTGACATAAGATACCTGTTTTTTTCCTTGTTTTATTATTCCTACCAATGCTAAAGCTGTAAATACAAGAGGAGCTTTGCACATCGTGAACTGCACCCTACTAGCTATGCAGACGTGGGAATGCGTTGGCATTTTGAGGGTGGCCAAAGAAAGCAAGTGGGGACTTACCATCCCCTGGCTTTAAGAACGACCATAGAAATCTGTATCCTGCGGAATCGTTATAATGTTTATTGATGACGTTCTTGTTTCCTCTGTTTTTCTGGCAGCTATCGAACAGGAAAAGCAAAGTGAAAGTACAGCCTGAACGTAAAATTGAAGATGTGACTACTGCTTCTTCAGTGGGGTTTTGGCTTTCAAGTTGGGTTGTTTTGTTTTATCCCCCCCATCCCATGTTTGATGCCCATTTATTTTAGCAAACATTTGCTCATTTAATGCTCCCCGGGGAAGAAGTTTGTTTTGTGTTTGTTGAACAAGATACTACATATTTGTATTCTTAAAACATCATATTCCAAGTTCTGTATCAACCCCATTACTTGCCTAAAAAAGCAATTTGCATAAAAATTGTTTTCCTAAACCTCACAATAAACAGGTTTCTTCTGATCAGCTGTCTTTGAGCCTTGCAGAAATAGGGTTTACACTGCAACTCTTACTAGCATCCTTCTCACTTTCTCTTGCCACAGCATGCAGAGAGCACGGCCAGGTTAGGAAGAGTTATCCCAGGCCCCCACAGTTCCCCCTGGCTGGCACACAGCCCCTCTCCGTCAGCACATACACCTGTATCCTGCAGAATCCCAGAGCCCCAGGCAGCACTGACCCCCCAAGCACCCCCCGACTGCCTTCACAGCAGCCTGGAGATTTCACTCCTTTTCCCTGGGTCACTCAGAAGAGTGTTGCAGGGGAATTCTGAGGGGCAAATTCTGTATGCTAGTAACTCCTAAGCTTTTAAACCCTCAGCTTGACAGCAGGCGTGAATAAGAGGGGAAGCTGCTGGTCTGCTTCAGTCCTGTCCAGCAGTAGGTTAGAGGTCTCAGAGGCAAGTACCCACTTACAAATTCCATGAAAAATAGATGGTTGGGCTGAGGAAATACTCAAATTAGCACCCCAGGTGGGAGAAGGGCTGCAGCACCCTCTCCCCAGCTTTTTCTCTCTTTAGCCTGCCAAGATCCAATCAGCCTTGGGACAACTGCAGTACACATAACTTTTGGCCCATCTGATATCAAGCAATATAGGCATGCAGAAAGGTGGGAGAAGGAAAGAAAATTTATTATCGCACTGACTTTCTGGGATGAGAGAGAAACCTTCCGCAGCACAGGGACACAGGACACAGACCTTCAAAGCAAGCAAGGATTCCCTAAATTTTTGTTACTGGTGGTGCAGTAACATCCTTGCTGATCTGCGGAGGACTTGGCAAAAATAGCCTCTGGTGCCAGCTCAGGGGACTCTCAATTACATGGTATCACATTATGTCTGGAATTAATTTGCAATCATATTAGAAAAACAAGCGCTTACTCTGGGAAGATAAACTGCTGTCCCTGGAGCTTCAGTTTGATCCTACTTGTGCTATGAAACAGGAATAATTCTGTGTACTTCAACAGGGTTACTCCAGGTTTATATTGGTGTAAGGACAGGCAGAAACTGCGCTACAGGCTTCAGAAAACAGAAACAAATAGTTGGGGTGGTGTTTAGAAAGCTCTTGTTTACTTAAGGGTTGCTTGACACTTGACATTTAATGTGAATAGTCAGAACTGCAATTAAACAGTAGCAGCAGAGCCACAAAATGGGTGACTTTCGGTGGCAATGAAAAGTAAACAGAGGCAGCCAAGAGACCAAGGGGAAACACACGGCAGGCAGGAGTAGTGATTTCAGTCAGAGCTTCCTTGATGTCAGTGGTATTCCAAGGGCCAAGACTGCTGTTTCAATCACTACCCATCAGTTCAATGTTACTGCTGTTTTCTTTTCATGACCAAGTTCTTTTGCACATTCTCCTTTGAGGTCCTCATTCCCCTCAGCACCTGACTCTAAGGAGGCTCTTTAGGGTCTGCCGGATTTATTAATACTCATTTTTATTTAAAAGGGGAAGAATGTGAAAGATTGAGCAACAAGGAAAACAGAGCTATTTTCTTAGTGACTCATGCTCTCCCCTCACCCCCGCATGGCGCTGGGGTCAAAGAGCCTCCGACATTATTTAAATATCTGCTTTGATGACAGTTCCTTCATGGAGAGAGCATTCAGAGACAGCACTTAGAGCAACAACACCTACTGTAAACACATACAGCTAATACTGTTCAACCAGATTACCCGTTACTTTTCCACAGGATGACTTTTAAGCACCATATTGCACTCAGCGGGTAAGCCTGCAGACTAGACTTTCTCCTTGTTCTTGCCAGGAGACAGCACTTTGTTCCACGTGACGATCTCCCTCCTTCTCTGCCAGTTCACAGCATCTGCCAACTCGCTCAGCACAATACACTGTAAATCACAAAAAACCTCTTTGGCACAACGGAGCCAGTGGCCAGCGTCTGTGCCCCCAAGTTCTCCCAGAACCTCAAGGTCTGGGCTGGGTCCTGAAGCCTGCACTTCACAGGAGGAAGGGAAGGAAGGTCTGGCCAGAGCAAGAAAACAACAGAGAGATTCTCCTCCTGTGTTTGCACAGATACAAAGGATTAGCAGCATGGCTCTAAGGAGCGATGCAAGAGATCAGAGCACTGTCTACGGCTCTGGAGATACCAGATTTGTCCAAGCACTTGGCTTGGAGCTGCTCCTGGTGCAGCTGCAGGGCTCACTCTGCCCCCATGAAACCTCCTCCTGATTTAGCTGTTTGCATTTAAAGCCCGACACTATAAACCCAAAGTCTCAGTGCTCGTATTCACGTCTCACCCCACTGAAAAGGCCACATAGACAAGAACCACTTCAGCCCAGTTCCCCTGGATCTGACTGCAAAAGCCGTTGAGCTACAGCAAAGTACACAGCAGCTGCACACCGGGAAAACTCCTCAAGGTTAAAGGACAGATCTTCCCACCCTTCACCCACGTGCCCCAGGTGGAACAGGGATTTATGGCAGGGTTTGGAGACTTTCTTTCAGCATTAGCTGTTAAGAAAGACATGTAGTTACAGTACCCTGATTTGAGAAGGGTCCCTCTCTGCTGCTGTGTGAAACCGCTTCAGCCCAGGAAATGGATCACGGGATTAAATTTTGTCAAGAGCAAGGACAGGTCTGGCTCCCTGTTATCTTGATCAAAGAGCATTACAGCCCTTATCTACGGGGCAAGCTGGGGACATAGACCAGGAAGCTGCTCATCATTTAAGGCTGAGACAGTGAATTTTCATCATTCCAGTCATTATACTAAGGAAATATTTGTTCCTGCCACTGGAAGGGAGCTACGAGACAAGTCAAGCCAAACCAAACACTTTGCCCACACCTAGGAAACACCTTCTGGGTTTAACCTGCTCCTGACCTTCACTCCCTGGAAGAGCATCCTCCAGCGCTGAGGCTCACCGACAGCCACCCACTCCAGGAGCTAGGACCCTTCCCCTGTCTCCATGCTGGTGGGCAGCTGAGCTGCAGACAACTCCACCAGCAAACTCAACCAGCTCCAGGTGGGAAACATAAATATTTTTGCCAATTAGCAACAGCCCTCTGCTGTTTGGATCCCTTGCATAATGAGACGTTACCTTGTGACTCCTCCAGATCAAAACCGCCTTCCATGCTAATCCAGTTACAGCAAAAAAAAATCATTATATGCAGACAAACGCAAGCTTTTTCAGCAGTGCCGTGAAGCCAACCTTGCGCCCTGCATCCCAGGGACAGGGCCAGCCCTCTCGGGATCCTGGCCAAGTCCACCTGCCCCTGTGAGTCACCTCTAATTGCTCTGCACAGTCACAGTGAGCCCTGGCTGAGCAGAGGAGATCTGCATTCCCGTTGTTATTATACAGAAGTTATTTGATTCAATAAATCTCGTTAGGCAGGTGTTTGGTAACAGTGAAGACCCGGGAGGACAAACCCTGAACCTAGCTCTCCTAAGAAAAGGGCACGTGTGTGTTGCATCTCTAGCTGGAACCCAGCTAAAACCCCCTGGAGACCCTGCCGATCCCAGCTCAGATTCCACAGACCAAGACCCAAAGCACATGTGGGGTTTTTTTTCCAAATATGTTTGGGGGTTCTCTCTTATTTGGGTCATTAGCCCCATGGCTGCTAGGGCATCTCTTAGCAAATCTTTAGGTCCAGCTCTGCAACGATGAGGGCAATCAGGTTGGGCCAGGTGGCTGGTTTACCGCAAGGAAAGCTGAGATGCCCATGCAAGGCCAAGGCTGGAGAAGTCTTGGCTTTGGGGAAACACCTTTGTGTGTTTCTGCTCTGCTGGTGCTGGTGCTCCTGACACAGCACTGACCTCTCCCACTAAGTGAAGAACAGGGAAAGAAACAAGGGGGAGGTGTGGGGGAGATGTGAGGGAACACAAGCTCAGCGGGATCAGGGGTCAGAGCTGCGGCCGCGTGGGAAGGAGGAGGTTGGGGGGCCGGGAGCGCAGCTGGGGAGGTGCCCACGGCAGCAGAAACTCGAGGCAGAAGAAGCCAGGGTGGGTCTCATGCCTCTGCCCAGCTCCCCCCTTTGTTTGTCCAAAAACACGGGGTGAAAACAATAGTCTTTTAAAAAGCACTAACCTTCTGGTGCCAAGCTGGGGGAGCCTCCCACACCGCACACAGGCAAACAAAGCCGCTGTGTCCTCCTGGAGCCCGGGCACGGGCAGCCGGCCCCGGCCGCTCCACCTGCTCCCGCCCAGCGGGTCTGTGGGTCCCCGGCAAGCTCCGGCCGTCCCAGCCCGATCCTGGGCACCGACACGCGTCCCGGCAGCAAAACCCGCTCAGCCTTGAATGTGAAATGCGGCGCAGGGACGGTTGGGGCTGAGCCAGAGTATGTGGGAGCAGGTGTGTGCATGTGCGGGGGTGTTTCTCCAGCTCAAGCCCAACGCCGCTCAAACTGACAGCAGGGTAAGCTCTTGTTTCATCTTCTGCGGCGGGTATCTGTGCCGGGGAAGGCGGCTCCGTGTGCTTTCTGTCTTGTCAGAAGAGCTGGCTTGGGAAGGAACAGTTGCTGGGGATGGTTCACGCACATCTTGTACGCTGTGCTGACAACAGCTCTTGACAACTCCTACCATCAGTTGCAAATCTCTCAGTGCTTCATGTTTGCTTCAAGGCCTGGGTCCAGAATTTATTTGATCGATGGGGAATCAGGAAAAAAAGGAGGTGGAGGGGGAGAGCAAAAGGGGGTTTCTAGCCACTGTGGTCAAAGAGACTGGTCTTTCAGGGCTCCAGCAGTAGGCACTGAATGAAAAGAATGAGATTTTTCAAAATAAAACAACAATCTTAGGAATTTTAAGCTGGTCTCGTGAATTTAGAAGCCAACTCAGCGTCAAAATTTTTGGATTTGGCAAAGTTGCAAAAAGCAGCGAGGAAAAAAATGATGTGTGACTCCAAGTGGGTGTTTTCAAACAGCATCTTGTTTGGGGAAAATAATCCCTCTTGGTCTACTTTGTTTTCTTGTGATGCTGGAAATAATTCTTCTCCTCAGGGAGAAGAATTGGGTTTTTCTTTTCCTGTTCCATCATGGGAGATACCCCAGGTCACGCCTGACCATGACTGGTCCCCTCGTCCCTGCTAGCACTGGAGTCACCACCTCGAAGTGTTAAAGAAACACATGTGCGGGTCCTGCATCACATGTTTCATTTAGCAGTGAAGAAATCGGCCATGAGATGCTTTGGGTGAAGCCATACCCTTCCAGGCCTGAGCCCACAGGCAGGGGATGGAGGCAGCAGGGATGCCCCAGGGCAGCAGCATCGCTCCTGGGACCCTTCTCTCCAGGGAGCAGGAGTAGCAATAGCTAATAGCATTGTAATAGCTCCATAGTGACTTTATAATAGCTCCAGCCTCCCCACCACTCCTGACTTGTACCGTTTTATTTCTGTCCTGTCCAGGCTCCTGTTTCTGTGGGAGCTGGGTAACCTGAGCCCGCGGCGCTGCTTCGTGCCAGCTCCAGCCATCAACTGCCGTGCATCAGCTCCGGCACGGACCTCACCTGGTAAGGGCAAGGATGGCAAGGAGCGAGGGCATTTGGAGGGAGAAGGTGTCAAACAACTTTTGTGCCAGCTGCAGTTCTCCCACGTTGGCAGACATCCCCAATAACGTTAATGATTTTGGTGGCATTAATCCAGATTGAGACGAGGGCAGCTAAAATTATATTAGCTTGGGCGCGGGAAGGCTGCGGGCGCTGCTGGATAATTGCTCCTGCCCACCCAGCGCTCCCCCCCCGTCTTGGTCACATAACACAGGGAGATGTCTGCTCTACTGATGGCTTCAGAGCAGGGAAAGCCTGGAGGAAACGTCTCCCAGCATAAGCGAGTGGGGATTTGTCGTGACTGCACAGTAAACACGGTCCTGCCCAGACACCCCTCTGCCGCGGGGCAGCCCCGAGGCGGCACGGCACAGTATGGCACGGCACGGCACGGCACGGCGCGGCACTCCCTCCCAGGGGTGTGCCGCCCTGCTTGGGTCCGCACTGGCATCGCCTCTTCTAACGCGCCCTGCTGAATATCATCACGACTCTGTTTTAACATACCTCTCATACCATTTTATTATCACGCTGCTTTAACATCCCAAGCACAATGTGCACGGCTGGGGCTCCAATTTATTTTTACTTCTCTTTTAATGTGTTTCACGAATAGCCAGGGAATTGGAAATGTCAGGACACCGGCGTGGCTGTATCAGCCGCAGGAATCTGCCTCCCTGTTCACAATAGATAATTGAAGACTTTCAAACGGGAGCTGCCTCGACGTGAGCATTGGCTCCTCACAGCACTGACCCTGGCTTCATTTATTTTCTAGCTGTACAAAGGACTAATAAAGCTTTAACTGACCTGCTTTTCTAAACTTTATGTCCGAAGCATTCAGTGGTGCACGGCCAAGGTGGAAATAAAAGAGCTTAACCTAAAATAGCACTCAGTATTCAGAATGGGCTAAAAAATATAAATCCCAGAGCCATGCTCAAATGGCAGGGATGCTATTTCTCTCCGTAATGCTGAGGTAAATGTGTCTGGCAACGCCCGTCAGTGACTTCGGTCTCTGCATCAGTGTGCACCAAGTCCCTGGGGAGGGGTCCTGCTTCGGGGGACGGTGCCGCACTCAGACCCCTTGGAAAGGCAATTTATTGAGCCTTGAGATTAACCCCCTGGGCACTGCCAACTCCTGCGTAAGCCAAGTAGGAACCAAAACACCGATGGGAGCAGGGCTGGGTCTCCCCGCAGGCACCGAGTGCCTCCAGCCGGACCTGATAGTGTTCAGGACCGGCAGCACCCATCTTACCCTGCAGTTGATATATATTAACGATGCCAACCGCACCGTGGGGGGATTTAAGCGAGGTGGGCTGCCAGGGAGGTGAACTGGGCAGAATTTAGGAAACCTGTGCTCCGGGCCAGTCCCCTTGAGCAAGTCTCGTCGTCTCATTACACTTTGGTTTCACCACGTGAGAATCAGGAGTGGTGACACCAACTACCTTCGTGCACAAGGGACGCCTGGGCAGCCTCCCTCCTGTTCACACTGGCGGCAACAGTCCGGTGCAACGCAGAGTCCCGGAATACGGTCTCCATTATTTCCCAGTAGTTACGTGCAGACAGGCTTTCCTGTCCCTGAAAGGACATTTTGCTAAAAGATTGCTCCTTGTCCCTCTGAGCGCAGCCAGACAAACCACAAAGCCACAATACAGATTGTTTGGGGGGGGGGGGGTTGATCAATACAGCTTGGAAAACCCAGGGATGAGCCAGCCAACCTGAGCAACGGGCATCGAAGAATCATCGGAGGTTGTTCCGGCAGGCAGGATCACCGGGTGACTTTTATCCCAGCTACCGCTTGAGCTACTCGGATGGAGGGGACTTTGCAAGCCTGTCCCATCCACACGTGTCCACCGGCCACCCGAGCACTGGCACTGTCCCGGCCTTGCTCTGCCACCGGACACGGGTGGGTGCTGGGACGGGTGTGCGGTGTGGGGACGTTCCCACAGGGGGGAGCCTTGTCACCAGCCTGCAGGGGACACTGCCCGGGGGACATCATCCCGGGCATCCCTGCCGGCCACCGCACCGGTGTGTTTGATCCCGGTACAGTAGGTTTTGCTGAATTAATGGGTGCAAAATGTACTGTTTTCATCCTCAAGTGGGGCTGGGTAAAGCTCCCTCCAAAACTATCACAGTTCAGGTTTTCAGAGCTGATCTGAGATTTAGGAAGGGAATACGATCCAGGAAATCTGTTTTCAAAGGGTGTCACTGGGAAAAATTCATCCGACGGAGCGTCCTAACAGGTCTCCGTGCCTGGAGGATGCTGACAAGCCGGACCCATGAACCAGACCCCACCTTACACATTCCCATCAGGTCAACTTTAAACCAAACGGTAAAGGCCTAAAACTGGTTTAGTAAAGCCAGAGACCTTGCCATGAGTTGTCACCTCACTCTGAACTCAGGCAACACTGGAGATGTCTCCTCCCACCTCAAAGATTAATAAATGCATGGCACTGCCTTCATCCGCAAACTGATTAAAGCGCATATACGAATATGACATCAATGTTCTGCTCCATTAACAAATGGAAATATGCAGCTCGATGCCTGTGAGAAGACAGGCAAGGCAAGAAGAGCTTCCCTGGGGGGAGAAGAGCAAAGCGCCAGAGCTGCAGCGGGCACCACGGCAGGAGCGAGCCCCCGAGCAGCGCAGGTTCCCCACTGCCTTTGTGGGGCAAAGCAGGTGCCAGAAGCAAGTTTTCTCCTCATTTTGTTTTTCCCAGCAAGACTCAAAGAGCTTTTAAAGTTGCTTTCCAGCCTAGGATCCCCCAGAGGAAGCCTCTGCTTTCTGCACTCAGAATCACCCCTGTCCAAAGAAATAAAGATGAGTTTTAAGAAAATATTCATAGCTCAAATCACCATTTGCTTCTGTGAGCCTCCAAACCCGCTACACTTGGTGTGCCAGACACAGGCAGCACTGGCACACGTATGCTGCAGCTCAGAAATGAAGATCTTTGGGCTTAATCTGTTCCCTGTGGCATGAAGTGGACGGGGGACAGGCAGGGTGACAGAGCCACAGCCACGAAGGGATAGTGCAAGGAACCACGCTGGGAAAGGCTGGGAAGCACCACATGAGCCAGGCTGTAATCAGTTAATTTAACTTGAGTTTGGCCGGGGATGATTAAGAAGAAGGTGATAATTTTCCTCTCTATCAAGTGCCCAATCTCTTCCTGGACAGGCTTTTATCTGCGGAGGTGACGCACTGCCAGGACAGAGATCCATTCCCCTCATGCAGATGCCCAGGCAGTAACCTATCTGCTGCACTAACACCGTTTTGCATGACACTTCCTTTAAAGAAGGAGAGAAAAACAAAACACTTGTCCCTACTTCATAATGTTGCTGAGTAAACAGCCCTGTAGGCTTTTGGAGGACACACCTAGAGGAGGCAGGTGAGGTGAGGCTGATCAGGTCATGGGGCTGCCTCGCCGGGGCCGACCGGGCAGCCGAGTCCTCTCGAGAGATCTGAAGGTTGGATCTAAATGTGGGTGTTTCACTCTGCCCCACTTTTTGGGGCAGCTCGAGATGGGGCAGGACCAAGTTCGGACACGTCA
Source organism: Sagittarius serpentarius (assembly GCA_034782735.1). Taxonomy (NCBI): domain Eukaryota; kingdom Metazoa; phylum Chordata; class Aves; order Accipitriformes; family Sagittariidae; genus Sagittarius; species Sagittarius serpentarius. Next base: position 16,483,460 of record JAVKLA010000042.1, on the reverse strand, counting down.
TTGCCCAGAAGTGGCTGTGCATCATTTTTGGATGCTGTGGAGACAGAGGCATGGATTAGCCACTGGGATTTAGGAAACTCAGCCAGGATGGACCAACAGCTCCGCAACAGCCCTTCTCCAGGGGCAGATGCTCAGCAAGGAAAAGTTTTGCTCCTCCCTCCGCAGCACAGAGGGGATGCTGCTGCCTGCACCTTCGCAGAGGGATGTGCCAGAGCTTTTATCAAGACATTTGACTCTGCAGGCTCATCTGCTCATTGCCCCCATGCTGGGAGGGCAAGCGAGCTGCCTTTGGGAGTCTGAAAACGGGTGAGGACAGGGAGACAGAGGCTTTGGAGGGGAGCGGGGAAGTCACTGGAGTGACGAGACAGTGAAAAAATACAGCTTTAAAACATGCAATGCAAAAGCAGGGGGAAGGAGGGGGCGGAGATGCCCTTTCTCTGCTTGCAAGTGAAATAGCCTTGTTCTTCCCATGAGCAACGTCCCGGCTTGGCTCCTGGGCTGAGCTGCTGTCTCGAACACTCGTGTGAGCTTCTGCTCCGGCCTCAGCACACCAGCGCTCGCAGCCTCCCCCAGACAACTTGGCCAGGGGATTGCAGCCTTCCTGGCTCGCCCCACACCAACAAGCAGCCATCCCGGCCAGAGGAGCCGCTTGGCTCCACGCCCCGGTGCCGGGCGATGGCCACTGGGATCCAGGGCTGGCAGCACCGCGTGGGAATCTGGGGGTCAACAAAAGACTTTCCCCAGGGCAACGGGCAGTGCTGCTCGCAGGGCGAACACCCCCCTCCAGCCACTGCACCCCGCGAGCGGAGGAGCAGTCGATCGGGCTGGAGGGGCCCCGACCCGTCGTCCAGCCCGTCCCCCCCCCGCCATGGCAGGGCCACGCTCACCCGTCTCGTTCCTGACGCGTGGTGGGCCCGCAGCAAGTTAAATCTACCCCTTGAACCCCTTGCTCTGCCTCTTGCTGATGGAAAAAGAGATTTTTCCTCCCTCGTTTGCTCCTTCTTCTCTTCTCTAGCCCAAACCCAATGTCCTGTGCCCACAGGCCCGAGAGCTCCGCAATGCTCTGGGGCCATTTTTACAGCCCCCATGAGGACATCACGCTCTTCCTGAATCACCTTGACAGCCCTTGCTGGGAAGCATCCGTATCCCCAGCCGGCTTGTGGCTGGAAAAGTCAGAATTTGGTTCCAAACCCCAATTTTTGCTTCCTGAAACCAAAAAACGTAAAGCCCAAACTGTGCAACCTACAGCCTCCCGTGGTCCTGGGTTTTGGCGTCCTGACGGTCCTGTATTCTATTCCAGGATGTGCTTCCTTCAGTAGCAGAGTCTTAAGCTTACCTTGGACTTGCTCATTCCTGCCCTCTCTGATGAAGTTTGCTCCTCGCCCCATCACAGCACACGTGAGGCTGTGTTGGGAATCAGGATTGAAAGTAAGGCAGGAAAACTGGTTGCATTGGTACAACTGCGGGGGGACAAAGTGCTGCGGGGAGGCAGGAGACAGGAACTTCTCGGGGTGATTTTGTCACTAGGAAAGCACACCCTGAGCTGGCATTGTTGGACATTTTAACCCTGTTTTCAGTGAACATCGGGCCATTTCTAACTATGTGCCAAAACAAGAATGAAGAGGACTAAGCCCATGGAATAGGTGTGGCATAAAACCTGATTTCAGTTTCACCTCCATCCTCAATTACCATTCATTAATCAAAACATATTCGTTATACAGGCAAAACGCCCACCCACGGTGCCGGGTCCTGGGCTCGGGTCCTAAAGGTGTTTGCTCCTGCTGGGAACCGCAGCAGCCCACGAGGGACCGCGCAGCAGGCAGAGCAACGGGGACATATTTTTCCCAATATGGGAAAGTTGAGAAGACTAAAAAAAAAAAAAAAAAAAAAAAGAATTCCTGTGTAGAGCTGAGCATGCAGGACGATTGTCCCGCAGCTGCAGTCCTCCCTGATAGGAGTTTTGAAGCAAAGGGACACATCCCCTTTGCTGAGCGGCTGGCTGTGTACAGACCAAGGAGATGGCATCACCCGAGGGTGGCTTCCCGGGGTGAGCGGCGTGGGAGAACGCCCTAAAAAGTCCTCCACCTCGCCAGCGAAGGGGTGGCTTTCTAATTACCCAGGTGGATTTTTATTGTAACCGAGCCAGCAGTGCAGGATTTGACGCCAGGGGTCTGAATGTGTCACCTGCCAAGGGCAATTTAGCAAGCGGTCTGTGCTTTATTTTCCTGTTGTCCACAGCCGTGGGGCTCGCTGCCCCGACAAGCCGAGAGCCCGTCCCCACGGGACCCGCCACCCAGCAGAGTGTGTGGCACTTATATAAAAGATTTATCTCATGTCTGCCTGCCCTTAAACCCCACATTCTGAGGTGAAGAGGGTTTTATGGGTGCATGGGGCTGTAGATACTATTACTGTCTCTTGGCTTGGGGCAGATACCAAACTATTTTAGGGTTTTGGTCATCTCATGAAAAGCACCGGCTGTTTGCTCACATAGCAAGAAAATAAGAAACCCAGCATCAACATTCTATCAGTAAAGCCAAGGGGCTCCAGCTGACATTCAGCACACGGCTTTCCAAACAGCCTGCCCTGCAACAGCACGCGGAGGCAGTGCAAACCCCCGTGGTGCCTCCGTGCCAGGCGGCTGACGGCTCGCTTTGAGGTCCGAGGCTGCCCAGAACAACTGACGCTTCATTTTCTGCATAACCAGGTATATTCAACTGAATTTTCCTTTCAGATTTTTTTTTTTTTCCCCCTCATCCAAGACCAAACCAAAAGCAAGTTTCTAGGCAGTGGGAAAACCAAAGAGAAACTCCTTTGGCATCATTTCACAGATGGGACCTACAGCTCAGGAGACCCAGGCTGTGACCGGTGGGGCTTTGCTCACGGGTGTTGGGGGAGCCCCCGGCCCCGCAGCCCTCCAGCTCCCGGCCGGGCTTTGCCCACACGCGCCCGGTGATGTACGGAGCAAAGCACCGAAATCAGCTTCCGAACAGCTACTCCCAGTCCAGCTCTGCCACTGATTTACCCTGAGATCTCAAGACCACCTGTCTCTGTGCCTCAGTTTCCCCAACTGCAAAACAGAGACAGCTATATTTAATCTCTTTTACTGCAAGGACATTGCATCAAGCGGTCTCTAAGTGCAAAATTTACTAACACAGCAAGACCAAAGCCTAAGGTGGGAAAGTCGTGCAGTGATACGACTGGGATCGTTGCAGTCCCATCGGTCTGCCGGGCTGGATGACCCCTCGGAAGCGCTGGCTCCCGCTCGCTAGGACCAACCTGTAAACGCAGAAAAAAACTGCAGCAGTGCAGGAAGGCTTGTCCCAGCACGCTGCTGTGTTTGCTGACAACTACCATGAGTGACAACACTACAGGTGACTTTTAAGATGCCTGTGACTTTAATTGCAAAGGACATTTTTAATAGCCCAAGCGAATAGCTGTGCGAACCTGCCAACTGCAGCGACTGCTCACGGCAGAGCTTCACGCCCAGGGACGCTATTATTCTAGCGTGTGATAGGAGTATCATGTGTGAACTGACACAGCAGACACACCAACATTTTTTTAGCTGTACAAGTTCTCTCAGACAAGAAAAATCCGAAAACATCAATAAGCCCCCCCGGGGACAGCCAGACACATACCCAGAAGTTACCTGCTTGCGTATAGAAAATGCACAGCAGATTTCCAAACCGTAAGCACGGGCTTTAATCAATGAACTTCACTGATACATGGGAAACACTTTATTCCCAGTAATTGTCCTTTGACAGCTCTAACAAGTAGGATCTGTTGGGGATGGTAATGATTAAGATGCTGACTCACAGAGGGGTTTGCCGTGCTGGCAGGACTACACCAGCTTTGTGCTCACTTGGAAGGTATTTTGCATCCCTGCTTTTCAACCAATCTGCAATTTTAATCCCCCGACTGCAAACAGTTGTTTGCGGCTTTGCCCAACTGACTCCAGGTTTCCCTTCTGCAGGGTCTGGAGGGAGAAGGTTCCCCTCTCACTCGCTAACGTGCTGACGGGCGGCAGGACAGGGAGAGTCCCTGTGCTTTCTACAGCCAGGAGCAGCAAGGAGCTCCCCTGCCTGCTCCTGGGAAGGAGGGAGAGAAGTGACAGCCCCCCAGCTGCCTGGGACCTGAGCCGGCAGACCTGCGCTTCAGACATCCAGCGCTGCGGTGTGTAAAACCATAGGGCAGGTTGCTGGCTTTGCAATGCTCTCATGCATTTCACGGCAAGACAGCCAAGCACTTCCCAAACGTGTTTAAGGTGCAGCCTCCTGCCTGACCATAGTGCCGCTGGCTGCGGCTGCTCACCCGGGTGCAAAGATGGGGTTTGTCCCTGTGTGGCCCCATTTGCTCGTGGCACAGCCCCCCGGTGCCACGCGCAGCGCAGTCCCATTCCCTTGAAGCTCACATTTGCAGCCCCTTCATGACTCCCCTTGCAGGAGCAGAGATTAACACCAGGAGACGGGTGTACCCGGGGCTCAGCCGGGGAGCTGAGAGGAGGAGGAGGGCAGCACCTCTACCCTGCCATGGAGCCAGCGCCGGGCAGATGCTGTGCCCATGTGCCGCGGGGCAGTGCCTGGCAGAGCTGGGGGGGGTTGCTTGGCACTGCTGGCATGGCACTGCACGGCACGGCATGGCACAGCACTGCTTTTGGGCTAAGCACCCACATTGCCCCGCTCAGCAGGCAGGATCCCTGCCCAGGGTGAGCCAGCCCCCAGCTGGGACCATTCAGCCACAGGAAAACAGACCAGGAAGTTTCCATGAACACCGCCTCGCTATTGCTCCATCCACAGCATTACAGCTCCTTAGAGCCCTTAACGATACTGGCCGTAACTATTAAGAGGCTTTTTTGGGTTTCCTCTGATAAGGATTTTCCTTTCCTGAGCACAGGCGGTGGCTCGGCAGCGGTGGAGGCCCCTCGCTCCGCTCGGGGGGTACGGGCAGGGCTCCTGCCTGCAGAGCCAGCAAGCAGCCGTGCTGCTGCCGCGGCAGCCTTCACCGTAGGGAAATTACTAACCCCAGAAAACTGTTCCCCTAATTACAGCATTGGAGCATGGAGCAAACCACATAAATGATTCACACAGTGTTCCCAAGCTGCAGCCACGTAAATTAGAGAGATTTCCAAACACTCCCGAGCTGTGCAAGCTGTTATCAGGATGGAAATGCAGAAACTTTCAACGTAAAGAGGCGAGAAGGGAAAAAAGCCCTGCCGTTAAACGCATCTCTTCAGATCAAGAAGACCTGGGAGGTCTATGCCCTATAGATCTATACAGAACGGTTGTTAAATCTCCTCGGGGAGTTCTTGTAGGAGGGAGCGGGCAGATAGCAGGGGAACTATAGAAATGCATCAGCTTGTTATTTCGGAGGGACGCAGGGACTGAGCCTCTGCTGGCAAGCAGAGGATGAAAAGGAGAAGGCAAGCAGACTTGGAGCCAAGAGAAAGGGATGGCTGGCAGTGGGGAAGAGAGTTAAAAGTGTCCCATTGTTAGGGAAGTTTGCTCTCCTTCAGACCATCCCGCTCCCGGGGACACCGCGCCGCCTTTTGAAGTGCAACCTTAGGCGGTTCCTTGTCACCCATTGGAGCGGGAGCTTTTTTACCACATTAAGTCATTGGGTAGCAAATGAATGGGGGGTTTTGACTATTCACAACTTCACCTTATAAATATCAGGGTTGTAGGTTCCTGCAGCTTTTCTCCATCCCGATAGCTCACCTTGGGAAGGAGCGGAGGGAGGCGGCCCTGCTCACTCAGGGACCTGCGGTGCGGAGAGCTACGGATCAGCGAAAGGGATCTAAGCCCGCTCCTTGTGACAGCCATGAAGAGAAGCACCTTCCTCATCCTCTCCATCGCAGGGGTCTACGGTGCCATTCTCCACGCAGCAGCATGGTAGGGTCCAACTGAGACGAAAGCTCATTTTTTAGGGATGCTCTTCAGCCTGTGGTAGACTGTGTAATTAATTTTCTTTTCTCGGTTTCAGGTCTGTGAATAACTTTCTGATGACAGGACCTAAGGTAATTAACACAGGGGCTGTCAGGAATTGAAGTAGAGCAATGTCATTTTGCAAATGGGAAATAGGATTTCCCAGAGCATACTGGCTCCCAGTCCTGCTGAGTAACAAGAGAAAGGACTCGCAGCCTGTTAATGTCTGTTTTCATTGGTAAACGGTAAACCCCACCACGTTTTAACCCCGCTGTTTCCCGTGCCAGGCTTACCTGACGTACTCCAGCAGCGTGGCGGCCGGGGCGCACAGCGGGATGGAGGAGTGCAAGTTCCAGTTCGGGTGGGAGCGCTGGAACTGCCCCGAGAGCGCCCTGCAGCTCTCCACCCACAACCGGCTCCGCAGCGGTGAGTGCGCCTTTACCTGCCGGCACCAGCATCCTCGTCCCGGGATGCCTTTGGGTACGAGCTGGGATGCGCTCCGGAGAGAGCTGGGGCTGCTAATTAAACCAACCGATGAAGAAGGGCTTTGGTGTCGCAAAAATCACGGTTGTTTTTCCTCTGTCTCTATTAATTGGTATAATAAAGAGCGCTGACATTTTTCTAGGAATCCCAGGCTCTCTCTGGATCTCTGTCCGTGCTAGGCTAGAGCTCGGTCCTTCCCGCAGCGCTGCTCCGTGGGCTTGCTCCTGCCACTTTGTGTGCAGCATCCCAGGGAGCGCAATGCTGGAGGCACCTGAGCTTGCAATGGGGAGAAGCACAGGGGAGACGAAGGGAGAAACCAGAGACATGCACTAAGAAACTGTCTTCATAAGGAAGTTGTGGATATATTTCAATACTATCTACTTCAACAAGCGGAAATCTCTTTTTTCCCAGAGCAGCATGTCTATTTGAATCTGTTAGGAAAGCCAAAAAAGAAACTAAATGAGAAGTGTGGGTGCAGACAGCTGTTAGCACAGGTTCAACGACCGACTGAAACAAGATCAGTGACGATATTCCCCAGCAGGCAAGATCAAAGCATGAACATACACACTCCCCCGCCCCCGAGCAGGGAAGGACAGAGACGAACTGAGTGCCAGGCGAAGGGAGTGATGACTAACCTTGGCCAGAGCAGGACCGGGGCATTGCCTTAAGATCCTACTCTTGCCAAGAAACTCCATCCTGTGTGTGGACACCTGCATAATATTATGACAAATTGCTGAAACCCTTGATGCTGAAGCCTGAAAAGACTCCAGTCATGAGCACTTAATTTCTGTAGCACCTTACCTTTTGCACAAAATGTTTTTTCTTTTTTCCTTCTTGCACCTTGGCAGCGTGGGAGATCTTCATTCCCAATAAACTGGGACTGATGTCTATGTTGGCATGTGACAGCTTTTTTTCCCCTGTCCCCCAGCTACCCGCGAAACATCCTTTGTACACGCCATCAGCTCAGCCGGCGTCATGTACACCCTCACCAGGAACTGCAGCATGGGAGACTTTGAGAGCTGCGGCTGCGATGACTCCAGGAACGGCCGCGTCGGTGAGCTGCCATCTCAAGACGGGCTGACATCGTCTCTCCACCCCCACACACAGCCCCCCGGATTTGAGGGCAGAATCTGGGCTGACGGGGCGGTTCTGTGCTTAGCGTACGTCTGTCTTGCAGGTGGCCGAGGCTGGGTCTGGGGAGGATGCAGCGACAACGTGGAGTTTGGGGAGAGGATTTCCAAGCTCTTTGTAGATGCTTTGGAAACAGGACACGATACTCGTGCGCTGATTAACCTGCACAACAACGAAGTCGGGAGACTTGTAAGTCAAATAATAATAATAATAATGATGTCTATATTGAAAACAAAATCTGAGAGTCTGGTAGGCTGTTCAGGTCCTCGTCTCCAGCCCTCTTTGGCAATCCAACCCTTGTAGTGTTTGCATGGGGAAAAAAATATAGCCAGAATCCAACCCTAAACCTGAACTGCTCTAAGAGTCGTTCCTGCTTCCAGCTTCTGCAGCTGGGTGCAATGCAGGTAACTACTAGCACACACCACTTACTCAGAAATGCACTGGGTTTATACTCACCTAACGCTTGTCTGGTCTGTAAAACAAAGCAAGAGCCACCTTACTTTCCTGCAATATGCACTTCCAAGCTATTTGGCTGGGAAAGCCAGGTGTGAGGCGGCCCTGCTCGCAAGCCGGCTGCCAGACTCGCCCCCCGCTCCCCGCCTGGGCTGGCGGAGGCTCTCAGCATCTTGCCAAACCTCCTTGTCTGTAAAAACAAGGATGGCAATACTTAACATACCTATCTCATAGGGTGTGTCGAGGCTTAATCTCACATAGATACCAGTGATTGGGACCTTATAAATACCAGAGGGAGATAGGTAGATAATATCTGTGAAGTGCTTGGCCTGGAGGAGATGCAGAGAGGTTGGGTATGATTATTCCAAAGCAGTTTCACACATTTTAAATGAAACTTCTGAGAGGGATGATGGGTTGATGCTGTGATGAGCGAGGTGAGCAGCATGAGAAGGGCATGACCCGACAAAGGCTCTTTTTTCCTCGCTTGGAGAAACAGCTCCTGCAAGGGCTGGGGACGATAGTTTGTGCCCACTTGTTATCCCTGTCCTTTAAATCAGTGAAGAGGGACGGATGTTTTCCAGGAACTGAAATAAGAGCATCAGATCGTGTCTTGGAAGAACCCAAAGTCATGCCCAGCATGAGCCATGTTTGACCCACTGTCCCCCAAGCTAGAAGTGCCATAGAGCCTGGTTTTGAGATTTAAAAGACAATGCTCTGCTGCTCTTAATTTCTCCACCTTTTCCACCAAGGCCGTGAAAGCCACAATGAAGCGAGCCTGCAAGTGCCACGGGGTGTCGGGCAGCTGCAGCATCCAGACCTGCTGGCTTCAGCTCGCCGAATTTCGCGAGATCGGGAACTACCTGAAGATAAAATACGACCAAGCCCACAAGCTGGAGATGGACAAGAGGCGGATGAGAGCCGGCAACAGTGCCGACAGCCGTGGGGCCACGGCGGAGACCTTCCACCACGTCCACGCCACAGAGCTCGTCTTCCTGGAGGACTCTCCCGATTACTGCACGAGGAACGCCAGCCTGGGCCACCACGGCACCGAGGGCCGCGAGTGCCTGCAGACCGGCAAGAACCTCTCGCAGTGGGAGAAGAGGAGCTGCCGGCGGCTGTGCACCGAGTGTGGGCTCCGAGTAGAGGAGAGGAGGACGGAGGTGGTGGCCAGCTGCAACTGCAAGTTCCACTGGTGCTGCACGGTGCGGTGCGAGCAGTGCCGGCAGCTGGTGGCCAAGCACTTCTGCGCCCGCCGCGACACCGCCGCCGTCCCCCCCAACCACATCAAGCGGAGGAACAAGGGCCACAAGAGATAGAGGGCAACCGTGGTGCCCAAGGAGGACGCTTTGGTGTCCCCACGCTCGGCAGCCGCCGGCAGAGCTGGGGTGGGAAGGAGCGTCCCCGGGGTCCGAAGGGCTGAGCGGGGCACGGCGCGAGGCGACGGGGCCTCCTGCGGACGGATGCCGTGAGATTAGGAAGCACAAGGCGCAGGCGCTGAGGGACTACGGTCCTTCTTGCTTCCATGGTTTCTCCTCAATATTTACCAGTAGCTTCTTTCTTGTTGGGAGCCACTTTATTCGTGTATCGGAGAGAGGAAAGAATTTCACTTTTTAGGTGGGCTCAACAGTTTGTGCCACCGCCGGTGGGTCCACCAAGGCCAGCGGTGGAGCTCCAGCCCCACGGCAAGCGAGGTGGGGATGGGTGCGCTGGCCGAAAGCGGGTCCTGCTGGGCGGCTCCGTCCCGGCAGCCCCGGGTACCGCAGCTGGGGCAGCCCCGGCCGTTCCTGCACAGCAGCTGCTCAGCAGCATTTCTAGTGGAAAACTTACGCACTTTCTGATGTGAGAGGAGGTTTTGCAGTGTCACGGTGCGCATTACGATGACTGCAGCCTTTTGAGGGCTTTGATAAGTTTACAGCCAGTGTTTACAGATTTCATTTCCCCGTACTCCCTTTCCCTCCTGCCTCTTCCTTTTTAAATTTTTTTATTTTGGTACCAGGACCCCTGCCCGCAATAGACAGTGGCTTCATGTATTTGTACTAGATGAAATTAAGCAGTTTACAATTCCTATACTTTTTTTTTTTTAAATTAGCAGATAAGAATTCAGAATTCTTTATGCCTTATGTTGTTCATTAACGAGTTGTATTATTGCTTAGCACAATCTGTTTTCTGTATATATTTTGAAGGTATCCCTAAAGAGTTAGATTTTGGACTGTATTTTGCAATAAACACCACAATGAAAAGGATTGCCTTTTTCCTTTCTGGCTTCCTAGGAGTACGACTTTAGGTGCAAAATTGTCCCTTTCTGTGTAAAACCCAGGACTTCGAAGATTTCTCATCTTTCATCCAAAAGCCACTGAAGCCAGCGAGAAGGTTGTTCTCCTAGACCTCAATAAAAGTTGGCTCCAGCCTTCAGTCCCCAGAGGGTTTGCTTTAATACCTATCACCGTAATATCTAACCTTTTTCAAGTGCTGAGTATGCAGGCAGCGCCTGCCTAAAGCCGATTTTGAAGCTCCCAACGCCTCTTTAATTTACCTAGGCCCGACATCCCCCAGACAATGCGAGGCTGCCCCGCTTTGATGTGGAAAGCATCAGCACTCACTGCAAAATTCTTGGAGGCATGAGAGGAGCCCTTTGAACTGGGGGCAGGAGAGAAAACTTGGGGACAGTTGTGAATGTGTCTGCTGGTTCCCTGCTGCTCCCGGTGCAAACAGCCCCACACCACGGCGGGGAGGGCAGGAGGGGACATGAGCTGGCTGCTGCCATCCCAAGCGGGTCCTGCTCTTCTCCTGGCCTCCCCAGGGCTGTACTTCAGCCCGGATTGCTCCTAGGAGTCACAGAGCTGCTCCGGAGGGAGCCAGGGCTGTGCCACCGCTCGCACCCGGGATGCAGGGGCAAAGGATGCTCTGCCAGGTTTGCTTTCCAG
>JAVKLA010000042.1:16451460-16472451 GCA_034782735.1 Sagittarius serpentarius | reverse complement strand
AGGATGCTCTGCCAGGTTTTCTTTCCAGCCAGGGGAGGAGGAGGAGATACAATTTTAAAAAAAAAAAAAAAGGAAAAAAGAAAAAAAGAAAAAAAACACAACCCTACAGCTCTGCCAGCTTATTGCACCCACACTACAAATGCTTTGGTGCTGTTTTATCCGGGTATCCCTATGGCTTCTAGTGCAAACACAGCCTCGACACACGCTCGAGCCAAATCAGGAAGCTCGAGGTGTAAAACACACAAGCTGGGAAGCACAACTGACTTCCATGCATTCATTTTTGCAAAGAGCAGTTCATTAAAGCTTGGAAGGGCTATGCCAGCGAGCCATCAGTTTGGAGGGCTTATTTGCTGCCTTTGGAGTAGCTGTTTCTAGAATTTCTATAACCAAAAGGCCACACCGTCAGAAAAAAAAAACCCAAAACCCAAGATTTTTGGACAGTGTTGCCACAACAGCATTTGCAACCCACCAAAATTTCGACTGAACTGGAAATCATACAAACAGACAAACAAAAGCCCTTTCCTGCATCTTGTGCACTGGCTGGCTTGTCTGCACAAAACACCCAGGCTCTACTTCGGTCGTATCTGCTGTGGTTGCCCGGACCGCTGCAGCCCCGGGCCAGCGCTCAGCGGCACCAGCCCCGTGCCTGGGCAGCCTCAGGAGCTACGGGCACGGGGTGCTGCCAAAACCCCACGGAGCCACAAAATGAGGTTACACAGACCACGGGACAGTCGCTGCTGATGTGCCCTTAGAGGAGGGAAACAGTATTTCACCAGGATAACTCCCAAGCACACACAAAAAACATCTTGCTGTATACCAATAGCAGGGTTAATAAACTGCACAGGTAAATCTCGGGAGATGAGGACTCCCCGTGAGCAGGCACGTTCAGGACATGCTGTGTATCATCTTACGCGTCTCTCTGCAGCATCTTTTCAAACTAACGTTACCACAGAAAATAAGAAGTGACAGGCTTGCAGGTGCCCATAGCACCAGACCTGATCTCTGTCCCACGCAGGCTCCATCCCAGGGACATGGGGCTGCAGAGAGGAGCAGAGATACCACAGCCGAGACCGATCCTTCTCCCGCTGATCCCTCCCATTCCCACCGACCCACAACCGGGGGCTTGCTGAACCAGCACTCGTATCCACTGCATTGCATTTAAATGCTGGAGGTGAACTGTTCTTCCTTGAATTTGTCTAATTGCTTTTTTTAATCCATTTACATTTCTGGCACCCAGACTATGTAAGGCAACGAGCGTATCTTATGCAAAAGCCAGAGACCAAATGCAAATTGAAGCAAACTCAAGAGAAAGTTATGTACCATCCCATGATACAAATTTCCATTCTCTTTTTATAGCTCACAGAAATAATACCAAGTCTGAACAAATACAAAAAACAACTCCGTAGCTTAGAGCTGCACCTTGCCAGAGATACTACGGTCCTGGAGAAACTGAAGCTCTCTCATCCTCCCCCTTGTTGCTTGGATACAACAGTCATCAATTCTCACTACATTCACTACAAAACAATAGAAATTCAGGATCATCTTAATCCATCACGGCACTGTCAGGGATCCCCTACACCCCTGCCCGCTGGTTCTCAGTTTCTGTAATACACACAGAAACGCCACGTGCACCGGGCGGCACAGGGTAATAAACCCCGAGACTGCCTGCACGACACAATCCGTCAGGCTGATTTCATCATTTCAGTAGTGATTTTACCTGGGCAGCAAACTCCTGCATAGCAGTTTTCAAAAGAAATAACGACACACAGAGTAGAGCAAAGCCCTGTCACCTGCTGATTTGCAAAGGCTGGTTCTCTAACAGCAGCCAAAGAGCATTTGAAGGGACTGATGACGACTTCAAACCTGAATGTATTTACTCATGATTACCCAAAGTCAACTCCAATTCCGAACACTGATCCCAACCACCTGTAACTCACTGCATGCTTGGAGGAAGGGACGGACTGGTCCTATAAAGCCTTGAGGAGGAACCTGACTGCCCTCCCACAGTAATAGTCAAGATCCTGATTACAATGAGAAAGTAAAGATCTTAATCTGGGCCAGGTGCTATATGCACTCAAACCAAAATCCTGCTGCCTGCCCCCAAAGAGCTGTCAGCACTGCTTCCCCTCGCGGTGCTGGGGCACGGGAAGGGCTGCTGGGGATGCCCTGGAGCAGGCACACCCCCCCCGGCACCCCAAAGGGGCACTTTGGGCAGGGTTGTGGAGCTGCTTGGACAGTCCTGGAGCAGCACCTTCACGTCTGAACAGGCTTTGCTAGAGCTGCTGTTTGCGGGGCACAGCCGTTGCCGTGGCCGGAGTAACCTACGCGATAAGAAACCTGTGGGACAGCAGCCGAATTGGCCTGAAATCACCGTTGGCTTTGTGGACGTTTACCACCACTGTCCCAGCAGCCTATTTGTGCCTTTATTGTGGGAAAGGACTGGTTTGTATTCCATTTTCCATGAGAAAGGGAAACATGTTCTAAATGAAGAAATAATACTGTCCAGCTATAGCATTACCACGGACCAGGGCAGGTTTGTGTCAGAGGTGCCTGCTCAGCTAATAGGGTTTCAGAAAATCAATGCTGGGATATTTGTAGCATGATAATACCTTGCGGGCTAAGCCCGCAAGCTTTCCCAGTCCTTCCCATCTAATCCAGGATCATCACTGCCACCATTTCACGCGTTGCCTCTTGGCCGTGCCGTGCTGCCGTCCAGGCGCCCGTCCCAGCACCCTCAGTGGGAGCAGCAGCTGCCAGCGTTTCTTCTTGGTTTATCTTCTTCCCAGTAGGTGGAAATGCCCCCGCAGCCTAATTCCCCTTCAGGCAGGAACACGGGCACGACTGCACGCACGGCCTTGGCCAGCATCGCCTCCATCACTGCGCGGAGGAAAGGTGAAGTTCAGGGGTGCACCACGCCAACCTGCTGCTGATAGGGACGGACTGCAGGTCCTCGGGGCAGCCCCAGCACACAGCGGTGGGCTGGTGTTCGCGTTTGTCTGGGCAGCGGCAGCGCAGACCCGCGGTGCCGCCGGTACGGGCTGAGGATGTCACCCGGCGCAGAAATTGGATCCGTGCTGTTGCTTTGGCTCGCTCTCCCAGAAGAGAGCGCAAGGGTGGCTCTGACAGAGGATTCACACCATCATCAGCGGCCACGTGCCTCGTCAGCCTCTCCCCACAGCCTGGCAGGGACGTTTGTGCTCGGAGGTTGAGGTACCGCGGCAAGCAATACCTGCCCCAGTCCCCCTCCCCTCGACAGGTCGCATCGCTCTGCGGTGACCGCCAGCAAGCCAAGAACCGAGTTTGTTTAATTCACGAAGTGCAGGCTCTGCAGATGGTCTTTGCAAAGCAGTTTGGAGGTGGCCGGATTTTGGCCCAGCGCTGCTCCTTTCCACCCCAGTGGGGTCTGCTCCCCCCGCTCCCATGCCCCACAGCAGCCCCCACTGCACAAGCATGGCTGCATCCCACCGCCAGCCCTCCTCTACCCCAGCCTGCTTCGCTTCAGCTGTTAAACTCCTTGCCTGGTGGATTACCTTTAATTTATGCCACCAGTGCCCTTTCATGGATTATAATTCTGTACGAGATGTTTGTGCTGTATCCTCCCCTCGTATTAAAGTGTCAGGAGTATATCCCCAGGCCATCCATCTTCACCACTTCCGCATGGGCTTGGCAATTCTCTGACATGAATATTATGGCTCTCAATGCAGAGTCTCCATCACTCAAGCTGACAAGTGTTAGAATCTCTTCTCTTGAACAGGGTAAGTGACCTTTTCATATGCAGCGTAGATTCCCGGTCACGCTGCATCTGGTGCAGTGAAACCAGTGAGTGCCAGCAATTCCCTAAAGTCTTAAAAAACAAGTCGCAGGTCCTTTTCGACTTGCAAAACCAACCCTTAGCATGACAAAGTTAAAGAGCCTTAATCAGCCCCTGGTTAGCCAGTCCCATAGAGAAGGATGAAAAAGCATCTGTGTGATGCCTTCTGCAGGATTTATTGACAGGAATTTTCAGGGCAAGATGGGGGATTTAGGTGTTGGGCTTGCTGGAGAGTATAGAAAAGATTTTTGTGACCAGTTAGCGACTTCAGTTATGTTGGAACTTCATCTCTAATTTTAAGCAACTTTTTTTTTTTTTTTTTTTTAAGTGAGGTGCTTAAAGTTAGATCCCTAAACCCCACCAGCCTGATTTTCAAAGCTGCTAAGCACCTGGGCTTCCCACAGTGCGTGCAGGAGCTTCCCGCTATGCCTTGAGAGAAGCAGAGGGAGAAAACAACCCTTAAAAGCCCTTCCAGCTCAGACCCTCACAGCTGTGCTGCTGTGGGGACACTCCAGTCCATGATGCTCGAGAGAAACTGAATCCCCTGGAACTGAACTGCGTGGCGATTCAAGTGAAATCCCTCCTACAAAACTCACGCATTACCCCAAGCCTTTGGCTAAACTGGTCCCTGGGTTTTTTTCTTCTTCTCTAGAGAGCAAAGGTACTTTCATTGCAACTTTGCCACCTCCCCTCTCTGAAGCTCCTCGTGGTGGCTCATGGCCAGCACAGCAACAGAAACTTGTTAACACCTTTTCAGCTCCCTCTTAATAAAGTCAAGGCAATTAACAGCTTTGCCATTTACAAAACAAATCCTCTTTGCAACACCTGAGAAAGAGAGTTACAAGTGTTTCCCAAACATTTCTCAGTTGGGGAGAACACCTACAGTAACTGTCTACCGGGACGTGTTGCGTCTGCTCTCCCTGGCTGGAGAGGACAAGTTCATATTCACCGTGAGTTCATGCTGCACTTCCATCCAGGAGGCCTGATCAGCAAGCACAGATCTCCTGGGAAAGTTTCTTATCCAAGGGTTATTCCAAGGAGAAGGAGGTGTACAGGGAGCCAGGGTGTGCGTTAATTGCACGCCCGCTGGTCCCTACTCCCTTCTGATACGGCCACACGCGATGGTGTGCAAGAGCCGCTCGTGGACAGGGCAGGTTGTTCCCCTCCAAAGATGTGCCCACGGGTGGCTGGGGGGGAGTGGGTAACGCGTGGCAGATTTACACCTCTGCGGGGGGATTCACAAGCTACCCCCTCTCTTTTTCTGGTTCCCTGCTCTCTCCTAGGATACATCCCATGCCCCACTTTGCAAATCACTGCTCTGGCTTACAGTGCAGTAAATTCCCCCTTTTCAAACAAGCCCCAGGGAGATGAGCAATATAACAGAAGACTGATGGATTAGAGAAAATCAAATAAATGTAACTTGCAATGTCCTTTCACAATTAATTCCTTCCTCACTCTCCTTTCTTCTAAACACACACAGGGGCCCATAATTTAGCAACAAGAAAGATGATGTATTCCCTAACTAAACTATTATTGAGGCACAGAGGGGACTGCTGGGACAACTTCACACGAGAGCACACCCAGCCCAAGTGGACTCAGTCCAAACACTTCTGGAGTTTAGAAAAGACACTGTTTACAGCCTATATCAGGTCTTGGGCCCAAACTCATCCCTTCCAGAGGGTCTGAAATGCAGACAGGAAAGAAGAGGGAGTTGGTGGTAACGCTAAGTGCGGTAAGGAGTAGAGACTGCTGACCACAGCTAGGAAATACCAAATGCAGTCAGGATGCAAAGAAGAGTAGCAATCATGTGGGACAGGGCCAGAAAATGAAAGAGAGTAAGTCTAAGTCTGTTGTGGAACGGGAGTGTAGAGGTTTACAAGGAGAAGGACATGATGGGAAATAGAGAGGGAGATCTCAAGGAGTATTTTAGCTTTTCTTTTCTTTCTCTAGTCTTTCTTCAGTGTCCCATGCAACATTAATCGAAGCCACTTGTGGGCACGTCCAGGAGAGAATAGCTCGTCAGGGGACATACGACCACAGAGCCTGGACAATATACGGCCCTTAATTTCCTCCTCTGATGCTTTCAATAGCTCATGGGATGCCATAAAAGATGATAATGACGAGGTCAGTGGAAAGACTGTAAAACAGTGGGGAGAGGCACAAGCGTTACCTCACTCGGGCTCAAACTCGGGCCATGCATGGACCGAGTTTGCTGGTTGCAAGCTCTTGTGCTTGGGACAGCGGCTTTTCTCCACGTCCCACCATAAAGCCTGGATGCCAGTGCTCAAAACTGTGCTGTGATGAGTTACATGGTCTGAAATGTTGGGTTGTGAGGTCGGTAGGACTCTTGTCATTGATTTAGACCAAGCCTGACAGTTCAGTCGGACCCAGGCAAGGGCGAGGACAACAGTTCTCACATTTCTTCCCAATTGCATGGACTTTTCTAACTCACAACACTATGGCTCCTACCCTGACACTTCTAGGGGATCATCCATCAAGACTGTAGCTGGCAGCTTTAAACACAGTAATTTCTACTTCTCTCCCTTTTGCCCAGAGCCTTGAAACTAAACCCCCTCTGACCCAGATGTCCATCCCCACTCCTGCCAGGCAGATACTTCTGCTGGCCAGCTGCCATTGACCGTGATAGGGACAAGGCACCTCCTCCCTATCACTAAGTGGATTTCAAAGGCAATAAGCAAGAGAATAATTAAATTAACTCGGTCTCAAATATCTCCCGAGGTGCCAAGCACTCCCAGCATTGCAGCAGCACCGCAGGTGTCTGGAGAGCAGGTAATTCTGGTCGGTGGCAGGCTGCAAATGTGGCTCCAGGGGACATCTCTGGTGGCGCGGGAGCACTGGCGGCAGCCGATCCCGGACAGGAGCACTGGGCAGAGACTCTCAGGATGTCTTTGCTCGAGCCAGCTCGGGTCCAGGAATAAAACAGCCACGTTTATGCTTCAATGTGCTACAGTTAATAAGACTTATCCCAGGGCAAACACGGTTGTACTTCCTAGCTGGGACTACCTTATCCTCCTGGTTCTTTCTTGTCCCACGGGCTTTCCCCCTGTGGGGTGCCGCGGCTATCATCTCAGGTAGCAGTCTCAGCCTCTGTTTTACCAAACAACCTACTATTTAAATTCCCCGTGAAACCTCTATATGCTTTTGACAGCAGCACGTTCATTTCTGCCCCCCTCACCCCCGCCCCGAGACTTGAATCTGGATGTGAGAGAGCCCAGGATTTGGGAGTGATCAGGTCACAGCCTTCGCTCAGCTCCAGCTCCAAGGTGTTCATGGGGAGCCTGGGCCAGCTCTGGCCAGGATTAGTGGCAGGGCAGAGGACATCCCCACTGCAGAATTTTATCTCACCGATCACCAGAGAGGTCACAAATCACCATCCGGTCCCTTTCAAGCAGTTGGAAGCACTAAATTGTACCTCCTGTATCCAGACACCATCCAATCTCCCAGAGCCAGGCCAGGTACATTGATAAGGAGATAGTGTAAATGGTCAAACAGGATGGAGCCCAAAGTTCACCATTTCCTGTGCTTTAACCTAGCAAGTGCCATATCTGTGGGAGACTCTTATTTAGGTCATTTTAGATTATCTCACTTTCTGAATGGGGCTGCTCTGGCCAAGGATTTGCCACCGTTCTGCTTCAGCGAAGAGGATCTCAGATTGCATGTGAAACTAAGTGTGGGGTGCTTTGTACGTTTTCAGCACAAATTTAATTACAGCTATGATAAAATAAATATTTGGGAAGAGTAACAAACAGCGCTATGAAGAGAACTGAGAGTGGCAATCAGCACCTTCCAGCAGGAAGGCAAGCGGAGTTTTAAACCCCAGATGGTCTTTGGGGCATTCTGACTTTCTCTGTTCTGTGAAGAAGACGTAATTAAATTTCCCCATCACCATGATTTGTTCACGATCGTATTAACTACCCTGCCTTGTAATGAAGCTAACCATTGAGAAAAACTCTCCAACTCATTCCCTTGAAATTTGACTGTAGGAGGACACTGACCTCACCCCAGGGAACTATTTTCCTGGAGACTTTTTCTAGCACTAAAACTGCAGTTACTTCTTGGTAGGCTATTAAATCCACATGTGAAAATAAACTCATCTGTCATCTTGTGCATGCAGTTTAGCTTGCTTTAAGGAGATATATATGTATTAGAGCATCCCGTTAAAGCAAATTACATGTCTTGCTTTATTTTTCCAGACAGGCTATTTCTTCCTTGGAGATTACTGGCTTTTGGGAAAACATACCAACTAAGGAGCCATGGAATAACAGACTTGTCCTTCAGGTGCTACCCCCCTGGAACAAATGCCACCCTGGCCTGTTTTGAATGACAGGCAGCTTTTCACACAGACCTCTTCACCCTCAAGACACTTCTTTTTCACAGCCACATGGTGATGGGAAAAAAAAAAAAAAAAAAAAAGGCCCAAAGGCTGGAAAAATGAAAACGGGAAGCAGCGAAGCAGGGCTGAGACAAGCAGATTGGTGCTTACAGGGTAGAAGGAGACTTGTCGGAGAGATGTGCCCCGCGGGAGCTACATTCGACAGCGGTTTGTCACCGGGGTCACAGATGTCTGGGAAGCGAAGGGGGAAGAGCTGCGGTGGCAGGTCCGCTCCCCAGGTTTAGCCCAGCATTGTCCTCTGCTCCGTCGAGTGAATGTTCATCAATCATCGTTTGGCAGCTATCTAATGATCGAGGGGCTTCTCCACAAGCACTCAGCTGCTAGAGACAGGCAGCGAGCGACGGGACATGAAATCTCCAGCTCGCCCGTCTCACCAGTGTGCAGCTGTTTCTGTGATGGACCAGAGACATACCCTCACGTTCTGAGACGCCAGGGAAGACACATCCACTTCTCTGCTTGCTGAAAGACATGGATTCTCAAGACAGCTAAAGAAATGAAACCAGAAAAGGTCTAATGGTAAAAAAACAACAAAAATCCTTAAAAAAAGGTTTGGATGTGCTAGTCTTCCTTCTTAATTCCAGCTGTGTCCCTACCACCCTGGACACATTGGCTTTCAACCTCGTCCTCAGAGGTTTGACCGCTAATCCACCCACCAGTCCTTGAGGAAGAAATGCTCTGGAGATTTCATCTGGGTTAGAAATAGTCCTCACTTCCTAATGACAGCCCAGCCGATAAGACAGCACTTTATGGTCCCGACTGCTGCTGCTATGGTGTGCTTTCCATTGCAAGTCACACTGTGACAAACTACAAATTATTCTTTCACTGAACGTCCTCAGTAGCATTTATATTCAAGAAAAACTCCAGACTGCACAGATAACGTAGCCGATGATGTGCAGTTTTCACATTTCAAGTTTTTTAATGTTTCTTTTTTCTAAACATTCAGCATTTCTTGACACCTGTTAATATTTTTTTTGAGCTTTTTTTCAAAAGAGGTAGCTGTTTCCATCAGAAAGCAATTTCTGACTAACTTCACCACAGGCCTGCAGTGCATGACATGCAAATAATACCACTGCAAATATGCGAACAGCTGGGGAAAAGGTGAGTAATACAGTTGCTTGGCAAAGAATCGCAGCAGCCTGTATTCTCACTTAGAAATTTCAGAATGCACTTACTGTGGTGCAAGAAGAGATCACAGCGGGCCAAAGGCCTGGAGGCACCCGGCTCTGGCTTGTCACTCCTCTGCCCCTCTGCCCCACAAGTAACAAGGCTTTGGGAACACTGAGAGGCCACCTGGAAACACCTCTGGGCTGTGGATAGGTTGGACAGCCTCCTCACAACTATAATTTTGTCCTTTTTAGGATGTCAGAAGACTCCGACGTCCTCAGATCAGGTCTCAATCTCCTATTATCTCAAAACATCTCGAGCAGCACATTTGACCCCCTGGCTGACGGTCCGGAGGAGCCGACAATCTGCTTCCCAGGCTCTGTCACACTGTCACACTCACTCATGGAGAAAACCAGATGCAATCCGTTTTGGCAGTGGTATACGTTTTCATATTACTTTGCTGCTATGTTTATTTCCACTGATTTTTTTTTTTTTAAAGTACTTGTTCAGAATCCCCAGTTACTTAAAAGGACCTCTTCCACATTAATCATGTAATAGGAACAAAATCTTTTGTGCCAACATACCGATACTTGCCCTGGAGAGCCCTTTTTCCCTCGAGACTAGTGCACTCCATGACTCCATGCACTCCTGGACCAAGCCCGTTGGTATGCCAGAGCAAGATAATCAAAGCAAGACCATTACATCAGGCTTGCACATCTCAGGGAAGGATGCACAAGAGAAGGTGGTAAGAAAGGGAGCAAATTTGTGCTTCCTGCAATGACAAAGACAAATGTATTGATCGGGCCTGAAGGGATGTAAGAAAAAAAGACTTCTTTTCTGCAGAACAAACAATTAGAACTAAGAGGCCTAGGCCAGAAGCACAGACTACAGCTAAGTAATGGCTCAAGTTAATTCATAAACCAAGTTTAACTACTTTAGCAGAAAAAACCCCAAACCCAACAAGAACAAAAAAAAAAAAACCCACCCCACATACACACAAAAAAACCAAACAACAAAAACCAACCCAGGCTTGGAATCAGTTTTCAAAGCATTTCAGCCAAGGAAAAATGCCCTATCCACTGCAGTGGGCAGTCAAGTAAACTTATTGTGTGGCTGCCAAGTCAGATAGCTGGTACAGAACTCGGGAAAAGTCAAGCCTAGAATAAAACCTGCCATCAGCTCTGCAAGTGGGCACAGCCCCCTTTATGTGGGGGGCACCACATGTCCTCCAAAGTGAGGGTCTAGGTACTTTCTCAGGACACTGTCTCTGTACTTTCAGTCATTCAAGAAAGCAATAGCTCGTTGAAACTAGACAGCGATGCCAAAAAAAAATCTTGATTTCCACAGAGGAATGTCCAGTATAACAGCACGGACAGGACTGCCCAGTCTATAGAGAGACTTAGACTACCCCAAGGCAGCCCCTCTCCTCTGCAACCTCACTTAAAAGACTCCTCATCTTCTCATCTCCCAGAGCCTTACTAATTTAACTGAATGGGTTAATTGTGACTCATCTTATTATTTCTTCCAAAGAAAAGATCCAGAAAGTACCACATTCCCCTTAGGTGTCTGCCCCCCCTGCTGTGACCTGAACTTAAGACACCAGAGGAGCTGCAATATTAGCTGCACTGGAATGTTTTGGTTTTCCCTTGCAAAACAGGCCCATTTCTCCAAGCGTGAATGTGCTTCAGTTACCTAAACATACTTGGGGGGGGGAATTTCCATTTTTTGTATTTAACCAAACAATTCCCATTTTTGTTGAAAGCAAACAGAAAAGGGCATGCCCCAACACATTCCCCTTGCGCTATATACCAAGGTAAGAAGAAACTTTTAGAAAACAATTTTTTCCTCTAAAGATTAACCAAATTCCCATCAGCAATCTGTCACCTCTGGACCACTGTGCAAATCCTACAACCTCCGTGAGCAGAAACAATTTAATGTTACACATGTGTGCACATAAAAGGCACATTATATTTCTGGAAAACCCACCCGGCACCAGGTACTGCTATTTCACATGCGCAGGTGGGTTGGCACATACGAAGGGTGACTTCCGAAAATTCTTCTGTGTTTAAACTTTCTCAACCATAAGGAAAAAAACCTGCAGCAGAACTGCAAATTAATAGTAGGTGACAATGAAACAATTGATTTTCGTTGGAACTGGATGGATAAATAAAGATCCAATTGCTTGTCCGTACAAGGGAGTAAAAATCAAAAGCTGCCAGTTTATGCTGCCAGGACGTTATGTTCTCAGGTCATACCCAAATTCACATAATAGCAGTCACCTCAGTAGAATTACACCACATTACAGTACCTAAGGACATGGCCCAACTTCATCTTCTGCAGGAAATCTATAAAAGCACTCATCAAAGTGTTCATTTCATTTTAAACATATACTTCAACCTATACCTTTTCCCTCATGTCAGCTGATGAAGGTCAACTGTTTGTACCCAGAAAAAAAAGCCGTTAGAAAGGGGAAAAAATAGCTAGAAAATTCAATTATCCATCAGCCTTTGCTCTCTCTTTCCAGGTCAGTCCTGCCTACACACCCCGCGATCGTCACTGAGCTGCGCAGAGTTCAGTAAGAATATTTGCAAGGTGAAGGCATAGGGAAACATTTTCTTTCAGTGTTGCAGGATCAGAGGAAGACACAAGCAGCTGAAGCCGAGTTTGCAGAGAAGAGGAATACGTCTGTCCTCATTTGGCCTTTTCTCTACCTGTCCTCTTTGTTTCACAGCTCCAAACGACTGGTGTAAGAGAACACAGTGTGGTTTCCTCTTGGATCATTGCCTTTAGTGGCCGTAGACAGCAACAGAACAGAAAATAAAAGTCGAAGATGCCGCTAGAGCAGAAAAACATGGATCCCCCCAGTCACAGACTCATCTGTATGGCTGGAGCTGAATTACTCCAGCCTCGGAGCTGCCCTCCAGACCTGCTAGCTCGATACAGACACGACATCAGAATTATGCCGGCTCTGCTCATTTTCAGTTCCACAGATGACGCATGACTTCTCACTCTCCATTACAGCTCCCCAGCTTCCCTCTCTCACAGCTGTGTTACGTAGAAGTTTTCTTATGACTATTTTCAGCTGAAATGTTGTTTTAGCTTCAATTTATTCCCACTGACCTGAACTGACACGTAATTGTTACTGCAATGCCTTAGCAAGAGACATGCTAAAATACCACCTTTTCCTTTACTATAAGACATTCTTGTAAGATGTTAGACCAACTGATTCTTTAAGGTTATTCTGCAATATATATTATTTTTAAAAATAAGCCTTGGCTGAACTGAAAGAAAACTGGCCACTAATTTCTGATCACTGATTTAGGAAGTCCAAAAGTCATTAACAGACTTGTAACAGGCATTACTACAGCGCTAGCAGCTTTCTTCATTAAAACATCATACCAGACACATAGAGGAATTCTCTACAGATATTCAGGTAACAGTCATGATCTCCAAAGAAACATTTCAAAGCATGATACGCCAAATGATCCAAGCGCCAAATGACTGGCAAACCTTGAGAACACAGGTGTTAAACGCCCCATTCCTACGTACAAGTAGGTACTTAAACGCGCAGTTCCCAGCAGTGCATATGCGGTAACCATCTGCTTGTGCAATTACCCATATTTCCACTCCAAAGTCTAGTGCAGGCAATAGGTGCGTGAGCACTAACACTCCAAGAGATGGACTGTTCCACCTAGCAGTCCACGAGGTGTTGGATGATCATGTGAATATTTGCCCAAGTCCAGATGGGAAAGCTGAGGTGTTTGGCACACAGAAGACCAGGGGACAAGCCTGAATTAAGACTCCAGGAGCCTTAACTTGTGTTCTGTTCCAAAAAAGATAGCGAAGAGACTTCCTCCACATTAACTCAGAGGACATTAGATTGGGCTATGGATCCAGTATACAGTGCCAAATCTCCTTAACTACAAGCAGGCGTTTTTTAATTGGAGATATACTGCTCAGCTGATATGACACAAAGCTGGAACTAAAGAGAGATGGGTTTTATTCTTGATCCTGCTGCTGCTCCAGAGGACGACCTGAGGAAAGTCACTTCAATTCTCTGTCCCTGACCTTCACACTTGTACCTTTTGTGTACTGCTGGTTCCTTTGTACAGCGTCGCCTCATCTACTGAGGAGAGATGCTATAAAGAAACTAGGTATTGTTATTAAACTATGTTTATGGATTACTTAAAATTGTTCATTCCAGGAATCCCATGTAGTCTTAAAAAGGAATGTTTTGCAGAGAGAATGAGCAACCGGTGAAGATACATCATGGCTGCTTTGTAGTATGGTGACATTCTTTGCCATGGATAGTGCTGAATTAATAGCAGTTATAACACTAAGTTTGGAGAATGCCTTGACACTAGTCAGCGCTCAGGTAAGACAATGTTTTATCGCAGTTCATTTAAAAAAAAAAAGCAATAAAAGGCTTAAGAACCATCACGGATCCTAACTACATGAAGCTAATAATCAGTATGATAAACTATGATTTACATTAATAGGAAATTGAATGGACATTTCATTTCCTACGCCTTTGTTGCTCCCATTCAATTGCACTGACTGTGCTATTCAGGTAAGCCAGCATGGTGCCTGTTTACAAGAGAACTTTGCAAAACAAAGACAGTCACGGTCAAAACTTTGCTGGTCAACTCAGTATCTTCACATGGAAGACCTCTGAAGAAAAAAAAAAAAAAGTATTCTGAAATAGGCTCATGGGATATTTTAGTTGGAAGTGGTAAGTAGCAGGGAATGATCTCATGGCCATCTAGGTGTATGGTGGCCACAGAAAAAAGCATCTGGTTTTCAGACAGAGGCTTGATTAAACTTCCCTTGTCCAGGCAAAATACCATTGCACAAGTCCCTAGCAAAATGGCAAATGACAAAGTGTTCTGTGTGCAGAAAACAGTACAATCCAAGTCTGGCTCCAGAGAAATCTGGCACAAACTCTTTGCTTTCAATAGGAGTGGAGAATGTGCCATGCCAACATCTGACAATACATTCAGACGTACGTATAACATACCATCTGAGCAGCTCCCAGAAATGATCTGATTTTCCTTCTTTCTTTTATCTAAGAGAATGGAATTGCTCCGGATGTACAACGAAGCAAACTGAAAGCACAGCTGGAACCACTGTTTTTAAGACAACCTTGCTATGCCATAACTTTTCACGGTTCAGTTGCTAAATTACACATTATAAAAATAAGTAAGTGCAATTGAGAGACTGTGTTAATCTCAGAAGTTTAAACATTGCCCTGCAATGACTGCTTTATATTGGCCCATA
Source organism: Sagittarius serpentarius (assembly GCA_034782735.1). NCBI lineage: Eukaryota > Metazoa > Chordata > Aves > Accipitriformes > Sagittariidae > Sagittarius > Sagittarius serpentarius. Next base: position 16,457,845 of record JAVKLA010000042.1, on the reverse strand, counting down.
GTAAAGTACTTTATGGGGCATGCAGAAGATTTATCCGCACGCGTACGTTAAATACTCCTGGGAATTTTCTCACATAGAGAGACAAGGCCTGACACAAAACTAAATACATACAAAACATTGCCGTCATTCACACTGCAACAGAAATGCCACCCAGTAAGAAAAAACTTTACAACGCCTAACAGAGATAAGAACCGATAGCCAGCATAGCAGTAAGATGTTGCTTTTGGAAGTGCAGAATTTCCTAACCTGACAATCAGTGCAGATTCTAGAAACATAACACAAAACAACTGTCCCCTTGCAAGGAAATGAGAGCTTAGGCGTTGACTATAAATAGATTATAAAGAAGCAGGGGTGGTTTGCAGAGTAGTTTACTAAAGCCAAGAGTATTTAGAGCCAAATTAGGTTCTTGCACACAAAAATTCCCTGGAATTTAGGGTGAGTTCCGATGTAATTCCTTGCCCAGGCAGTCTGGGGCTGACAGACTACACCCAACTGCCTTTTGCAATTCTCTCTAGTAATGCAGAAGATCCATCCAGGCCGACTCAGAGATCCCAGGGGAGAAGAATTTTAAATAAAGTAACTATGATGGTAAAGAAGTTGCAGATACGGTACCAGTGCCTTTTTTTTGGTTGTTTGTTTTTTTTTTTTTAAATAATCATGCTTCAGAACAGTACCACAGCTCAGCAAGAATGAGTCATCCAGGTGTTCTCAGGAGACAAAGTATGACGCCATACAAGACAAATGTAAGCATACCCAGCAAGGCACTACATGAAGTACTTTGTACGAAAGCATCACCTCACTCCGCTGTAAAACACCCACAAGCAGTAAACTGAAGAGCATTCTTAATCCTTCAGTGTTATCATTATTAGAGTATCATTCACCCACTTGTCTGCAAGCTGCTGCCTTCTCCCACCAACAGCTTCGTCTTACAACAATGCCTCATTTTTGGCTCAGAAGACCAACAATAGGCTCTCCCCTGAGCTTATGGCAGCATCTCCATGATCACTTGGCAGGAGGCAGCATAACAATAATTTGACAGGCATCTTCCCAAGGAGACTCAACACATCAGTCATGAGGCTGACACACTCCACACCGAAAAGAGCTCATCCAGACTACAGAAGATTGCTAGGTACAGGCAGCTGCTCTTGATTGACCATCCAAAAGATAGGAGGTTTTTCCATTTCACTAACAGCAGAGGAAGAAAGCACCTATTTCCTGTGATGGTCCTCACGACATTGCCGTGCTGGTTTGAGCTAAGTCTGAGTAAAGCAAAGCAGCAGGTAATCAGTAGAGAAGACTGAAGTCCTATTTGTAGTCCAAGAACAAGTCTACTGACTGGCACCTAAAAGGAAATAGTACTGCAAAAACAATGGCAAGTTACCTTTTTATGATGTGCAAAGAGCCTCTTTCCAACAAAATAATTACTCTTCAGATATTTTAAAACAGGACACTGAAAAACCACAGTATTTTCAGAGGATGCACTGTCTTTGGGTAGTGCTAAAAACAACCAGCATTTGCTGTCCAGAATAACATGAATTATCTTAGTCTGACTGCTCCAACTTAACAAATGTAAAAGTAACTATGACCCTTGTGTCTTTAAATAGAATCGGTCATTCTAACATGGCACTGAAAAAAGTAAGAGTTTGAGTCACTCCTTCCCTTCATACAATGCCACAAGACAAACGTCCATCAGTTTATCACCAACATACCAATTTTGCTTAGACAACTGTTGTTTAAAGGACGGTCAAGATTTAAAGCTTGAATGAAGGAAGAAAGACATATCCTCTCTTCTTTTCCTACGCGAGAAAGACAAGGGTTTGCAAACCTCCATATAACTCTTTTTTTTTTTTTTTTCTTAAAGTTGCTGAATGAAAGTCCTAAGCTCTGAACAGCAACTCATTTCTGAGGCTCAGCGTGCTGGAATGCTCTGACTTATGTACGCAATAGGGAACTGGCTTTGATTGAGGTTTCTCCCATCTTTAAACCAAGTTCAAGGTTCCTGGCAGTTTAATTGCTCTTGAAGATAACGAATCCCTTATGAGACAGGAAGGCTGAACAATCATATACTTCAGAATAATTCAGTCTGTATAGTTCCAAGAATAACTTCCAGTGCAGGTGATAGCAAGCATGTGATAAGCAAAGTTCCAGGAGAAAGTCTGTTGAAAAAAACAGAATTATGGGAAACAGACTGAACTGCTGGTTTTATAGATGTAGCTCTATTCCAGCACTCAGGCAGTAAAACTAAAATGAACTCCCTCAAAGTTAAAAATACCCAATAAAACTCAATAGGCAAGGTAATTATTTTGACTCGACAGAGGGAGAAGACAGGTCACTCATTCCCACAGAGAGCAGCTTACCTTGCTGACACCAAATAGTAAGACATCTTTCAGTTCATCTGTTTTTTCCAAAGCTACTTTTTCTGTGATACGGCTTTATAACACTGGTCAAGCCTACACCACTCTGGGCCAAACAAAAACCTAAAGATCAAAAGAAAGGTAAGCAGCACATCCTCCGACTGCCTCTCCTGTGGTGTCACAGCTCCCCCAGGGGACCAGGCTGGTTGTCCATTTTACATTCCCAGGACTGACCTTCTGCCCACATTCTACTTGTTAATGCAGGTTCCTCAAGATCTCAGCTGTGAGATTTGCTGGATCAATACTTGTCCTAGGTGTAGAGATACAGTGAGTCAGGATGGCACCCAAGGGATGAAAGTATCATCTCTCTTTCTACCTTTCCCTTAGAAAAATGGAAGTGAACACCAGTCAGCAATTGAAGGTGTTCGCTCTAATACTAGAGAACAAATCCGTGACAGACATACACTTGAACAACTGAAACTTTATATTGCATGGGTTATAAAGGTAACACTTGCAACATCACCTGCTTTTGCCCTTTCTCCTACCCCTCCTGGTAAGGACCCACATACTCTCTATGGAAGTTATGATCTTCTACAGATGCAATATAACACAGGTCTGTCACAAAAGCAAAACTGAAAACTCCAGCAGTAACATAAAGCAGATATTTATTGTCAAGCAGTATCACATCAAAGTAAGTAAGAGAATGTCATAGTTGCTAACAAAATACAGGTGAATATCTTGTGAATTCACCGGATTTCAGTTTCTGGCATCTTTGAAAAAGAAATTTTTTGGTTTGGCTGACAGGAACCCAAAGAGTACAACTGTCCTGTAATTGGAGCAATCAGACACGCATGGGGACAATAAATATAGGCAAAATAAATCAGTTGTAAACAGATCTGTCTACTGTATTTCTAACCAACTAATATTTTTTTCTTCGTATTTGAGGATTTGGGCATTTTTTTTTTTTCCTTATCCTAAAAGTCCCAAGATTTTTAGGTCTCGGTACTCTAGAGACAGATTTTCTAAATGTTTATTCTCTGGGCTAGCAATAGTGGTTTATTCCACTGAGAAGATGAACAATTAGCTTAAACAAAGTTTAATGTTACAGGCAAATGACTTAGGTTTCTGGTAATTACTCAAGTTGAGGGAACAAGTTTCTTCATGAAACAAATTATGAAATTGCTTGTTTGTTTAGTATCAGTCAAGCACATTACTATTTCAGAGCTGTGAAAATTACAGTTTTCTCCAGCCTAGCCAGTTAAACCATAAGATACAAAGCTTGAAGCTAACAGCCCAAGTACAGGCTTCTGAAGGAAATCAAAAAGTCCCATGCCCCGCCCAGAAAAACAGTGCAGTTACTTTAGAAAAGGTAATAGTGTGGATAAACCCATTGCCTGTTGAATAGCATGGCCCCTAACCCATTCTCTTGAAATTCTCAAATAGAACACATTAAAGTTCAAGGGTAAACAACAATACAAGGAAAACAACAGAAATCAGCAGACCTTTTAAGAGCCGAAGAACACATAAAACACCCTTAAGGTGAGCTGTTCCAATTAAGCACCTTTCTTTCAAACAAATGTTGGAAGACAGCTTTAGTCCTTGACTAAAATACACCTTCTTGTGACTTCTACTGGAAATCAAAGACTGATTTATAATCCCTGTGCCTTTCCCTGCTGAGATGGGAAAGGTACATTTGATATACCTTCAAATTACATTTGGACAAAATACATCAGGCTCAGGTGAATCATCTTCAAGAGTGACCTTAGCTCAGTGATGTAATCAGCAATTAAAATTCTAAAGTTGCTAATATGCCTCTAGTAATTGTTTTCTAAGTTACATCCAAGTACCTCCCTTCATAATGGAATTTGTGTATGCTAAAAAAATGCTGAAACACAACTCTCAGTTTCACAAAGCACAGGGCAGCTGTATGTCCTTTGGGAATCTGCACTGGTGTAAATAATTTTGTTCTCCCTAGACAGCCAAACCAAAATAAATGGGGAAGATTGCAGTTAAGTCACACCTGTTGAGGATTTTGTCTTTTTCTAATCACCTGACATGATAACTTTACCATATAATTCTACATTCATTTTGTCAACAGAAAAAGCTACTAGAACTATTCCATCCTGGTTAAGTGTAAGGTTATTTAGCCCAAGAAGATGCAGGTAGTCATGACGATAACGTTTACTTCAGATAATATTGATTACATAGCCAAGGGATACACATCATTTTCAGTGTCTGTAACTTGGAATTCTTGAGATGGTTTCCACTGAGCTCTCACCCCTGATGCTCTTCCTCAGTGATATGATGTTGTAGCCTAGGTTTATTAGGATTGTGTTCAATCAACCAGTCAGCAAGCCAGGTCTGCAGAACAAAAAACCCAAACATTTTCAGTTTTCTGTTTTTTCCATTAAGTGTATGGGAGAATATTAACAGCATTATTTGAAACCTCTGATATAGACACTCTCCTACTGTGCTGCAAAATCAAGTCCTTTCAGAAAAAATGGACATACAAATAACCTGTTTTTTCAAAATGTTCTTTTAAGTCTTCACAGCTTATATTGCTTTTGAACAATTCACACTGACCTTTAGAAGACAACTTTTCCTGGCAATGTCTATCTTTGTGTATGTATAAGAACATTTGAGCCATACCTTCAAATAATCCCATCAACTCTGTTTTGGAATGAGGCTGTACAACATGCATGAAACTGCTTAGTGAAATATTAGTCCTCACAACACTTACAGATACTTTATCTAGTAATCATTCTTTAGAAGTGCCAGTCTTCTGAACTAAAATCACCTTATAGTACCTAAAACTTAAGAACAAAACACGGTTACTTTTTGAAATTCATCTTGCAAGTTTTCCAGCACATTGTTCTTAAATAAGAATGTGGGAGGCAGGAACGCCTTGAGTACTGATTTCATCTGTCAATGTCTCAGCCTGGCCTTAGACAAATTAACCCTTTGCCTTGATTTCTCCACTTGTAAAGAGAAGTTTTTAACACATCCTTATTTACTTCACAAGGCTGTTGACGATCAGTTTCTGGAATGCTAAGTACAACAAAGTTCATACCATACTGTGAAGTGAAAGAACTGATAGAATAGTATACCAGTAAGGTAAGCAACACTCTCGTTTTACTACCAGGTGCAAAAAGACTGGTTTGCAAAGAAAGAGACAACAAGCAGAGCAGTATGACAATCCTCACAGGTTAGTCAGCAATAGCAGAAGAACGGCAAGAACTCAAGACAAAAATGGAAAACAAACAAAAAACCAAACAAATCCCAAAACACAAAAGCCTTTAGAAAGACTGCTGGGGAAAAAGAAATCTTTAAATCATTTGAGCCTAATCAGGCTCAATTTAATCAAATTTATCCTGTGTTACTTAGGGAATTGGCTGAGATAACCTCTGTGCTGCTAGCAAGTATTTCTGAGTGGACAGATAGTTCTGATGCCATCTTCAAAAAGAAAGTTAAAAAAAAAAAAAAAAAAAAAAAAAAAGGAAGAGCCAAATCACTCCGACTTCAGTTCTTCAGTTCCTGGAAGGATACTAGAAAGAAACCTAATAATTCCATCAATCTCCCTGTAAGTTACCTAGCAGATAACAAACTGAAAAGCAATAGCCAACATATATTTCTGAAAAAAAGTAATATCAAATCAACATTCTTTTCCTTCTGTCACAGACATTATGGACAGGGAAGAAGGAGCAAATAACATGTTTTCATTTTAGTAAAGCTATTGACACTGCTTCATATAGCTTTCTTACAAGCTCAATGAAGTTACTATTAGTTACCACATAACTGGCTAGAAAATTGTGCTCAGAATGTAGAGATTAACTGGAAGCAAAACCAAACAATGAGTTAGAGAAATGTGACTTGTAAGAGGAAAAAAATCAGGTTTTAATATAGTGAAGTGATGACTGAAGGGAAAAAAGATGGTAACGTTCTTCAAATATGCAATAGCTTGCTGCAAAAAAATGAGATATTACATTGTCTCCAATGTCATGTGGGGATAGCAAAAGGGGGGGGGGGGGGGA
>JAVKLA010000042.1:16434951-16447020 GCA_034782735.1 Sagittarius serpentarius | reverse complement strand
AGCCGCCGCCGCCGCCGCCGCCGCCGCCGCGGGCTGACGGGGTCGCAGCGAGGTGCTGACCCGCCGGGAACCCGGAGCGGGGTTCTGCCGTGTCATGGTCCGGTTACAAACGCCATTTGAAAGGGAGGAAAACCGCCCCGGCAGGCACGGAGCAGCGCTGCCGGCTCCTCGCCGAGGACCCTGACACACCCCTCGCTTCAAGCGATCCGGCGCGCTTCCTATTTTATGTCCCAGATTCTGACACAGTGTAATAATTTTTTTTTCCAAATGCTCTTACAGAGCAAGTGTATAAAGAGCCCCATAAAAGAGGACTGAGAGAATGCATTTCTTGTTAGCTAACGACGCATTTTCTCCTAACGCAATCTCTGCTGAAAGTCACACTCTAGAGCCTGTCCCAGCAGCACAGGGTCTGACACAGGCACTCAAGGCAACATTCCCATGGCCCCCATGTCAGGTCCAAAATGTAAAAGGACAAGCTCAGTAAGGGCTATTTAAATGAAACATTTGTAATACATTTAAATATCCATAAAGTCCATTTACATTAAAAACAGTGGAAATGAAAAACACTGCAACTGCAACTGGCCAGCTATCTAATTCAGTTAATTCTCTGAGTATCCGCTCGGCAAACGCATGCTGTGTGAAACCTTGTGATATCAGAACGATATGCTCTCCGGAGAGTTACTTTGGAGAGTCCACATACCTGCTACATATGTTTGCTAAATCCAAGTTTATTAACAAAGTCTGTGTTTTTCTGCGGTTAGCAAAATAGTCGGTCTTTTCTGTTCCAGCCCATGCACCAGTAAAATGTATTCTTACAGAATGTGGCAGTGGTGGTTGATGACATATGAAAAATATAAGTTGATTTTTTGGACACACTAGCTTTTAGTTACTGGCTTGACTGCTGAAAGTTAAGATAAATATTGTTCTGACTTATAAGCTACACTTATTTTCTCTGGAGCACAGCCTGTTACCTGAACGATCAGGAATCCTGATCGGAGAATGAGGTCCCCTATTTCTTCTTCTTTATCAACGACATCTGGTTTGATGAGGGCCAGAGTTCTTTCCACAAAAATCTGAGGTTCAGGCATTAACATCTGCATCTTGGCTTCTGAATTAGAATTCACGTACTCCTTTTGCACTGCAATGACACCAGTTTATGATAGTTGGAGTTTGCCGACTGCACAGTCACCTGCGGTGACATTTACCACGTACTCTAGGAATGGAGCAGCTCGTCCCCATTTTACAACACTCACACGAGATTTTCTCTGGACTAGTTAGTACTCTTGTAGTTCACATTCCCATTTTCAGTGCAGCAATATTTTGGGGAAAATAAGCCAAAAATTAAATGTTGTTAGCCAACCCTAAAGTGTAAACTATACTAATATTTCACTAATTAGACAACGTATGAGAGAAAGAGAAGCGTGACCACACACTTTACTATGTGCAAGAGTGAGTCAGACTGACGGGCCTTACTGAACTCCCACATCCTCCATCCACCAACCGTGTGTTCCACCAAACCCCAAATCTGTTTTCTCATGCATGAAGATTGTGGTGTGGGACATTACTTGGAGCTAGTCCATCTGTAAGCCTCAGGGTATTTCTCAATTGTTATTTAATTCCTGTATTTATGGACTCAAGAGAAAGTGCCAGTTTACTAACCGAGCGGATCAGGCCATTAGCAAGCTATTAGGATACAAAAGTTTTGTGAATAGCGGAGCTAGTGCAGACGGGTTTCCTACACACTTGTGACCTTTCTCCCCCTCTTCCCTCTGCCTCCATGCCCCAGCCCTGGGTCTCTCTCCATCTGCACTGGACAAGACACTGGTACACAGCCGACTGGCCAGCTCACTGCTGCAAAAACCATATATAATTGCTGAGTTATACCTGCCGCCTTGGTCGGGATGATCTTTTCTGCACCTACACCTTTCAGACTCCTCGTTCACTTTCAAATTTGGTTAAACAGGCTGCGGCCTCCGTCGGGGAGGAAAGATGGGAGAGCTGAGCACAGGACCGCCGGGGCTGCCTTTGCCTGGGAACGAGGCTGAAAGTAAACACGCCCGGATCGCTCGGAGCAGCCGGCCTGGAGCCAGAGCACCCTGTCACGGACACCGGAGGCCGAGGGGCCCAGGACTCGGCGGAGACCCGAGGAAGCGGCTCCCTCTTCTCCACAGACCCCTCCCCGCCGCCCGACTCGGAGAAGGGCTCAGCCCCGCCTACCCTGAGGGACCCGCCGCCACACCACCAGCTCGGCCTGTTCTGCCCCCACAGCGGCTGCGACGGATCCCCCCGCCCGGCTCGGCTCGGCTCGGCTCGGCCCGGCCCGGCCCGGCCCGGCGCCTTTCCCACCGGCAGCGCCATGCCACGCACCTTCCCGCTCCGCCGCCGTTGCTAGGTGACGGCGGGGCCGTCTCCCCTGGGCGGAGCGGCCACAAGATGGCCTCCGCGCCCCTCGGCTGTGTGGTGAGCCCGGGGCCGGGGGTGGGAATCAAAAATGGCGGCTGGGGAGCGCCGGTGTGCTGGCAGCGAGAGGCCGCTGCCCACGGGTTGGCTCGGAACGCGTCTCGCAGGCCGGGACAGCCGCGGTCTCCGGGCAAATAACTGAGAGCCACACCTGCCTGTTTATGGGCACCTCATGTGATACGAGAATAAGTAAAGGAGCAGCGTGATCTGGAGGGGAGCTAGAGAAAAAATCTCATTTCTCTGTGACAATAAAGGCTTTATGTCGGTTTTACACTCAGGACTGCCGAGGGAGGCATGATCTCACAGTAAACGTTCATAAACTGAGGTAACGCCGTTTATTGGAAAAAGAATAAGCACACAAGCTCTTCTTCAGGTTATTTAAATACTGTTTTTTATTGTGGGAGCATGCTGACGTTTCCTGTTTACATGCCTGGTCAACATCATCGGGATCGGGAGTTTACAGTATGCAGCCTTCTGGCATACCAGACATAATACCCTGAACCTACAGCTCTCTAATACTGTTTTTCAGCATTTTTTTATTGAATTACAGTGTCTATCCAGTGCTACTTAACTTTTGTCCCCAAACCAAACATGTTATGAGTAAGAAACACTCATTGTTTTCCAAGTTAAACCATAATGAGGTGAGCCATAAACTGGGCTGGGGAAGCCACGTTCCCTAGGGATTTTGACCAGATTTTACCACCATCATGCCAATACCCTTGCTCCCTCCACACTCCCTGTTTCCCCGGCTCTCGGGTCACTCCTGCTCGGAGCAATTGCACTACAGCCATCATCCATCCGACGTGACCTTCTGTGCCGTAGCCCGCCCGGCGACCTGGAAGCCGAAGTGTTGGGTGCTCCGGTATCGCCTCCCCACCGGCCCCGTTTACCCTGGGCAGGGCTACACGTGCTGCGGCCGGCTCTCTGGCCTGAACGCCTGCCAGCTGGCCTGGCATTATCGGGGTGTGGACCAGCAAACGGCGCTGATAACTACTGAGCTCGCTCTGCAGCCATGCTCCTCTCCTTTGGGCCTCATCTCATTATCAATTTCTCAAAAATTGTGGGATCCAGGGTGCTGTTAAGACCTCTGGCTTGCAGGTGAATTCAGCTGAAACTGGCCATTGCATTGGAGTCCTTGAGGTGACACTGACAAAGGGACAGAGAGAAAACACAGGCATACAGGCTTCAATTTTTTAATGAAATCAGACAAAGTAGATGCAAAGAAGAAAAGACATAAAAACCCCAAAACACTGTAAGAGCCATAGATACTGACACTGTGTACCCTGGTTAGCAGAGGAAATAGCAAATTTACTGCAAAAGCTCTCTTAGTGTAAGAAAAATCCACTTTGCCTTAATGTTTTTAATGAGTAATGTAAACAATTTAAAAATAGAAATGAGAAACAAAGCTATGCAATTATTTCATTTCAGCCAGTTTGAAATATGTTTAAAAATCAAAGACTGAAGTTTTTATTCACATACTTTAAAAAACAAAGGTTCCAAGTGCACAAGACTGAGTTATTCAGATACAGGCTTCCCTTCACTGATACAGGCACATGGTGTTTGTTTCTTTCACAGAGATACCTTACCCAATATTTACCTTGAAGACGTTGTAAACACTGCAACTACACAGAGATAATGTATAAACATGTTTTATTTAAAAAAAGAAAGCTGATAGAGTTCACCAGTTTTTTAGTTTAGTTCAGAGTTACTTCGGCAAGAGTCGGTTCTTTTCAAAGTCAATGAGTGCAAGTCTTGACAGCCCTAGCTTAGATTTAGCAGTTAAAAGGCTTCTACAGCCTGGCTGAATACCTCAGAATTATTATTACATAAGAAATGCTGAATTTAATAACTGTGTAACACATTGCTAACATTAATCTCTTGCAATTTCTTTATTGTGTGCAATTTTTTTTTCAGCTAACCAAGTTTAAAAAAAAAAGTATCTTTCTGTGCATCCTTACACGCTGCAGTTTTGCCAGGAGCAGGGTCCTGTGCACTTCACTCCCCACCACGGGCCCTCAGTCTGTGTCAGAATTTCTCCTCCTTGCTGTTTCCAGAAGCATTTCTGGAGGGCGGAGATTGTCTAATTTTAGCACCTCGGAGAATCCTCTGCTCTCCAATGAGCGGGCGGCTGCATCTGGGGCTGCAGCCAATTACCCCGGTTTCTTCCTGCTACGCTTCCCACAATGGTTTAATAATGCAGACTTACAAATTTAAAGTGGCCCCACACGTTAAGAGAAAATAACATTATGTGTTCCCTAACAAAGACATACAGTAGTAGAATCTCAAAGGTTTCTTCTAAAGCCTTGGATTCCATAAACCTAACCTTGCAACCCTGTGTTAATATCATTATCTTATGTTTATTCTCTTTATAAAGCTTGAAGAGATATTTCTGGTAACTAAAAGGCTGGTCTGAAGCATCTTCCTTAACTTCTGTAGGCCAGGGATGTGATTTTAAGAAAAGAAACAAGTAAAATTATAATTACAATGTAATGAACTGTTACAGTACATTTCTCTGGGCATAGCTTTGCTGCTGTATCTTATCTGTTAAGCGGTTTAACAAGCCTTAGTTGTCTCACTTATTTTTAGCTGACGTGGAATATAAAACACTGGAAGATTGTGGCTGCAGGTGCATTTGCATTCTAGTAACAACAGATAAGTAACTTTTTAAGGAAGAATATTATTTCAGAGCTTTCTGCTCCAATACTGCAAGAAGGTGGAGAAACTAATATCTTGTAGACTGTCAAAAAAAGAAGGAAAGAAAAACAGAATTATGAAAATAACAGCGAAGAAAAGCTAAAGAAATAATACCAACTGGTTGGATTGATTAAAAATGAAGCTTGCACATCTTGACGTTAAGCACAGAAAAATGTATTTGCTTTAGTAGTAATTTACTAGCTATGCATTTACCACACGTACAACTTTCATCCACTGCTGCTTTTTTTTTTGCTTCTGTCTCACGCTAAACTGTCATACCTACCCACAGTGCCGGCTTACCTTCAACAGTTGCCTCATCCATGCTTGCTTTTGCAGTGCAAAGTGTCTCTGACGGAAATCCTGTGATCAAGTTAACTTCCTTTCCTGCAAGCCTGCTCTCTCCTCCATTTCTGCCTTCTTAACAACTAAACAATTCTACTTCTGCAGCTTATCTGCACGCCTGTAATCCTAGCTAGCTTTTCATTGCTGCTGACTAACCCTTGTCAAACCCTCCCTACTGCTTTCCTCTACTTGCTATCTGACCATTTTCTTTAAAGATAAAACTAACAAAATATTCTCTTGATGCTTCCCCTTTCTACAAGTCTCTAGGTGGCAATAACAAAAAAATCTTACCTACACGTCTTCTGTAACTCCATCACTTGCCCTATTAACCTCACCCTATTTCATTTCCTGATTTTCCTCACACCCACTCTTTCATTTGTTCACAGCTTTACTCATTCAATCTGCTCTGACCCCCCAGCACTCCCACAGATATGCTTGTCTCTTTTACGTAAAAAAAAGAAAAAAAGCCTTTGGTAGAAGCACCTCTTGTCTTCTCACTTTTACAAGTCTTATAATCACATCTCTTGCCTAGTTCTACCCTAAATCCCCTTCAAACTTGGTTTTGCTTCCTCTCATCATCTGAAAGCTTCTCAGCTCATCTTAAACCAGTATCTTTGTTGGCCTTCAGTTGCGTTTAGCACAGCTAGCTAGTGTCCTATCTTAGCTTTTGCAATTAGTCTCACCTATTGCTTCTCCAATCGCTGTTTCAGCTTGGCTTGTCAATAACATACCTCGTGTTTCTTTCCCTTTTCTGTAAGAGCAGTGGTGAGTGCTGTTCTTGACTCTCCTCCCTTCCCTTCCAGCTCATAGCTCAACATCCTAATGGGCAAATATAGATATGATTGCCTCTTATTACTGTCTCCTTTCAAACTTCGGGTATCTTGATTGCATTTGAAGTCTTGGTAATGAGCGTGTGTTAGACAAACTGTCTGCCTGAAAACCACTTTTCTACTGAGTTATTTTACAGCCAAATGTGCAAAGGAGTGGGTGGAACCTTACGGCCAGGAACGTGGGGTTTGGGCTCAGATTGGTTTAAACTGCTGTGGAGATGTCAACCAAGATGTGATCTTTGTTACTTATTGGCATGGCTAGGAATCTTGCTCAAGCTCTCTTCATCTCAGTTATTGTTGACATCCTTTTCTCTGACCACAACAAATAAAGCATTTGCTTCCATTCAGAAAGCTCTGCAATGCAATTTTCTTAGTTCTTCAGTTTAACTATGTTAGCTCTCCACACCTTTCCAAAGACAGTCTTCTTTATCACACACAAAACTGTTAGTCTTCAATTGCAAGCCCATTCACATACTGATCTGGTCCTACCTACCTTTTGTTTCAGTCTGAAAGGATATCTCCCGTTTCCTGCCAGCTGGTACAACTGAATTCTACTACTGCACTTCCAAATAAAGACCTTCCTGCTTTATCCCACTTTGAGCTCCTGTTGAACACCTGTAGAGATTGGCATTGACAACTTATTTTCTATAAAGCTCCTCCTCATTTGTATATAGACATTCTGTATAGATACTGTGTATAGATATTAGGCTTTTACCTAACCTTTAGAGCAGAAACACTTGCACACATTTGCTCTTTCATTGTTCTGCATAATGTTTAACATAATACTGGCTTGGATTATCCCTGAGGCCACTAAGCTCAGAGATAAGTATTCAGTGTGATACTATCCACAATGAGTAAATGACTGTATGAATAAGCCAATAAAAATCTTTTATTTGGCAAATTACAAGAGGCAATCAGTTAAATAAGGCTTTTTTTGAAGTTACATTATCAATGCTTCCTTAAATGCATCTTCTCTTCATCTTAATTCCATGTAGCATAAGGCATCCTTTTTGCCACTTATTTTGACCGCTTACTTTCAGGTGTACCATGAAATTCAATGGGATTACTTGCATAGTTATTATTATTAATAAAATTTATTTATTTATACTGTGCATGAAGACTAACTCAGAAGCTTCGTATAGCTTGGTATTTTCTATATAGTAGGCAGTCTGTGACCTGAGATGCTTACAGTCAATTTAGACAAGACAGACGTAGGGTGTAGGCAAGGGATAAATTACATCAACAATTTCAAGGCAGTGAATGATATGTTGGTTCTCTTTTTTTTTAGAAGAGGGGAACTAGAAAAATCAACACAATGGAAACAATGAGGAAATAGGATAAAGAAGAAAGGGAAGGAGGCACTGAAGACAGGTATGGCACAAAACTGGTATGAACAGACAGCAAGGGCAGGGCTTGGAGTAAAGAGCAAGTCTGATAGAACAGCAAAATGAGGCCGAAGATCAGAAAGTCCATACACAAGTAAAATTCAATTTGATTTTAGTCAACAGCATGAATAATCGTAGTAATTACAGGATTAAAAAAATAGCAGCACAAAACAGAATGGTAGTTTTTTTCTCAGCAGTAAATGTGTCATGGAAAGAGGATTACCACCTGAGAAGGTATGTGTGTATTTTTCTTTCATTAACCACAGGCTTTGAGTGGGGAGTGAAATGCAAGACCAAAACCCAAGTCACCACCCAGAGGCATTCTTTAAAATTACCTGTGGCATGATGGGGCCTGGCGAGACTCCATCCAATCATAACAACCCATATTCTCAAGTTTCTTGGTCTTGGATGTCTAGATACGTAAAGACTGTCTTTGTCAGTCATGGCAGTCACAGTTTTCAAACCAGGCTGCTTAGCCAGTCTACAACCACATTGTTATCCTGCTGTTGGATATGAGACACACAAGGCATCAAACAGCTATTAAAATGGAGCAACTGGGAATCACAGAGAGCCTTGGCAGTTGGGAACTGCTGCTTGGAATTGCCAAGATGAGAGATTGAGGTGGACCTGACCAGGAGAAATGGGCAGCTGGAAAAGCGTACAGCTTTAAAGAAAGCACTGTTAAGCAGGAAAAGGGTAACACGTGCCAAAGGACCAGCGCAAGGGCTATTAAAGGAAAGACGAGACAGGTTCAGCAAAGCAAGAAAGAGAACTGGAGAAGAAAAGAGAAAAGAAAGGAAAATGTATAGAGAAGTCCAAATGAAATGACAATCATTCAAGTCCTTAGCAAGGCTTGATGAAATACAAAGGAGCTGTTTGGGGCAGTGATTCTTGCAAGGAAATTAAGTAGTACATATATCATTAAAAGCACTTGGGTTACATCCATCAGCTGAACCTAAACTTACATGACAGTCTCATAAACTGCTGCCAATTTCAGTTTACTCTCAGGCGCTGGCCTATAAACTTGTAACTTCAGTGCATATGTATTTCTGTAGTCAGCTGCTGCAGCTGCATACGTAAAAACCTGCAAAGAGAAGGTGGACAGGGCACAAGGGTGGTAGCACTTACCACTTCAGCCGTCCCAGTTAGCTCAACCTGCACATACCAGTTTGGCCTTAGTCCCCTGTAGTGACTGAAGCAAATGCATGGTATTTTCCAACTGAAGCAGGCTAACAGCCCTGTATAAATGAATGCAGTCACCTGACAGACAGTGGCTTAGTTGTTTTTGATCACAAACCATGCATTTTCAGTAGAGACCTGATTGATAGGTTTACAATCTAAGCCAAGCTGCCTAAAAAAAAAACAAAAGAACTTTTGCTGGATGTGGGATAAGTTCCTCTGAGATGGTATAAATGAGGATAAACAATATCTTATGAAAATTTTCTTTGCTTCTAACATTTTATTTAAAGTTCAATAGAAGAAAAACAATTTAAAAATATATTCTCATAAAGATGAGTATCTTTATCAGACAACATACACAACCTGTCTTGCAGACATTACAATTTTCAAGTCTACTGGTTAGGTACTCTTTGTACTGTCTTTACTAGATCTGACCTCATATAACATTGTTTCACAAACGTTAGCCTAAAGAGCTGGTTGTAGAGCTTGTCCATAGCCTATCCTGTCAGCAGACTAGGTGGAGATAAACATCTCTAAAGATAAAGTTATGAGCTATTGTAGCTTGGGCTGAAAGTGTGGCAGGACGCAAGAATTAATATCCTTCACGGACAGAGCACCTGGCTGACACATCACACATATTACCCTATGCTTATGTATTCTTGAAATCGCTCGTGTTGGGCACTTATTTTTAGATTGCTTTAATACTTTTTCATTTGTGAGCAGCAAATTTGGGGGGTGGGGTGTGTATGGGGAGATTTCCAAAAGTAAATAGCCACTATGGCTGAGGATTTAAAATACAGAAATTATAAGAAAATCCGTTCCAATTCCAGTAACAAATACGATGCAGGCTTGCTGCATGTGTGCATGGGTGTCAAAGCAGCAGGCTCAGCTTGGACCAGTTAAAACGATGTTCGTGGCAAGTACCACAAGCACCAAAGCAAGAGTGGCTTGAAATTCTTGGCTGTAGTGAGGGACTATTTTTCATATGATCTTCCAATACTAAGCTCAATTTCTTTTTTTTTTTCCTGTCTTCCCCTTAAGAGGCCTTGCTTATAGCCTGAAGTAATGGAATGTTTCTATTCACAAAAAAAAAAAAAAAAAGGCAGATCAGGCCCTTACCCTGAACATACCATGTTGATTTTATTTTGTCTTCATCTTTAACGCTCTGCAGGGGACCTAATGTCCCCTGTTTTACCAAGTTTCTACTTCAGAAAATGAATCCTGTAGAAGATAAAAAGTGCTCTAAAAGCACTTCACTGAAGGACAGCCTAGATCCTAGACCAGAGTACTTAACGGCAAAATGTATCACCACAATTTATTTTTATTCACAACTATCGATGTGCACTGTTTCTGAATTGTAACAGCAAATGAAAATATGCAAGATGAGCCAGAGGAGATATCTGACAGAGGGCGGAGCCAGCATGTAATAACGTACGCATTTATTACTACAGAAAGTTAGGTAATAATTGTTACTTTTTCCCCACAAGCAAAGGGCTTACCTTTTTTTTTTTTTAAGATGTGGCAGTAAGCTTTGGCTGCCTATCCAGCAGCCGCACTCCATCCCTTTGACTGGACAAGTGGGATATTAGGAATGGTATACTGTACAAGAGCGTGAAGTATGATTACAAGGAGCAGTTGTCTTCTGCACTTTTCACACACAACTTTGTCAACAAGGTTGCTATAGCCTCGGGCAAAAGGAATTAAGGCCTAGGCACATGCTCAGGGCTCCAGCTCCCAGAGTTATGTAATACCCAAATCTAAGTTTCCATTAAAAACAACAAATTCTGGCCCTCTCGGTTGCAAAACCAGCAGAGCTGGAAACATTAAGTAAACCTCTCGTACTGGAGTAACTGACTCAGTGTACATACCACACCTTAAGTTAAACCAGCGCAACACTGTTAAGTAAATACTGCGCTCAAATCACAGGCCTGTTTCCACAACTTTACCGCGCGGGACCCGAGGGCCTGGGCTACCACAGCACAGGGCGCTGGCGGGGCCGGCCTGCCCGGTGCGGCGGGCAGGGCTCTTCGCGGCGCTGCCGCTCAGGTCCCGCCGCGGCCCGAACAACGGAAGAGCGTGAGGAGAGCGCTGACGCTGGCTGTCTCGCCCGGGCTCTGCACCCTCAGGGGTTGGGTTTCCTCCCTGTCACGCTTGTGATTTTCGCGAAGCGAACGGTAACGCTCGCCGGGGAGATGGGGCAGCCGCCGGAGCGGGCCCTTCCCCTCTCGTCACACGGGGCCAACGCGCCGGACCCCGAGGGAGGACGGTGCTCCCCGGGCGCCCCGCACCTCCTGAGCTGCCCTGACGGTAACGGCAGGACGGCCGCCCTCCTCCCCCTCGCAGGCGGGCCCCGCGGCGGGCAGAGCCGCCCTCGGCGCTGAGATGAGAAGCGCGAGGCCTCCGCGCGCCTTCCTTTGCCTTCCCTCCCAGCCCAGTCCCGCGGGCCGCCATTCGCCTCACCCCGCCCGCCCCACCGCAGCAGAACCAACAGGAAACTCTGAACGGCGTGAATGACAGGCGGTGGCTGCCAACGAGGAAGCTCCTTATTGCTGTGTGGCTGAGGCTCCGGCGGTATAAAGGCGGCCACGCGTTAAGGCTCCGGGCCGGAGAGTACGTGTCTCAGGGGGAGGAGAAGGTGGCGGCGGTGCCGGTGCGGAGCAGCCGAGCGCCGCGGGGAGGGGTGTCAGCTCCAGCGCGTGGGGGATTTTAATCCGATTCCGGCCGGCCCGGATTTTTATTGGGAGCGGGTTTTAAAGTGAGTATGAACCGGGATGGCGCCAGCGGAAAAGGGGGGAGGGGCGGGACCGGACCGGATCAGACCGGCCCGGCGTGGGGGAGCCGCCTCGCTGACCGGCGCTCGTCTCTTGCAGGCGCCTGTCGTCCCTCTCGCCTCTGCGGACGGGGCAGCATGTCCGAAGCGGAGCAGCAGTTGGCGGCCGCCGCCGGCGCCACCCAGAACGGGCACGCAGCAGCCGAGAGCGCCGGAGAGCAGCAGGCCGAAACCGGCGGGGCTCCGGCGGCGGCCGGCGCAACAGCGGCGACGGCGGCGGGAACGGCGGCGGCGGGAGCCGGACCAGCGGCGGGAACGGCGGGGACAGCCGCCAGCCAGAACGGAGCCGAAGGCGACCAGATCAACGCCAGCAAAAACGAGGAGGACGCGGGGTCAGCGCCGCGCCTCC
>JAVKLA010000042.1:16416892-16434753 GCA_034782735.1 Sagittarius serpentarius | reverse complement strand
GCGGGCGGCTGGCGCGCTTCGCCGCCCTGGGCTCCGCTCCGCTCCGCCCGGCGGGGGAGGGCGGCGGGCGGCCCCGCTGCGGAGGGATCGGGCGGGCGGTGAGCTGGAGGCCCTGCAGCACCAGCGCTTCCTTTGTTCTGGAGCTGCCTTTTGTTGGCGCCATGTGGTGGCTGGGGGAGGGGCGGGGAGCGGGTTTGTTGCCGTCTCACGCTGTAAAATGGATTCACCTCGGCGCGCTTCGCGTCCCGCGTTTTCCTTATCCTTTCCTTTTTTAACGAAAGGAGTGGATGGAAGGAGTTGTTTTCTGTCGGGGAACGGGCTGGTTCAAACTTTCTGGGGATTGCATGACCGATCGTCACCGGCGTCGGTGTAAATGCGAACATGTTTTGTGTCACGTCTATTAAAAAAAAAAATAATCCTGGCTTTGGAAGCTAGTCGGAGTAAGCTAAGTATTCTTGGAGGGTGTAAAGGGAAAAACGGCGTGATGTAGACGATGCGCGGTGTGTTTAAACCAGTAAGAGCAATTTTGGTGTACTACTTAGCAGCACTGTCAGAAAACGGCTTATCTCATACAAATGGTGTCTGGAGGAGTCAGTGTAGTTTCGCTGTGTTTTGGTAGTGGCATCCTTGTGTATAAGAGAGTCATTTCTTTCCTATCGTAATTGGTTTGTTTATGAATATATGTGCTTGACTTGAAAAATTACCTGCCTGTTTCCCAAGCGGGTCTTTGTGATTCAGGCTACTCCATGTATTTAATTGGAATGCCCTTTGTTATCCCTGGGCCCTGAACCAGAGGGTCAGATCCCTTAGGTTGAACAGACAGCTGAAGACACAGTAGCATAATAGATTTTGGCTGTAAGGGAAGGAGTAAGACTTGCACGAGTTTCCTATAGGCTAGGGCTGGATGTAGCTTTTGCAGATAGTAGGATTGAGAGCCAGACCTTTTAGCTGTGTGTGAATTTTCTGTTTACTTTAAATATTCTGCCCTGAAAAGTGGGTGATACTCTTTCCCTTTCTCGCATAGGAAGTGACAAGTTTCAACCCCAAATCCATGTGAAATGAAACTCCTAAGAAAAATAGTTATTTGGAGGGACTGACCTATGTGGAAATCTAGTGCTCTGCTAAAACAAGAGCTGTCCAAGGCAGAGTTCAGGGTGCTGACATCAGAGAATTTTGTTAAAAGCTGAAACATGCTTTGATTCAGCTGCACTAATACACTGCAGAGGAAAAAAAGAGACTACATGTTGAGAGTGCAATTGTCCAGTTTGTGTGGCCTCTGAAGGCAAAGTCATACTAGGATTTTAGTTTTAATTTCAAAGCCTCTATATTCTGTTACTTGAAATACATGTAAGTATCAGTAATTCCAGTTACAAAACAGGGGACTGTACATCACCAAGTGTAATACCTACTGCTGTGGTAAGAGGTGAATTTAGCATGTGGCAGTATCTGTGTGCATACCACAGCCCCAACCCGATGGCATAGAGCAGCTAAAGCTGCCTCTAGACAAATTCCTGTCATCCTCCAACCATTGAATTTCTCTTGATCATTCTGTAAGCGTAGTCAATGATGACAGGGTATGCTATGGAAAAACACTGTTGGTCTGTACAGATTATAGCAGTCATGCTTAGTCAGTAAGCTGTTGTGATGAGAAAGAATCTATCATGTTACCTTTCTTTCACCTGTTATTGAAAGACTTAGTAAACTTTGTAAGGCCTTTTCTGTAAGGCTCTGTAGTAATAGCTGCAAGAAGCACACAGACTTTACTTAGACCATATGTATCATGCTGCACTTGTCAGTTAAGAGTGCACAGCTTGGTCTCCTGAAAAATGATTTAACCTACAAAGGATATGATTTTGTCCAGTTAAAGGAAAAAAGGCCAAAAAAAACCGCAAACCAGCACACAGATTTCTTCTCATGTTGCCTTTTGAATAAATGGATGCTAGTTCTAGCAAATCAAAGTTACACATAAACACTAAAAGCCTATTTTATTTAAGCATAGTTTAGTTTCTGAAGTGTTGCTAGCTTCTAGTGCCAAATCTTGGTTGCCTCTAAACAGAGTAATGACAACTTAAACTGCTTTTGTCTATAGTTAGATAAAAAGGCTGGAATGCTTTTAAAAGCTTAGTTTGTTACCTTGGAAACTCTGAAAATAGAAAATACAGCCGTGTTATTAATGTTTTCATTTGAATTGAGGCATTTGAAAATTGCCTTATTGACTGATCTAAGTTTTGTTTGTTAGCTTCACTTCTGTATTGCACTTCACTAGTAATATTTGGTTGAGATGCTTCAGAGGATATTTTTTGTGGGAAAGTGGGCAGAGAAGTACTGTACTGGCCTTTCATGAAAGTAAAAACTAACAGTGGAGGTACTCCTGTAGTACTGATGAAGATAGAAGCAGATTCAGTAACTAAGCAGGAAGAAGTGCACAACATAGTAGTTAAGGCAGGTCCAAAGTCCCACCTGTTGTGTGTGGCTGTTCTTGGAGGACATAGATACCTGGTTTAAATTTTGCAGATCATTCTTAGGACTAAAATTTTTATAGCCGTTTGTCCAAACCCTGAAAGAGCTCAAGTATTTTGCTTTTGATGCCTTATGCTATGCTGAATGCTTTCAAAGCAGTAGGAATGATCCTAGGTTCTTTGAAAAAACTGAGTTGGCAGTACTTGATAATCAATACTGTTTTGTTACAAATAACTGAATACTGTTGAAAGAATGTAAGTTTCTGGCGAGGAATATTTTAGGGAATTTTTGCTGTTTCTTATACCTGTCATAAATTTCAGGGTGTATTGTGTCATTCCCTCAAAAAGAGGGAGGGAACCCACCCTTGTACACTCCTATAGTTTGCACCAGCTTTTGACAAGATGCAAAAGTGTTTAACTTGCAACAGTTGGTCCTGTTTCTGACAATGCTGCTGAGGTGTGTACCACTGTGAGCATCTTGCTGCATGTACTTTTCTGTAGTACTCCCTGAATCTAAATAGCTTATCTCCTTGAAATTCCAGGAAGATGTTTGTTGGCGGCCTCAGTTGGGATACAAGCAAAAAAGACTTGAAAGATTACTTCACCAAATTTGGTGAGGTAACTGACTGCACGATAAAGATGGACCCTAACACAGGAAGATCCAGAGGCTTTGGATTTATTCTCTTCAAAGAACCTGGGAGTGTTGAAAAGGTGAATTTAAGCTTCATATTTCAGATTCTTAACTTCTAGGGGAAACTTTTCAGCCTGAGTTAATCACATCAAACTATCTTTCAGGTTCTGGAACAGAAAGAACACAGGCTAGATGGACGACTAATTGACCCCAAGAAGGCCATGGCAATGAAAAAGGATCCAGTGAAGAAAATATTTGTTGGTGGACTAAACCCAGAAGCCACAGAAGAGAAAATCAGGGAATACTTCGGAGAGTTCGGAGAGGTGTGTAATGTTATCTTGGTAAAGACTGAAACATATAGTCTCCAGTTGCTGTTTACTAATAATTTGTAAGTTGCAAATTAAATTAACTTCAGATGCATCAAGCCTTCTGTAACCAATCCAGAGGTTTCCCATCTTGAGAGCAAGGAAGGCACATGCTGTACTAGATGCTTCTGTTGCTAGTTAGATACCCTTGTCTTTAACTCAGACCATTTTATCTGATGTTAAAATTGTTTTAAGAGTTGTAAAATTGAAACCTCTGGTCTGAAAGCCAATGTTAGTGTCGAAAGAATATTGCAACTTTGGTGTTGCATATAATATGCATAGACAGGAAACATACACTTTTACTGTCCCAAATGCCATGCACTTAACTCTTCTGCTGTAATACAAGGCTGAAAATAGTATTTTGTATCTTCAGATTGAAGCAATTGAACTTCCAATGGATCCAAAGACCAACAAAAGGAGGGGGTTTGTGTTCATCACTTTCAAGGAAGAGGATCCAGTGAAGAAGGTTTTGGAGAAGAAATTCCATAACGTCAGTGGAAGCAAGGTAGAAACTTTGACTTGTAAATCTTTGTCCGAGCTATTAAGTGTAATACCACTACATCTATAACCTGAAAAGGATTTTGTAGACCTCTGATCTCAAGATACCAAAATTACAATAAGGACAGCTTGTAGTTTACCACAGGGGTGCTTTGCTGTAAGTTCAGTCACAGAGGCTACCAAGTTGCTTTGCCAGTACTTGTGGCTTAAGTACTTGCTCTGTTCTAGGGGCTTTTGTATGTAAAGTATCTAATTGTGTTCATTAAATACATGTGGAAAAATTGGCTTATTTATGTATCAGTCTAGCAATATAAGCCATTTTGACAGGTATGTACCTGTTTTCAGCATAGAGCACTTGCATAAATTTAAGGCTTACAGACAGTAGCTTTGTAAGCTGAAACTGGCTCTGTCTGACATGGGGGCAGCTTCTGGTGCCTTCTTTCAGAAGCCCCCCACCC
Organism: Sagittarius serpentarius; assembly: GCA_034782735.1. NCBI lineage: Eukaryota > Metazoa > Chordata > Aves > Accipitriformes > Sagittariidae > Sagittarius > Sagittarius serpentarius. Next base: position 16,430,342 of record JAVKLA010000042.1, on the reverse strand, counting down.
TGCTACCAAAATGTTGTCATGTAAACCCAGTACAACGATCCAGAGTGTAAATGTATGCTTCTGGTAACTTGTACCCGGTCAGCTGGTTGTGTGAACTACTGTAAAAGTGGTGTGAGATGCTCTGAACAGCTGGCTGCTCATCTGTGGGAATAGCTAATAGAGGCTCATGTGTCAAGCTAACGAGAAGAGGACTGGAGGCAAGTGATGTGTGCTGGCTGGAGGGTGTCCCTTGTCCCTTGCTCCACAGGCAGTGCTGACCATACACTAACTTCAAAGCCCTAGTAAATCTGGTTACTGTCTGACACAGTGACTTAGATTGCACTTAGTTTACGACTGGTCTTGACACAGTGCAGAATAAACTTTGGCAAACCTAATGCACTGGTAGTTGTCAAGACACTGTAGTTAGCAATAAAGTTTGTTTTCAGGAGAGATGAAACCTTACGTGCCAAGGGAGCTGAGCAATTGTATCGGTATCTCATAACTATGGCTTGTTTTTGTGTCATAGTGATAATAAAAAGAGCAGGTTACCTTAAAGCTCCTGTGGTGAAGAATTCCAAGCCAGGCTTGCTGAGGCCCTGCTATTACAGGGAGTTTTCTTTCACAGCAGCAGTAGCTTTCATCTTGGACTCTGCACAGATTCAGGAACTAGGAAGCTGGCTGACAGCTTGAACTGTAGCTTGGGAGCGTGTCTTGGAAATGTCAATTCTGGTTGTTTTTAGGTGTTCATAGTATTTGATAAGTGAAGATTTCAAGTGTTGTTAGGTGTATGGTACAGTCCAACACAGTCTTCAGTGTATAGGGTGTATGAAGTCTGCCAGGAAAACTTGTTCTGGTGCATTTCTCAGACCCTTGTTCATCCAGGGTTGCTCATGTGAAGCTGTCCAAGAGCAACAGCCTCATTTTTGGAGATTGTGCCAGGACAGAGGGCAGCCTCGTGGCTCCTACAGGAGCAGTGGCTATGCTGAGGTGGCCTTGGCACCTCTTCCCTGGGGGAGTTGATAGTAGAGAATAGGCAGTACTGAAATACTTTGAAAGCAGTGGCCTGCTTTGGTATGGCCAGTAATGACTTACCTTGTCTTGTATGGCCAGTAATGACTTACCTTGTCTTCCATCTAGGAGTTGATGGTAGGGAGTAGGTGGTATAAAATACTCTGAAAGCAGTGGCCTACTTCAAATGGCTCTCAGTGACTTACCTTTGCCCAGGTGGCACAATAAAACAGATGCTTCTGGATATGCATTAGTCCTGCTCACATGGCAGGGAGCACAGCATGTATACTTCCTTTGCCTCTAGAGTAACCTCTGGCTTTCCTAGGCTGTTAGGTTGGGTGCTGCTGCTGCTGCTATAAGACAGGATACACACTCTTCCTTGTTTTTTATTTTCAGTGTGAAATTAAGGTAGCACAGCCAAAAGAAGTATACCAGCAGCAACAGTTCAGTAGTGGTGGAGGAAGAGGTAGCTATGGAGGAAGAGGCAGAGGAGGAAGAGGCGGCGGTAAGTACTACACGCACTACTTTAGTATGGACACATTCTAAATAAGTTGTGTGTACTAAAATGGGATTTTGTGGATGGTTTTCCCTTCTATAGCTCAAAGTCAAAATTGGAATCAAGGTTATGGCAATTACTGGAACCAGGGTTATGGGAATCAAGGATACGGCTATCAGCAAGGTTATGGTGGCTATGGAGGCTATGATTATTCAGGATATGGGTATTATGGATATGGACCAGGCTATGATTACAGTAAGTAAAGAGAACTGTATTGGGTATAAGCAAGCGTAACTAATTAGCAGTTTAATGCATTTGTTCTCTTGTTCATAGGTCAAGGCAGTGCAAATTATGGGAAGACACCAAGACGTGGTGGTCATCAGAATAACTACAAGCCATATTGATCAAACTTATTCAGGTATGCAGTGGCATGGTCTCTTTTGGAAAATGACTGCATAGGTTTTGTATACAATGCTGTAGATGGATATTTCAGTTCTGTACCAAATTTAACTTTACAATAAATTTCTATGGCCTGTTAAATGTGCATCTTACTTGGAAGAGCTCCCTGGAAATGTTTTACATGTTTAATACTTACAGATAACTAGTTGTCTAGACAGTGTGGTGTGTAAATTTCAGCCTTGCTGAAGATATTAATTAATGATTTTATTAATAGGTTAAACTGAAACTGATTTTGAGGGTCTGCTTAAAGCTGCAGCTCTGCATCTAGGGACTGCCTCTTGGAGTTAACTATGGACTCTGCATTACTCCAGTTGTACAGAATGAGATGCATCTTAGGGAACCAGTGTCACTTTCCACCTTTTTATTTTGTATTGTTTTTGTGTCATACATTTCCTGTAATGGAAGTGTTAATTTTACTGTACTTTTTGGTACCTTTTTGGAATCTAATGTATTGTAAGGTATTTTACATGTGTTCTGATTCACCATGACATGGATATTGAAGCTATCCTAGCTTTTGAAATAAAAAAGGCGTAATCTAGTGTCTTGTGCCATTCTTCAGCTTATGTATTAGTAAAATGCCAGTATACTGTTCCCAGAACTTAGTTCATGGCAGTACCTTGATAGATGAAGAGTTGTGCTTAAATGTTTTTAATCTTAAAACTAGAAGGCTGTATTGGTAGTTGTGCTCACTTGCAGTTAAGTGGCAGCTAAAAAGTGCAGTCACTTCTGCCTGGAGGTTATGGAAGAGAACTCAGGTGGAAAGCCCCAGCTGCTGTGGAGGCTGTGCTGGTGGCTCATGTCCTGGACAAGGATGGAGGCTTGGCATAACTGTGTTAGTGTCTCCATTGTAGGGCTCTTCTAGGAGGAGCCAGAGGCGTAGGTTTCAAGTAGGGCTTGGGAGTCTAGACAGCATTGCTGGAGGAAGCTGAGGTGTGCAGGAAGCTAGCTGCATGCACTTCCTTCATGTTTCACTGTCTTGAGTCTGAGACTTCTCTACAAGTTCTTAATAGTATGTATACCTGCCTTGAAAGACAGGTTAGGCAGACATTAAATTACCAATGCAAAGTCTGAATTTTTGCAGCCTTTTTGTGTATCAGAAAAGGTTAAAAGAACTTCCACTAAACTTGTGGGTGGAAAACCAATAAAACGTCATCTCTTTCTTTAGAGATAAGTGACCAGCGAAGATACATGCTCTCCTTTTTTTGATTAGTTTACCACTATTTTAAGGCAGTAACTATCATGTGATTTGCCTGTCTTGCTGCAGAATAGTCCCAGTCTTATACTATAAATAAGTAGAAAGTGCTGCTGTACAAAGTAAACTTCTAATCTTTGTTGCAGTAATCAATTTGATTTTTACTTTCCTTTTACAGCTAAAATCTGACAATTTGTTTCTTGTAATAAATTCTGTTTGAACAAATGGGAACCAGAAGTGTAATCGAACCAAGTAACTAGACAAGACCTAAACAGATGTTACTAGTGACCCTTTCAGGTTTTTAACAAGGGATGCAGCTATTCCAGCAGGGACTATAATATGCTGCTCCCTGCTGGCTGTCCTTGAAAAGAAAAACTTGCTGTAAAGTTAGAAGCCTGTAAGACTTTTCTGGGGTTAAGCTGGACATCTTGAGTATGAAAAAGATGAATCAGATTTTAAATCTGATGGTTGACATGACAGCTTTACAGCTGGAGTATGTAACCTAATGCCCAACTTGCTTGCAAATAAAAAAAATTGCAGACCACTGAAACAAATGAGTACAGTAGTTTAAAGTATAACTTTCTCAAGATTTAAAATTGAAATGCTTTATTAAATAAGGGGTAGCAGAATTATTTTTCTAGCAGACAAACAGTTTGCCCTCCAACAGGGAATTTGCATACTGTCGGGACCATACTTCTGCAGTACTTCTGGCTAGTGTATTTATTAGCAATAGTTTGTCAGCTGGCTGTTAGTTTGCTGTTTTTTGGAAGTAGATTCTCAGGTAATGCTTGACAGGTGATGTCGCCTTGAGCAGAAATTGAGGTTACTGGTACTTAAATGCAGAGCTGGCTTTCCCTTTCTTCTTTGCATGAAAAGTTTGTGATACGAAGAACATATAGTTGCCTGGTGAAAGCAAGGGCTTGTACACAAGGTTGTTGCTTATGGCTGTAATGTACTCTTAATGTACTAATCCTGCTTGGATATTTCTCGAGGACAGAATATTTTGTAAGAACTGGTTTGGCAGTCATGGCCCTTGCTGTCTGTTCCTCATGCATTTGATGTTATGAATTTGGGACTGAAGTTTTTGACTTAATCTGGTCACTGAGACTGTTTGTTGAATCTAGTGCTACTATAGGGACCTTGTTATGAAACTGGCTACTGAAACTGGTCAGAGGAGCCTGGGAAGGACTGGGTGTACTGGCAGCTAGAATGGCATTTGCATTGGTAGCCGCAGATTTAAAAAAAAAAAAGAGAACCCATTGGCTCATCTTAATTTGCAAAAGTTGTAACCTGAAAGAGCATGAATTTAGAAAATGTAGTTTATAGTAGCCACTAGAAGTATGTTCCTTTATAATCAGTTTTATATATGCTGTTTTAAATAAAAGCCAAATTCCATACTTCTGCCAGAGTTGAAACAAGCTCTTGTAAAATTTATTTCTCTTAAAGCTTTTACTCATAACAAGATAACAGAAAATAACAAAATCAAAGGTAACTTATCTGGTCTAAGACATGCTAGGATGAAGATTAAATGTGCATTATTATAGTAGAATAATGTTTCTTAGTAGATGATCTTGAACATTGTTTGAAACCTATGGAAAGAAAATAATGTTATGTTTTTTTTTTTTGTAAAACCATCATTAAAAGGAACTTTCGCTTACATTATATGTAAGTGTCATACTAGTACTGTACTTAGTAAGAGGCTTTTTGCATTCTTGGTTTCCTGTAGAAAATAAAGGCATTTTTCTTGCTTAGTTTAGATTGTAGACAAAAACATTAAGTCATTAGGCCTCTTAAGTTAAACTGGCACTGTTGAGTAGTCTTTCTGTTTTCAAGAAGTAAGTAGTACAAACAGCTGTATGTCTTTCCATTAACTTGTTAAATAAAATATTAACACATTTTTCTTGTGCCTGCTATACTAATATTGCACTGAACTATAAAAGCATGTTTCTCAGGGCCATAGCACTGTAAGTCTAAAATGGTGGTTGAGGCCACCAATGATTACATTGATTACAATGATTACAATAGGTACATTCCTGTCCAGGTACCCAGAATTTTACTGGGCACTTGGTTAAAAACCACTTGGTTGTCCTTTAGGCAGAGTAGGTTGAAGTAGTACTAAGTGTACGAAAGGGTTGTGTTGTTACTGAGGTGATAACTGTAAGGGTACAGTGTGCTTGTGAGAGTGGTGATGAGTTGCAGCTCTCTCTCTGTAAAGCAAGCTACAGAGGGGTCCTCAACAGATACTGTGATTTACAAGGCTTGGAAGACTTTAACAGGACTCAGTCTTACTGATGCCCACAAACTTCTAAGTATAGGGGTAAATTGATGCTTAGCCATGAACCTGAAATGATCCTACAAAGTAGTCAAAAATGCTCAAGACAATTTCAAAGTCAGATGTTAAGTAAAAGTACTGTTTATAGCTCTTCATAAAGCTGTTAGCGTAAGTGGAGGTTCCCAAATTGTGGCATGCAGAATGTGCAGCACTCCTGCCCTTAAGGGCAGTTAAAGGGAGACTTGCTGAGGAGTAGTTGCACAGCTGGAACAGCTTCTGGCTAGAGACTTAAGGCACTGAGCAGCTAGCATAAAAGCTGTGTTTTTTGTCTTGATGTGCATGTCACTTGCATACCAAGGGTTAAACCCAGTCACTCAAAGCTTCCCAGATGAGCATAGCATGCTGCAGTGGTAGGCATTTCTGGGACGTGTTAGACCTAGCTTACAAACAACTGAATACATAGAGTGTTACTAGAAGTGTCAGACTCTGATAGAAGGTAGCTGTGAATGCCAGATGTACACAAGTCTGGGCCATGCTTCTAGATTGCCAGACATTCCTGCGAACTAAAGTCAAGTGAAAGCATCTCTGAGGAAGCTTGGTCCTGCTTTACTGCCAGCGAGGACACTTGCGACTTTATGTTTAGGAACCTTGGCTTTTAAACAGTAGAGGTGAATATAGATAAATACCTGCTCAGGTGGAACAAGAAGTAGAGGTTTTCTACTGGTTCAGACATCCTTTTTCCATATCTGGAGAGAGAAAGAGCAACAATTTAGCAAACTAAGGACTTTGAGACAAGTTTTTGCCTTAACTGGGTTAATACTGAGTGTGCAGAAGTTGTATAAAAAGTTAAGTGGCAAATGCACACAGATTATGGCTTTTGAGAATGAAATTTGGACCGCTTTTACCAGTTGCCTGTGTTCAGAGAGGTAAACACTTAAACCTCTGCCACAGCAAAGCTATTTTGGAAGGCATATGCACCTGTGGAGTAGTTTTGTTAAAGAGCTTTAAAACAATGATTTAGAAGTGAAGGCTAAACTTTCATTGACTTAAGATGAGTTTTCCCATGTGCTGAGCATCTACCATCTTGGCTCTGTTTTAGCACTTCTGAAAAGCAGGCTCAGAATTGACAGCAACCCTCTATAAGGCAGTTTTGACCTGTACTACCTGTTAGTAGCTTGTCAATTGTGTCCACCACAAATTTTGCATCCTCCATGTTGAAGCACATTGGGGGCTTGAATTTAAGCACATTTCTTCCTGGCCCATCTGTACTCAGGAGAATATATTCTTCCTTAAGTCTGGAAAGAGCAATAACAAAGAACTATGTTTACCTTTGCACGTAGTTCAGAAAAACTTACAAGCATCAGCATGTGGGCTGTCCAGACAATGCCTTTGTGCACTAACTGGTTTCTTTTTCTGCCAGTTGGTTATACGTTAACAACTACTGAGTGGCAAGGCTACTTTGTAATTGTGTGCTTGCCTTGCATATTGAGGCACTACAGGATTGTCCCTTGTACCTTGTTATTAGATACTCCGCTTCTGCTGTGGCTGGGGTCCTTTCTCCTTGATCTTTGATTAAGTCCACTCCAATGAATAAGCCAGAACCCCTGTAAGAGAAATAAGAATAGTCACTCTGTGTCAGAGGAAGGAACTGCAAATGAACTAAAAAATCTGATAAAGGTTTTTGTGAGACCAAACCTTTACTGCATGAGAATTACCCAGTGTTTGGCTAGTGACAGAAAACGTATTGCTGTTCTGAAGAAGTGTAGTAATACAGTACAGGCTGCAGCAGTACAGGACATGATGTTAAGCTTGTTTTGCCTCCAGCTCATTAATTCTGTTCTCTGTGCGCTTGAAGTAGGAGGTCAAACAGGGAAGTGAATTCCTTTAGCAACTAATAAATCAATAAAGCAGTACTGGCCAAGTATATCAGACTTTTGATAAGCTCAGGTTTGTTTTAAGCTAATGTACAGCAGGCTGGTGATTTTTGCTGAAACCACAGATTTAATGAACTTCTGAAAACCACATCACTTGGATTGAGTTGTCTGACTGAACCAAACAAAAAGCAGCTAAAAATATAAATAAGGCACTAATACCTGACATCACCAATGATGGGATGCTTGATTTTCTGCTCCTTAAGTAGCTTCATCAAGAAGTTGCCTACTTCTGTGGCATGAGCCTGAAGGTGTTCCTTCTCAATCACATCTAACACAGCTAATCCAATTGCACATGAGACAGGGTTTCCTCCAAACTGAGATCAGGAAAGGGAACACACACAGCCAGGGAAGAAAGATGCAATCATGTCACTGAAAGTATAGCCTCAGTGATACAATGAGCATACTGCCATTTTTAGCAGATGGAGCCAGTAAATAGAAAGTTACATACTAGAAAGATACAAATACAAATTACAACAACAGTAACTGTATGAGTGATAAAGGTTAATAAAAATGCTCCATGATTACCTAATTTTAATACTTAGACTCCCAGAGAGAAGGAGAGTTTGGGAAACTACTTACTTACTTACTGTATTAAAATACTCTACTCCTGTGGCTGCAAATGCTTCTGCAATTTCTTTTGTTGTTGCTACACAGGCGATAGGGTGCCCATTTCCTATTGGTTTCCCCATAGTGACAATATCAGGTACAAAATCTTCTCCCTGAAGCTGGAATGCCCAAAAGTGCTTGCCAACCCTGCCAAAGCCAACCTGAATTTCATCAGCAATAAATACACCTCCTGCCTTGTGCACATGCCTGTAACAGAACAGATTTTATTGTCTCTTAAGAGGAAATGGAACATATTATTTACATTACGTTTAAGAACATGCAGAAAGCATTATTAATTTGCACATTTCCAGAAAACAAACTCGGACAGGCCTATATTCTGTAACATGTTTAAAAGCAGGTCTTTGCCATACAAAGTTTACATTCTAACATGAAGGCATAGGCCATGTCCTGCCTATCAAGCTATATGCTACAACAGGCAGAGAAATTATCCATCATCCACTTTTAGCAAGTAAGTTAAATGTAAAAAGTTAAGATAATGAATGACCACTTACTGTGCAACCTTCTGAAAATAGCCTGCTGGTGGAATGATTTGACCACCCACGCTTGGCAGAGATTCAACAAAAAATGCAGCAATCTGAAACGTACGTAGCGTGTAATGTTTGAACACAATACAGAAAATTGTGGAAATTGTGTTAACAGTTAGCAAGCTCTTTGTCATTAGATGGTTCTTGCATTATTATTATTACGTGATCTTTTCTTTTTGAAAAGTCCATACCACTTAGCTCAGTAATCCTGAATGGCATTGACAGTCAGCCGTGCTCATTTCTAAGGCAAGACAAAGGAAATCACTTTTTACCTTTCTGCCTCTCTTATGTGCTTGCTCAATAATATTTTTCACTTCATTAGCATAGGCTGTTACTGAATCTTCATGGTCTTCCCTATAAAGTCCTCTGTACGTGTCTGGAACAGGAGCCTATGCAAAGGAACAGTACCCTACATTCAGTATATCATAAATAAGACTTCATTAAATTGACAAGTAGTTGATATAGGCTGAAGTACATACCACGTGGACCCATTCCTTTTGTCCTTCTAGATTTCTGAATTTATATGGGCTTATGTCAATCAAGGATGTCAGATGTCCATGGTAAGCACTTAAAAAACAATTAGCAGAACTAAACAGTAATTTCCTTGGTATCAAGAGCTCTTTAGGATTAGCATTACTGATAGCTAAAAAGTAGCTAGCCTCTCTCACCTGGTGGGAATACAGTCACTTAAGCTGAGAACAGCTCTGTAATTTCTATGTGGATTTTTTTGCGTATCTGAATATAAGGGATGCAGAGGGACAGTACTCCTTGTCAGTAGTTTGCCTGGACCAGCGACTAGAATCACAGCAGCTTACGTCATAAGCAGTATTGCAATATTGCAGAATGACTGGAAGGGACATGTCTGGCCTACTTCTGAATATCCTCCAACAGTGGAGTTTCCAGTCTCTCTGGGCATCCTGTTCTAGTATTTGACCACCTTCATGGTAAAAGAGTTTCTCCCTGTGTCTCACCAGAATTCCTCAGGTTTCAACTTAATGTCTGTTCTCATTGTTCCTGTCACCATACACCTTCAGGCCTGGTTCCATCTTTTCTGCTCCTTCCCATTAGACAGTTATAGTTGCAGTAACATCTCCCTCTAGCAGCCTCTTACAGCTGAACAAATCCCATTTCCTTAACCTGTCAAGCCTGTGGCTCCCTCCTTATCCTGGCAGGCCACTGCTGGCCTCCTTCCAGTACGTCAACATCTGTCACGTACTGGAGAGCCCGACCTAGACACAGTTTTTTGGGCTGGTCTCGCAAATACTGAACAAAGGGGAAAAAGTACCTCCTCATCTTCCTGGTTACAGTCTTTCTACTACAACAGGTTTTCAGCAATGCTCTGACCACAGACCAAAACTCAGCCTTGTACCCCGCAGCAGATAAAATTGCCAATATACTTACTGGTCTAAAACTATAACATCCTCATGTTTTGTATACTGTCGTGCCAATCTTAGGGCAAGATCGTTAGCTTCAGATCTACAATTGAAAAATTCAGTAAGTGTTTCATTGCGAATGTCTCGAGTTTTGAAATTCTAACCTCCCTTGCAATGTTGTTTGTGTCTACAAGAAGCAGACGGAACTCGATGCATGTTACTCGCAGATCCCTTAGTAATCAGCACTCATGAGGTAGGACTGTTCACCAGAACAGAATCCATCTTGAAACCTGGAGTACAGAAACTACTTTGGAAACAGTTCTTTTTCTTTTTAAGCTATAGTTTGCTTGGGAAGACGCCCCTCCTGCCAAAATACGCATTGTTACATTTAATCTTGATAATAGAAGTAATTCCCAGACAAGTCAGACTAGAAACTAATACAGTAAATATTTACGTTAGTTTTGTAGTCCAAGGCCTTTTAAATAGAATGAACCCCGTCTTAAATAAAGCACTACTTTAGTTTCCTGACGGAGAGCTTGCTAAATGTGAACTTCAGAGTCACTGAAGTTCTAAAAAGGACCACAGTTTCTTCAGAAACAAACACCACCAAACCATGTTTTTTGTCAGTATCTAGACATCCACACCAGATCATGCAATTAGCTGTTGCTAAGGGAGTATTATACTTGTCTGTATATACCTAGTGAAATACAGTATCAATTCTATTATACCCAACTTACCCAGAATTCAAAAAATAAAAGACGCATAACTTCTCAGGTAGAGTTTTTGAAAGTCTCTCTGCATAATCAACCAAATTGTCGTGAAGATAACGAGAATTTGTGTTTAACAACTGATTTTGTTCATGGGCTGCTTTTACTATATCAGGGTGACAGTGTCCAACTGCAAGAGAGTGTGGAGAGTCGTTTTAGAGTTCTTCCATATTACCCATGGTGTTCATTCACATAATAACATCTATATTTCTCTAATAATATAGAGATATTACTACTGATGATCATATTTCATCAGTGGGGCATTAATGATACTGTCGGCAGAAGACAATGTTGGTAAACGCTATAAGCTATATCTAAACACTTCCCCCCCCCAAAAAAAAAAAAAAAAGTTTGAAGTTGCCTGCTACTGTACTTTAAGGTTTGTAGTTAATACTGGAAGTTGATGTGCTAAAACCAATAGTATCTAATTTGATACTTAGACATTTACATAATTTAGGGGTTGTTTGGGAATGTGCAGGTAAGCTTTATGATGAAGAATTATTAGCCCTGCTAGGGTGTCAGTGACAGCACTGACTGGTTAGAGAGATTTCAAATACTGTAAGAAAGCAGCAGCTACTTCATAATACACAATTAAGGCACCACACTGAGCAGTGGTCCTGTGACTGTACGCTTAGCAGTAGCTTCTACAAACACAATGAACTGTCAAGCCATTTGTTAGTTTTACAGTTAGGTGCTTTACTTGAGATTTCATGGGGAAAAAAAAAAATCTGTGAATTTTAGAGAAGTATGTTTCTAGGAAGACAGAACAGGAAACAAGCCTGGAGAGCACATTCAAGCACAAAGAAATTCAAATGTGAGCCATAATTTCCCAAACTGTAGGCTCAAGAAGGGTTTCTTCCACTTTTCCGATTAAACAACCCCTCTGTCTACAGAGTGCAACCGTGGTAAACAGAACTGATTGTTCCTTGTTCTGCTTAGGAAAACATGGTATCAAATAACATGACTTTTAACTTACCGTGAGCAACATTGTTTATGCAGTCAAGGTATTGTCGTCCGTTCTCATCGTACATATACTGGCCTTGAGCCTTTACGATCTTCACCGGATCATTAGAAAAAAACAGCTTGCAAGAAGAGCTATGGCAAGCATCAGAAAGCAAAGTAAATTTTTGTGAATTTTAAAAGTTGCATACTTTATTCTGCTGGTAATATTTTCAGTTAAGTCAGTTAATCGAGAGAAAGGCATTTCTCCAGTTTGCTGGCATGTGGCATCATCCTACTTCTGGCCCCTAAAACTAAGCTTGGGATGGGGAAGAGAACAGGCCTTCTGCTCTAAATCCAATCAAGTTTTTTAAGACTTGCAGGGGAAAAATACACTCCAGAACTGAAAATCCTTCAGTGGGAATCTAGCCACAGCACACAGATAGGACTTACCGCTATAATTTCATCCAGTCTTAACTGTGGTTCCTTTTTGTCTATGCTGTCTGCCCTTCATGTTCTTGAAACCCTCTCTGGTGTCTCTTGCCTTCTGATTGTTCATGTTCTATTCCTGCTAGTTTCGCTGAGGTCCTGATTTTCCAGATAGTATGGCGTGGATGATTGTTACATCTGTATAAAGCTTCGCTAACCTTAGCTGAAACCTTGAGTGATTTTATAAGGCTGGGTCTACTTAAGTGCGTTTGTTTTGTTTCATTTTTAAAATAAATTGCCAAACAAGTAAAATTGAAACACGTCTGCCCAAGTAGGAGCTGCAGAGATTTGACTCTGAAGGGCAATGCCAAACTTTCATGCTTCATTTAGTAAAAGATTGCTTATACAAAAATAAAATAATTTGACCATAAATACAAAAATAATTGTCAAATAAACAACAAAAGACAATGATAAAAATGAGAAAGTACTTCACGCTTTCTCTCTCCCCTACAGCAACCCTATACTTGCTGTGTGAGCTGGCAGCAGAATGGTAAAACGCTCAGGTTTTTTTTGTAAGTTTATCCTGACTGTTCAACAGATGCTAAGAAAGCATGTTGGGAAGCCGAGTCTTTGTTCCCAGTGGCAGGGCAAGTAAGTTACAAAAAGATTAAATACAGAGAGTAGTATTCTTCAGGTTTGTGTAAGTGGCACAATTCTAATCCCAGTGTTTACTTTCAGCCCAACTTCTGGATTTGTAAAATGTATAAAGATTAAAGTAGCCTTGTTTTTTGAATACATATATAAGGCACAATATGAAACCATTCCGACAGTTAAATGTAACAGTTCTGCTGCCATTCCCGATAGCAGTGTAGAGAACTGAGAATTTTTTGGGTCAGTTGAAGCAATACAGGTAATCGGAAGTTAGAAGCTGACTCTCGTACTTAATTCTGTCAAACTGGACAGACATACGTTGTTAGTTCTGTCACGTTTTTGGTGTAGTAAGCTTTCTGAAAGACGGGCTGTAATACCAGGTCAGCCAGAACCTCTGCCTAGCCCAGCCTCGCCGGGCAGCACCACTGCTGAGCCTCCAGCAGTTCTGCAGGTGGGTAGTTCAGCTCCACATCATGCTGTCAGCTGAGCTGACGGGAAATGCTTTCTAAGCAGTTTAAAGTTTAAACAGGCACGCTAGATACCATACAGGTTGCATACTTGAGTTTTGTAACCCCCTTCCTTAAGAGATGCTAGTTACTGTCAATTAGAGCAGTAAAATCAGGCTTAGCACGCTAACAGCGCCGACTTTCCCCGCGACGTTGCTAATTTAAACCTGAAGTCCTGGCGAGGCAGGAACTCGGTTGCTTTAGACCCGGGAGCGATCGCGGTGTCCCGAGGGCCGGGCTCGGAGCAGCCACAACTCGCCGCTGCCGACGTGCAGCGTACCGCCTGCTCCGGGG